>OY744527.1:38786409-38966409 GCA_963556195.1 Sepiola atlantica | reverse complement strand
AGTGTGTATATATGATGTCACAAAATGATAACGGAATAAAACAAATTGAAGAAAGAGAGAGAAGGGAGAAAACAGATCTTTTGTGACGTTCTGGTTAGATGAACTCTGCCCGTAAGGGTCAGTGGTCGTCTATTAACGATCTGGTATCAAGTAAAATCCATTAATAATGTTAAATGTAGATAGATATGCGCTATATCATTTCAAATACACACAAAATTGAATCATTTTATGTGTCTTGTTATATTTAGAATGAAGGAGGCAGTTTGCGGCAGTATAATAGAGTGTCTCAATCTGGACAGTATTCGCAGCGACTTTATATTCTTGTTACTTGTGAGTATTTGAGAGTATATCGTATTCTCTACAATGTAATCCTCATCTGGGAAACGTAGAGTTGATTATTACTTTTTCATAAATTTACAGGTTAAAATGATTTTATCGGCGTGATTGAACCTTAACCCGACGTCACGTTCACAGTAAATATTACACGACTTCAAATTTTAAGTACCTCTCTTTACGTCTTGAAAGTTGAAAACCTAGACTGTAAGAAGTGTTAACGTATCGGTACGGACATCAAGGTGTATCAGGTGGGCTGCTCCCGGTCTAAAATGAAGTAATTTTTGAATTTTATCAAAAATCCAGATTGTCTGGTTTGATGTAGCTGGACTTTCACAACATTAAACATAATCTTTGACATAACTTTCTCCCTCGTGTCGATACATAGACCGTAGGGTCTGTATATGTGTAAATAGTCAACGTAGTTATTCAGTTTTGAGAGTCTACGTAGTTTCGTAACGATTACGTTGAGTATTGATTTACTCCTCTCTATGAGTTAGGCACAAGGCCAGTTTTTATCTTACTCCCACAAGTAAGATGTGACCCAAGGTCGTGTCGGGAAAGTGGGGTTAAAAATTGCCTGGGCAGCCCCGTCGGCATTCCCCGGTAGAGGCGCCTCATGCAGTAAGCAATAAACTTACTCCTTTCCAAAGAGGGGAGGCAAAGCTTGGGAAGGTGGACCGCCTAGAACTGCACAGGACAGACGCATTGACGGCATGAATCAAGCCCCGAAGGCCAAGACGATACCAGTCTATGGGGTGCAGTATCTATCGGAACAGATACTACAATTTTATCTTAGCCAAAAGGACAATTACGTTGAGTAAGTATGCGGTTTTGTCCGAATAAAGCAAACATCTGAACGCATGATTGAAAGACACTTTTGTAAATAGTCTTTTCTGTAAGGTTTTCGTTTATTTCTGTGTGTATTTATCTGATCATTTTACCAATCTTTCCGTTATTTCTTATATTTCATATTGATTTTGATTCATACGTTTTATCCCTCAGCATCACATCAACACTTTTGCGTCAATGGCCCGTGTTCTCGAACTAGAAAGATAATCAACCATATTACTACAACATTAGTGTATTTCAGAGATATCTATAGTTCGTCATACCGATTAGAGGGTTCTTCACAATATTACACCTACTGCTTATGTATATTGACAAGAGTGATGCTTTGTATTTCAGTATTGTTTTAAAATATAGAATAGGAGAATACAATACGTTTCATTTATTATTGAATCAAACATTTTTTTGGTAAGTAGTCATTATGACAGACGCATATTTGTATATAGTATCAATTAATAATCAAACTATCCTATACAATCAGGTAAATCTTCAAAGGTACTTACCTAGTATCTGATAATATTGTATTTACAAAATATTTTGAGTAATGAAGTAAAGACAAATAGGTATTAATGAGTGTAAATTGCATCAAGAGAGGGTGCATCACCCATTTAGTTTACATCGGAAACGTTTTACAAGGTGTTCGCTCTAACTAATCTAACTAATGTGAGATTCATCTCTACCAGCACTTTCGAAATAATTTATCTCTACCAGCACTTTCGAAATAATTCATCTCTACCAGCACTTTCGAAATAATTCATCTCTACCAGCACTTTCGAAATAATTCATCTCTCCCAGCACTTTCGAAATAATTCATCACTACCAGCACTTTCGAAATAATTCATCTCTACCAGCACTTTCGAAATAATTCATCTCTACCAGCACTTTCGAAATAATTTATCTCTACCAGCACTTTCGAAATAATTCATCTCTACCAGTACTTTCGAAATAATTTATCTCTACCAGCACTTTCGAAATAATTCATCTCTACCAGCACTTTCGAAATAATTCATCTCTACCAGCACTTTCGAAATAATTTATCTCTACCAGCACTTTCGAAATAATTCATCTCTCCCAGCACTTTCGAAATAATTCATCACTACCAGCACTTTCGAAATAATTCATCACTACCAGCACTTTCGAAATAATTCATCTCTACCAGCACTTTCGAAATAATTCATCTCTACCAGCACTTTCGAAATAATTTATCTCTACCAGCACTTTCGAAATAATTCATCTCTACCAGCACTTTCGAAATAATTTATCTCTACTAGCACTTTCGAAATATTTATCTCTGCCAGCACTTTCGAAATAATTTATCTCTACCAGCACTTTCGAAATAATTCATCTCTACCAGCACTTTCGAAATAATTTATCTCTACCAGCACTTTCGAAATAATTTATCTCTACTAGCACTTTCGAAATAATGTATCTCTACCAGTACTTTCGAAATAATTTATCTCTGTGTATCAGCACAAACGGTCCTACGTATGACAAAAAACTATAACAAGTGGTTAGCTCTCAATTTAAGAGCGTTAGAGAATGTGAAACATCATTTAATATTATTTTCATTATTGAAAGTAATCTTTACATCTTGGATGTTATTGTCACAACTTTTCGACCAATTAACCCCCGACCAACTTCAGATGCATTGTTGCTTACTCGTAAAAAATGATGTCGAACTCAGGAATTTGTAAAGTATTGAAAACCAAACTATGTATTTAATAGACAGTGCGTCAGCTATGACCGGGTGGAAGTCTAAAGTTATTTGTAATTGTATTCTTAGTATAGCCCGTACTAAAGGTTGAACCTTACATCTCGAGAAGACTATTACGTAGAACTAATTATTACTTTGCAATTTATCCATTGCGTCAAGGTCGATGCGGGGAGCCTTTAACCTATTTTATTTTTAGATGCCTATAATTACTTTTTACTATATATGATTACAATATATTATTACATATGTCGAAATTAGAAAATTAGTCTTAATAGTCTGAATTTTCAATCTTAATCTAAAAAGTTCGTAAATCCCTCAGTTAGCACTAGTTTGAGGTCCACTTATAACTGTAGTTGTATTACCGCCCATATATTTATATATCAGTTAAATATTACAGGAAAATTGTTTAGAAAATATGTACTTACAAAATAAATTATTCTACAAATGTACTCCTACAAAACTAATTAATCTTCAAATATGCGCCTACTAAATAAATTAATCTACAACTTTGATGCTAAATAATCTACAAATATACGTTAAAAATGTTATTCTACAAATATAGGACTACTAAAGAATGTTATCAACACATTCGCCTAGAAGAAATAAATCTACAATTTTTCGCCTAAAGAAATCTACAAATATACGCCTAAAAATGTTCTTCTACAAATATACGACTACAAAAGAAATTAATCTACAACCATTCGCCTAGAAAAAAAATTACAACTTTTCTCCTAAAAAAATTTACAAATATACGCCTAGAAAAATTTTATTCTACAAATATACGCCTACAAAATATATACATCTACAATTATTCGCCTAGAAAAAAAATTAATCTAAAACTTTGAACCTAAAAAATCTACAAATATACGCATAGAAAATGTTATTCTACAAATATACGCCTAGAAAATAAATACATCTACAACTATTCGCCTAGGAAAAAATTAATCTACAACTTTGCACCTAAAAAATCTACAAATATACGCCTAGAAAATGTTATTCTACAAATATACGCCTACAAAAGAAATTACTCTACAAAGTTATAGTATAGGCTACGACATGAAATGACCCAATATGGCTGACATGTCTTAAATTAGTTTCATCGGCTTTTTCAACTAGCACCCTTTTTATCGATACAAATACTTCGCGCCATCAACCTCAATACATGCATGCATGCACTCGTTTTTCAAATTATTAACGACAATATTAAACACAGAACATATATTAAAAAAAAATCTATATAATGCGCTAAGTCATTCCATGTTCAAGCCTACATTATGACCTTTCAGACACATTAAAAAATTAGATTGTCTGATCAACAAGCATAGTGTTAGATGAGTAATATGGTGTCTCTATAGTTACATATTTGGTTTAGAAGTATATTGAGACGACCTGTGTAAATTATGTCTGAAATTCTAAACTTTAAAGAAAAACAAAACATAAAAATTTAGTAATAAAATAGCAAACTACTGTATACACAGAATACACTTTACTTCATGATTACAATATATAAGAACAATAAATTAAAATAATTACGAACAAAACTAAATTTCATGGCTTCCCAGCAAAGTTGATCAGACCCCACTTTCCTTAAAAGACAAACACATAAATGTTCCGTATACTAAACCTAAGTTTTGTTCCGTATAAATGTTTTGCTAACTCATATTAATTATTAAAAAAAGAAAAAAAGTCCTCCTTACATGTGTTGTTCCTCTGTCTAATAAAATGTATACGTTACTTACAAAAATGGTGCTGCATTTTAAAGTGTGTAGACGAATCCATTAAATTTTTTAAAAATTATATATATATACATATATATACTTTTAGTCCTTTTTTGTCCCCTCCTCCTCCTCCTTTGTTGTTTAATTTCTTGACATCAATTTCAAATAAATATTAATCCTCTTTGTCAACTCACAGCGTTCATAAGCTTAACTTATATATATATATATATATATATATATATATATATATATATGTATATATATAAATTTATATATATATATATATATTTATATATATATATATATTTATATATATAAATATATATATTTATATATATTTGAATATATATATATATATATTCATATACATATATATGTATAAATAAATATACACATATATATATATATATATATGTATAAATAAATATGCAAATATATATGTATACATATATATGTATAAATACTTATACTAATATATATATATATATATATATATATATATATATATAATTTATTTAGATACTGTATATTACATATTTCAGCAATGTACCGCGATTTCATCGAAAAGGTCAGATTTAGACATCTTTAGTAAATCTCTGTACCCAGTGGAATTATCGTCAAGCTGGGATGATTGTAGTCATGTCCCGATAGGGAATGGCGTCAACAATGACAGAAAACGGTGTATCCCTGAGGGAGTCCCCGAAAAAAACCGATGTGGGATAGTGTGTAACTAAGACTTAAGGGAAATCGATGTTAGTTCGTGTATGAAAGGCCTTCATCTATTTCTTATCAAGTTTTATTTATTTATTTATATGTTAGCAAGTTTTATTTATTTATTTATTGATCTGTTCTTTTTTG
This sequence comes from Sepiola atlantica, assembly GCA_963556195.1. Taxonomy (NCBI): domain Eukaryota; kingdom Metazoa; phylum Mollusca; class Cephalopoda; order Sepiida; family Sepiolidae; genus Sepiola; species Sepiola atlantica. The sequence goes on along the minus strand of OY744527.1, from coordinate 38,960,937 downwards.
GATTTGTAATGTTATTGTTTTACCTAGTGTGAAAAAATACGAAAGGGGCGGCTATTAAGTTTGCCGTTTGGGTTTGTGAAATTAGAGTGCTTTTTTGTTGTCGTTTTAGGGAATAAATTCATGTATCTTAGTTAATCACTATCGCACACCGGTTTTCTTCGGGGACCTCCTCAGAGATACACCGTTTTCTGTCATAGTTGACGCAATTCCTTATCGGGACATGACTATACTCATTCCAGCTTGCCGATATTTCCACTGAGAACATATATTTACTAACGATGTCTAACTCTGCCCTTTTTGGATGAAACCGCGGTACATTGCTGAAATATGTAATATACAGTATCTAAATAAATTATATTAGCTCTCCTATATGATCGGGCTCTTTATTTGATTTCTTTTCATATACAACTTCACACACACTATATATATATATATATATATATATATATATATATATATATATATAAATATATATATATATGTATATATATATATATATATAAATATACACATATGTATAAATATATATGTATAAAAATATACACATATATATATATATATATATATATATATATATAAATAGATATACAAATAAATATATATAGGGCAGTTAAAGCATAAAAATCAAAGTTGTAAAAAATCAACATTCATCATATGTTCAGTTCTTCATAACAAGGGATTTATTTTTTTCTTTAAACCATGAACTTTTTGTATAATTGAATTTCTATCATCAGAGAAATACAGGTGGATATGTTTGAAACGATTAAAAAGATAAACTATTATTTGACAAAAATATTACAGGTAGGTATAAGTAGAGAGTGTCACATGTTAAATAAATGAATTGAATGCATATAAAGGGCTTCGATGGAAAAAACAGCAGACGGTTTAATGGTGGTTAATCTAAAGGCAATTGTAAAACCCATAAAATTGAAGAAATCGAATAAACAGGACCAACACTCCCGTTGTGTGGAAGTTGAGTGTCAGAACATTTATAGAGTTGTTTTGTTAATTCGAGGTCATTTTAAACTTCCATGGACACTCATATACAGTTCTACGGATCCAGACAAAAACAGGAAAATGGTTCTCAAATGTAAAAATGAACACATAACGCCGGCGACCAAAAACAGAACACACACGATAGAAGACAAAATCCGATATACAGATTTAAAAATTAGGCACGCTAAATAAGGATTAAAGTGGAACTTTTAAAGAACAGCTTCAATATCTAAATATATTGATGTTAAAAAAAATCCAACTAAACACACTCAGAAGTTGAGACAACTATAAAATAATAATAATAATAATAATAATAATAATAATAATAATAATAATAATAATAATAATAATAATAATAATAATAAAAGAGAAATATTGCCAAATCGTAGAATTCGCCGTTCTAGCGAGTCACAGAGTGATGATCAAGGAGACGGAAAAACGATACAAACACACGGAATCTTCCACATAACTTAAAGGGGTATTGAGCATGAAGAAGGGCAATGAAATACCAATAATCATAGGAGCAGTAGGAACAGTCCCCAAAATACTGAAAAATAAGACGGGGAAATTGGAATCAAAAGGGATCACTGAGACCATACCAAAGAAGGCCATGATAAACACGACTGAAATCTTAAGGAAAATACTCAGATGCGAACACCAACCCGAATAAGCTATGAACGGTAACAAATCACATGGAAGCTACAATAGGAAGAAAAAAAGCCGCAGGAACAACGGTTGAACCGAAACTGCAATAACTATCATTAGCTGATCCCTCCTCACCTCAAAGAAATTCATGGCACATGCTTTGGCTGATACAACACAAACTAGTCTTAGAGAGTCAAAAAGGATGGGAATACCGAGGAGGGACAGCACTTACCAGACCTCAACTAGAAGAGTGCGGAGAGTGTTGGGACCTTGAGGAGACTTATCATCACCCAAATCTGAGGGAAGACCAATGGTCGTTGCCAGCCAGAAATCCATGGTAGACGGCTGTTGCGAAACAGCAAGGTCATTTGCCGTGCTGCTCGAAAAGAAGTGGAGAGTACTGGGCATCTTCCACTCACTCAGACTCCAGGAACACCAATAGTTCTTGTCGGTGAACAATCACTGACGATGACTTGTGTGATGATGATGATGATAATAATAATAATAATAATAATAATAATAATAATAATAATAATAATAATAATAATAATAATAATAATAATAATAATAATAATAATAGCACTGAACAAAAGTGGGGGAGGAAGCAAAAAAGAGAAATAGATAAAGGAAAAAAGGGAAGAGAGAAGTGATGCATGTCTGCAATAATCCACGTTTTAAATTAAATGGACGCGTTGACACATTTTAGTTAATAAAGAAAAAAAAAGGTTTAACTGCAAGATAGGATTTCAAAACTGTTATTCCCTAGATATCGATAGACGCCAAAATATACGTAGCTGTTCATGACACTATGCAAAAGTGAAGATATATGAGACATTGATAAGCCACCAATGACACACGAATTGCAAAGGAGCGCCTGAGCGTTTCAACATACATGCGTTTACTTGTTCGTGATTAATGACGTTGGGAAATCCAATGTGAGTGATTATAGTCTCTAAAAAGACATTTTGTTGTCAAATATACCTTGTTTAGCAACTCCTGGTCTGCTCACAAACAAAACACCGTCTCGTTTGATAACCTTTCCTGTGTGCGTCACCCCAACCTTTGGACCCTGCACCGATAACCTTAAAGATCCAACATATAATTCTATCTTGTGTATATAGTTCACGTAATGTCAATTATACATGTACTAAACTGTTTATTCATCAAGTTGTTTTTAATATTGTAAAGGGGTTATCATAATGGATTTGAAGGAACGCTTTGTACATATTACATAAACATTGATCCGACCTATAGGGCGTGACTGACCTAATGAATACCGGCACGTACTATCTAGTTAAAATCCTCTAGAATATATCAGTGGTAAGTAAAAATAATAACAGTGGGGGAATATAAACGCAACATTCACCAAAATATATGTGTAAGTACTTATGTGAATTATTTGGATTATTTCGACTACTATTCTCATCTAGGTTTATATTTCTTCAAGGTTTGGGCCGATGTAATCTCCGACTTTCTTCAGGTCAATTTTTTCACACATGTGAATCTTTTAACACATGTGAATGTTATAGTTGAACTTGGGAATGTTTATTTTGAACTTAGTTTCATGTCAGCAATTTCAAACTAAACTATTGATTTAATCACCGAGGATTAAATGTTCTGATTTTGACAGCCATGTACGGGTTGAAGTACTAACTTTCATGTTAGTGTTAGTTATCATAACCTGTACTAAGCACTGAACTTTACACATTAAGTAGACAGTCTATAATAATTGATTGTTATACGTTAGATATTCTTGTGTCTACTTCCCGTATGAATAATTAATATCTAGAGCTGAAAACGTAATGTTGTTTAGATGTGTAGTATTACTATATACATACATATATATCTATATATATATATATATATATATATATATATATATATATATATATGTGTGTGTGTATATATATATGTATATATATATGTATGTATATATGTATATATATGTATATATATCTGTATATATATACATATATATATATATATATATATATATATATTTGTTTTGTTCATTATCTATGTACGTATACGTTTCGTTCTTTATAATCGGGACTCAACAGCATAGAGCTTGGCGTCATTAGAACGTTTAAATTAATGAAAGGAACGATCCATTTATAGCTAGCGACGTAATGTTGTGTTAATACTACACTTACAGTGTCCATCTAGATGGATTTTCTAGAAGCTACAAATAATGTATGTTTGTTTTGTTTAATCTCTACGTATGGACTCATCAGCATAGAGATATGGCTATTCACTATTGGTCATGCGATTCGAATTCCCGGATTCTGAGTATTTTAAATCTCGACATGTAGAACCAGTCGGCCGACGCTAAGTAGCGAATAAACAGTGATAGTTGTAACATATAATCCGGCGGCTTGACGTCATAAGAGCGGGTATTAATCTACCGCCCACAAAGTAAAATGTGACACATGGTCGGAAAGTGAGATTTGAGAAGTCAGAACCCTAGAGGAAGAGCACCTGTAACCCTAAAAATGCCTGGGGCAACCTCGTCGGCATTCCACGGTCGGCGCGCCTCAGGTGATTAGCAATAAACTAACTCCTTCTCAAAGGGGGGAGGCAAAGTCTGGACGGGGTAACCACCGAGAACTGCAAAGGACAAACCCATAGACATGCGTAATACTTGTAATACATTTAAGTTTTTGTGTACGTTGGCTCCTGCTGATTTTTAATTTTAGCGGAACTTTAAATATTCTATTTATTTTCCATTTTCCAGTCCCTATCTTTAACCATTGTTATTTTGATCGGACCTTACTGCATATTTCTACTCCATCATATTTTTTCAATACATACGTCGGACCAAGAAGTTTTGGTTTGAACAACTCTTATCAGCATAACATTATAATAGTCAACACCGAATGAGTATTCTGAACTTGTATTATTTGTTTTTTTCTATCGTTTTATTAATTTGCATACACCCTGAATACATATTCCACTGTCATCTACTGCATCGTTGGCAAGCAACTCTCCCGCCTGAGGTATCATTTTCGTTTTTGGACTACCATTCACTACCTAAATTGTTTTTTAGTCGACTTCTTTGACATCTTTTTTGGAATTGTTTTAAACTTTATGACTTGGATGAACTGTATAAGTTTAACAAAAAAGTGTGTTTTTGGCCAATATATTTGATGTGTATCTACTTTTATGTATTTTTTATATATTTTTATATATTTTCAAAGCTTAATTTTATTACTTGTAGTAATGTCATTGATGTAATTGTATTCTGGTGAGAAGATTTCCTTTGAACACTCATGAGTTAGGGACGCAATATCACTCCTTGTTTTTGAACAAAAAAAATCTGGTTCATTTCTCATTTTATCATGCCATTAAATTTATATATATATATATGTATATATATATATAGTTATATACATGTATGTATATATATTTGTTTTTTACAAATATGATCTATTAAGATGGACTTTTAACTCTACTTGATGAGATCTCAGTTTATAACAGCTGTTGATTGATAACCTCGACATGCCAGTGTCGTAGATTATGTATATATATATATATATATATATATATGTGTAAATTAAAAATAATCATATATATATATGATTATTTTTATTTACACATACATGTACAAAATCTGCGACACTAGCATGCCGATGTTATCGATCAACAGCTATTACAAACTGAGATCTCAGCAGGCAGAGTTAGAATCCGATCTTGCCCTAAGATCATATTTGGAAAGAATGAAATGGAGAAAAAAGAAAAGAAATTTAAAATTCAAAATTGAAAAGTCACGTGGTTGGGACCGTTAAGAATAAAAATGTTCAAATCAAAATCAAAATAAAAATAAAAATAAAACAAAAAAAAAATTAAAACAAAAAAAGTATTTTCTAATTTTTATTTTTGTTATTTTTATTTTGAGATTTTGATTCTTAACGGTCCCCACCACGTGACTTTCCAAATTTGAATTTTAAATTTATTTTCTTTTTCAAAGAGAAGAACACAAACACACATCAGAGATGCAGACTACTGTCGTACGCGTGTGAGAGAGAGAGAAATAAATACTGATAAGTTGATAGCTCATCCCGCTATAACGGGTTACATTGTGTGCGCCTTTTTCTTTATTAAGGACTGCACGACGGGAACCTTTTTTCTGCTTGAAGTATATAAAGCCAAGAGACAGTCCATATCCATCCGGAAGTTACGTGGTTTCATACACTTCCGTTATGAGGTCACCTTTGATCACTGAAACGTTTCCGTTCAGAAAACAGAGCTCGTTTTATTAACACCTTCTAATACTGGAAGGGGAATTCTTTAATTGGTTATAATATTATTTGGGGTTCAGTATTAAATAACTCTTCAATTGTTTTATGTTTTTAAAAATAAATTCGTCGATATTATTTGGTCACTTTTATTCACGACACGTACGTTACTATAATACATAAAAAAGAAAAGGTTTGTGTGTTTAGCCTTTTTATCACAAGATACAGGCTCAGAGTATTTGTATATCCTTTATCTTAAAATTCGTGTTACTAATTGAAGATCAATTAGGTTTCTACTTCAACCTCTTCCTTCTAGCTTTATATGAATAGCGGATAGCGCGTCTCCTGTGTCTGATTTAACTCTCCGTCCTCACTTGACTTTACGAGCGCTATTTCATCGCCAGTATTCGAGGAAACAGTTTGAGCATACGATCGGTCTGTCAAACCAGCAGGACATCCGATGAAACTTCCTGATATGTGAATATTTGTTTTGGAAAAAAATATTGTTTAGGAATAAAGTATTAATTGTTGATCTCTATTGAAATGATGTAGTTCTATTTGAAATAAAATTCTACACAATAAAGAAAATATTTGAAGCTGGAATAAGTTTAAGTAAACAGGTTGGTTTTTATAAAAAGAATAATTAGTTGGAACTATGGAAGTTTGACAGTTGCATCTTTCATAAATTGCTGCCGTGCTTGAAAATAGTTCAATTCTATGGGTGCACGTAGACACTACGTTAATAAATTACCACATTTGTTTAAACTGCAACATTTATTTAATTTCGCTGGTTAAGTTCAGAATATATGTGAATATCGAGTTCTATCTCGAAAGGCGTGTAGAGTGTTGTGATATATTCACATTCCATGGATGACCGACGATAAACAGAGACCCATCTTTAGACAGAACTGATACTACACTTTTATTCAACCCCGAATGCAAATAAAGTTTAGTTTAGTTCGAATTTCCTATTCGACTCTGGCGCGTCATCAGATGAATTAAAATAACAACTGTTTGTGCAGTGCATATTCGGCACAGAATAGGGGGTAACTACATGTTAACATTGAATTGCCTTGGTATATTTTAATATAGATAACTCGATGCTCAATATTTTTTTTACTTATCTTTGAAATTTTTAACAAACAAAATAGATCTTTATTATTTTGCAGAACAGCCTGTGAATATACTTCATCCACTGACAAAATTATTATTTTTATTTTTTAGAACTTTAAATAAATATATCAGCAAGGAAATTAGGCATCTCATTTTTAGACATTCGAAATAAGAAAATGTTCTTATAATTGCTATCTTAAAGTCATGTACGAGTGTGTTATATGATGACCGAGGCCTTACAAAATGTTCAAATGTTCTTATATAAATATCAGACTCGTAATATGTTTTGCCAATTGAATATGTTTCTTCGAAATATTCCTATCGATATTCAATACGCGGCAAAGAAGAATTGCTTAATTGATCTATGAACAATGCTAAAACAATTATTACATTAGTTGTAAAGAAATATAATTGCTGTAGATAAAAAAAAAATGATACTGTGGATAAAGAGACGAAACAGTCAACCACATTGTACGTTACTAAAGCAAACTAGCTCCAGAAGAGTACACTTTGAACATGTATACAAATGGTACTTGTATGCAGCGGATATTGTACTGGAAAATGAAAACAAACCCCATCTACATGGAACATTGAGGTACAAACATACTAATTCATTCGGGCAAAAATATTAGACGTCATAATTGTCAGCAAATAAAAAAGAACCTGTCAAATCGAAGATGTCACTGTCTCAGCTGGTCACACGGTGAACAGCAAGAAATAAAAAAAACGAAGAAAAGACACAGACTTTGACTTGGAACTGAAAAGAATACGGAACTCGATGAACATCACTATACTCCAATAATTGTAGGAGCACTAGGAACAAATTCGAAATGGGAATACAAGAAATACTATGGGGAATCGGGATAATTAAGATAATTGACATCATACAACGGACGGTAAGTATTAAACCTGCCGTGATTAGAGAAGGTAATCCAATGCGGAGACACCTAACCCTGACCCTAACCCTAACCCTAACCCTAACCCCTCATAAACAACGAACAGCAATTAGCTACATAAAGGTTACAGAGAAATTGGAACAAAAATATACACAGAATATTGCACTCGCACACGGAAACAAGTTAGAAAAACTATAAATTAAGATACCTGCCACTCTGCGTAATTACATACATACAGACAGGATGTTACACTAGCACTGACCAAATAGCAAGGAAGGGTCAAAGAGGATGAAAATACCTAGGAGAAAGAACACCAACCGGACTTCCACTTTAAGGATACAGATAGTTTAGCCACATCATAAGGATAAATGCACACCGAATCAATTCAAAATATGTTATTTGGTAAGAAGATCGTATATATTGATGAACCGAAAACAGCTTTTCCATGCTGTTATAACTATCCGACTAAAGTCATCGAAGAAACAGTAAATACAGAATTATATGTTATTACAAGAGAATGTTCAGGAGTCGCATCACAAAAGTGGCCAGTTTATTTATTTTTTAAATCGATACAGACAAGACATGAAGTAACTAGATGCACGGAGATAACAAGAACGAAACGACCGACGCTATATATCGGTAGAAAACTGTTAGCAGGAAGGGAGTTTCACAAGCCTACAATTCTACAAAATAAGCTACTAGAATATGAAGCCTTATTAGTATGAGGTATTTAAACAACTACTTAATGGAGAGCCATAGAACACCGAGCCAAATAAGCTGAAACAAAGGAAGTAAGGAATGTATCAGATAATTCTGAAGAACACAAGCTATAATAATATTTATAGAAAAGACTGTGACTAGCTATATCACGTTTGTGTGTGTGAGAGAGAGCGCGCCTAGAGAAGAAGAAACGGTGGAGCCAATTAAATTATAGATACAGGTTATTAAAGAACATCATCATCTGATAAATCTAACCACATAGACTCAATAGAGAAATGTTGAAGGCCTACTGGAAAGATTTTGAAGGCAGAAGGTTGTCGGAGCTACACGTCATGGGGATTCTTCTTCTACAATAAACCATGAGACAATATGCAAAATAACATAATATTCGAAGCCCAAATAAGATCCCCTCGGCATGGCTACACACTGGCACATACGAAGGAAGATGTGCCTTCTCCAAGTTATCGTACCTCAAGTAACATCATACGCTGGATACGTCACTCGACTAGATAGATTATTGTCCTAGAATTCAGCAAGACACAATAAACTCCAAGAAAGGTTAACTATAATATAGTTTATTGAGGAGAGGAAAATTAATATTCTTCACTACCTTAGAAACCCAATGTTTTAGAGAAAGAGGAAAACGTTCAATGAAAAGTCGAATATTTCATAAAAAATAAGGTGTTAACCCCGGGAAAAGTGCCTATTGATTTCTGAGAGCTGACTGAGCAAATATGAAAAAAAATAACCATATTTTGTTACCCTTCGTCGCTGTAAACCTAGATTTGGAATGTTGAGTCGCAACTAGTACCCACTAATGAATAAGCATATGCGGTCTTCTACTTTATATTGTCATTATATCTGCACGTTACAACCGAATAAAGAGATTAAAAAGCACAAAAAACTCCGATTACTAGTGAAATCATCCCTTTTATCAGTCAATAGCGATCACGTTGTCATATGAACTGATGATTGTCATGATTATATTGTTACATGAGTGATGACGAGAAACAACAACACATGCGAATAATACTATGTAAGCGCCTTTTTTAAAAAAAAAAGAGTAATCTCCCCTATCAGTTATTTACAACGACGAGATACTCTTATCAAACGTCTAAAAAGAACAAACAAAGGAAGGTGTTCGTCTGGGTATGAAAGGTAACGCGTCAGGATACGTCAGTTATTGTCCATCACCTGGCAACTGTTAAACCTAGAAAGAAAATATGTGACTTTGTTATTTAAATCTCGGTCAAATGCTTTTCATTACTTGTTTCATTTTTTGTTGTATAGGATTGGCTTTGCGGGAGATTTTAAGTTGTGACAAGCCACGACATTTGTCTGGTTCGTTCCACAACAACAGGTGTCGAACGTCACCACTTGTAGCGACCTGTCACCATTGTAAGAGAAATGAGCTTATCCATAGTCGAGACTAGATGAAGATATGTTTGCACAATGATAAATAACTGAAAAACATCATGTTTAGTAAATAGAAAAATATTAGACACTTTTAAAAATGTTTATTTCACCATAACTAAGACATACTGTCACTGAAACGTTAGGGGCTAATGTGATTAGGGGACATATTTATAGTGATCGTCCTGAGTGTATAGTTGGTCAGCAAGATGTTTGTTTCACATTAGATTAAAATGTCTGCATGTTTATATAGTATAGGAAACAGGGAGCACAGTGAGAATTCCAAAGGCAGGCGCTGTAAGGAAAAAAGCTATCTGGATAGAGAGTTATTCGTCATATTTGTAACGCTAAAGTTAAGGGGTGGAATTTCGCGAGTCGAGATTTTTAGGTGTATTTATGTTGAGGGGTACACGTGCGGTACGTTTATTGAAGCACATTCCGGTAAAGTACTTGTAAAAAAACACAGGGATGCAGCATTGCGGCGATAGGACAGGGGCTAGAGCTTGGTAAAATGCACAGGGGTTGATAGCCGTAGATACTTTTTTAAATCTATCTAACAGGAAGAGGCTGGCGGTGGCTGCATCAGTCTAGATGTAGCAACAATACTTAATGCATGAGCCAATAGGCGCTTTATAGAGTTATGTGATACTGGTAGGTACAGGCGTTTATGTAATCTACGTTTTCAACAATGATACTATTATTTGAAACCTAACGGTGACAACCCGTCGAAAATGTTATTTTCAAACTTGAGCTTGACAGACCGACTGAAACGTGACAGACTGACGAAATATATATTTTAAACAAGTTTGAGAGACTAACCTTTAGCGTGACCGATTGAGCCTGTTATACTTGTGTAATAATCTATAAAAAAAACATAGAAATACAGTTGCGTTACCCAGCCAGTAAACTCTGTCAACTATGAATTTAAGTAAATGGAAAAAGAAACAGGAAAATCAAAAAACATATTTATGTATTCATCAACGTTTTGGCTTTATTGTCAGACTTTCTCAGCATGATTTGTTTTAAAAAAACATAATACACCTACAAATATTTTTTTGCCAGCAGCTCAGATCCTGTTGCCGATATTAGCGAGCCAATCAAAACATGAGAAATAATTAGGTGGTGGCAGTGATAGCAATTAGGGTGTATGATTATTCGAATGTTGGATAGGTGAATGTAGTGAAAATAGAAAAAAGTAGGAGGCGAGCCGTGGTGTAACCGGGATCAAGTAAAATTTTGAAAGGGGATGGGGGTAAAATGCTAAATTGATAGAAGAAGGTAATTCAATTCTCCTCCTTGTTTCCTGTGCATGTACAGTTTCATCAAGTAGATTTAATTTGAGAAATTTAAGTGTACATTTAATAAAGTATTTTTAAATATAAATAACTTTCATTATTTGAGCTAAAATATGTTTAATTGGACAATTACATCTGACTCAGTAACCGTATCGTTATTTACATCCTCTTCATGCAGTTAGACACAAGGGCAGGAATAGTTTTTAAAAAGTCGTGTACTAAATGTAAACCATTCCTGAGCAGCATTCTCTGAGAGGGGTGCCTCAAGCGATTAGCAAGGAAATAACTCCTGTTAAGAGAGAATTATATGTAGTGTGCACAATTATATGTAGTGTGCACAATTATATGTAGTGTGCACAATTATATGTAGTGTGCACAATTATATGTAGTGTGCACAATTATATGTAGTGGGCACAATTATATGTAGTGTGCACAATTATATGTAGTGGGCACAATTATATGTAGTGTGCACAATTATATGTAGTGGGCACAATTATATGTAGTGTGCACAATTATATGTAGTGGGCACAATTATATGTAGTGTGCACAATTTGAAAATTGATTACATTCTTTCTAATTTAATCATAATTAAAATGTAAAAAGTTTAATGGTCGACCATGGTCTCGGGCGACCCGAAGAGTCCTTGTCCATTAGTTACTACACCCTGGTGTAGGGGAGGGTGTCACTCTATTCTCAGAATTACTCCACTTACCCTTGATCCTTATATGACTGTTTAGCAGTAGGGCATCAATTAAGATTCTTTTGAAGTCTTTGGAATTATTTTACCTAGTATTAAACATTGAACTTCCGTGCCATTACCGACCCCACTTTCCATTATTCAACATAGGCTGATAACTATAATGAATTCTGATTAAAGAGAGTGAACACATGGTTATGTTCGGAGAAAGGCCTACTAGATGATGAAAAATACGTGTAATCGTCTGATGACAATTAAATAGGTATTAGATTACTCCTATCGACTGTCAAGTCCTTAAGTATACTAACTAAAACCTACGTAAGTAATATTGTATTATTATTATTATTATTATTATTATTAGTTGTAGTAGTAGTAGTAGTAGTAGTAGTAGTATTTTATTATTATTATTATTATTATTATTATTTTTATGATTATTATTATTATTGTTATTATTTTTATTATTACTATTATTATTTTTTGATTATTATTATTATTATCATTATTTTTATTTTATTTTTATTATTATTATTATTATTATTATCATTATTTTTACTATTATTATTATTATTATTTTTATTAGTTTTATTATGATGATTATTTTTTATTATTATTATCATTATTATCATTTTATCATTATTATTATTATTTTTACTATTATTATTACACATTTAGTTTTACGTAAACGAGTTGAGGGAGCTGACTTTTAAAGTTTCTGATCAGTTAGTTTTCTTAGTAAAGAAATAAAAGGAAGTAGTGTTTGGTTGAATTCAGAAGAATCTATCGCATCTCGTCCGATTTTTTTAATGTTAAGTTTTCGTTTACTTCAATGGTATAGGTCATCTGTTACCGGATTTACATACTAGATGTATCCGTCACCAGTTGATTCACATCCACAGCTACTATTTATACTACCACGATTTCATTCGGCAATGCTTTAATTAAGACATAGATGTTAATGCATACTTCTTGAATATGGAAAATTATAAGTATTTACTTTTAACACTTAATAAGTTCCGGGTCTAACTAATAAAACAAACAAAAAACTGCCAGGGACATATCGACTTTATTCATGAACATATTATTCTTCTAGGGTGACACAGATTCAAATGCTTCTCTCACAAGTTTATGCCTATTTTTAGAACGATTTGTATTTCGCCTCAACATACACCTCAGTTTCTGATACAACTTGTTACTTGAAGGAACCACTCTTTCCGTGGAGTATCATACTGGAGTCTGCAGGCAGCCAGTAGTCACTGGAGTCAGATCTAAAAAATAGGGCGGCCTCGAAACAAAATCGAATTAAAATTCATTTAATGTTACCATCGTGACAATCGGCTAGTTACTAATGGTTATTGTTAACAAGCACTTTTTCCTCTTCATTTGTGGCTGTTTTTGGTAATTTTCACATTCAGCCGCCCCTCTTATACTCTATAATATTCGATATTCATAGTGTTTCCTTTCTTAAAGACATCCCTGAACAGAATACTGCCTCATAATATGACACAGAAGTCAAACGTTTGCTTATCGATGTTTACATATTTAGTCGCGTTTCACCTAGTGCTTCCCCCGTAGCTGACTGTCGATTTTATTCCTAGGTATAGTGGTCAGTTTATCATTCAGATATTGTCACATATTGACAATTTCGTTCAAACAAATGCAAACAATACATCGTCGACGAATTGTTGTTTTGAACGGCTGTGAGCAAACGCGGCACCCACTTTGAACACAGCTTTCTCATGATCAATGCCTATGTAAAACGAGTAAATACACAACTCTGTAGTATCTTCGCAACTTCTACTATCTTACGCAACTGCCATTCTGTGGAAAATAATGATCTTTTCCAGGACAACTGCCAAATTTGAGCGACATAAGCGTTCATTTGTGTTTGTACAACGGTGTTAAATTTTGCATATCACCAGTTAACTGTTGTTCTTCGACGGAACATTGTCGTAATAACAATGATTCAGGCATGCTTTTGCGAGAACTGTTTTTTCGGTCAGAAAAAAATCCTATATCAACAATTTGTTTTACAATTTTTAAACAGTAGCTTGACTAAAATAAGTGTAATTTCTTAAATAATAATCCGATTAAGCTTAAAAGTTGACAAGTGTCATTTGAAGGTAAGTAGTTTTTTTGTTTTTTTTTTATACCAGGACCATAAGCATTTGTTATATTATCTTCATCTGTATCATTATCATATAGAACTATGTATTCTCTATTCTTATATAGAAGCAATTATATCCCAGACTTTCTACGAACACAGATTTTTATGACTGTCTCACGCCATTACCCTCTCTACTTATTAACACTGTGTAGGTATTCATCGGTTCATTGTCTATACTCTGCTATTTTATTGACGTAAGTTCTGTGTGTTTTGTTTTGGCCTCAACAGTAAAACAAATGCTGACGATTTTGTCATCATAACTCAAACAGTGATAAAAAATATTGGTTTTCTCACCTGATCCACGTTGAAATCTGACTATGGTGTCCATACAGTTGTTCATTTGCGAGGTACGGCTTCCAGATGTTAGGAAGCAAGCTCTTATCTCATAAGTGTTCACAACGTCAATATTGTATATAATCGTGTGGTAAAAGGTCAGATGTTACGTTCATACACAATAACTGATGTAACAACGTGTTCAAAATAGTCGCGTTTCATCTTGGAAGGAATATTTGCTATTACGATTGCTTTTACCTTGGTCAGTACAGCCAAAGCTTTGCTGATTTGCACATTTATTTTGCTCTCTCTGCAAGTCTCCTTTTAATAAAGATTAAAATAGAACGTATTATGGTGGCATCTAATTTACATTGTGTTCTGTAGATGTACACATCTGTAAATGCTAGCCCAATGCTGCGAAAAGAGAACCACTTTTCCTTTAAATTGTAGCATACATATAACAAACTATTAGGGAATATATGATTCAAGATAGGGTGAGAGGGCGAGAGAAATACACTGAAAGCTAAAAGAGATGAGTAACTTGTAAAATTAATTATTTATAAATGCGAATTAGAGAAATTAAAGTCAAATATAACTCAATCACAGGACTAAAGAACATTTAAACATGTATGTTATGTTATTTACGTGGCGTACATCATTTCGGGCTATGCTGCTCGGACAACTAGTTAATTTCCGTTTATTTACTAGGCGTACATCATTTAGGGTTGGCTACTCTGATAATACCTATAGTTCCGGTCGGGCACACCAGCCCTAGATGATGTACGCCTAATACAGAAACACAAATTAATTAGCGTAGGCTGATTTCATGCTTATGTATTTTATTTTATAACGCTGTACTTTGTATTCAGCACTTTTCAAAACATATTATTTTACTTAATTTTATAAACATATTTCAACTTAGTTAATTTATTATTATATATAAATATATATATATATATATATATATATATATATATATATATATGTGTGTGTGGGTGTGTTTATATATATATATATATAAAAATAAATACATATATATATATATATATATTCTTTTAAGAAGTGTTAAATAATAGTAATGTAGGACTACACTTCTAAGTATAAATGATAAACAATAAATACTATTTATTCGGTTTACGCGTTTAACGCTTGCCATGCTTAACTTCAACTAATTGCAATGCACATAATATATTATGATTGCACTTTTTCACCTTTGATGTAATCCAATAAGTGGTTAGATATCGCATATATATATATATATATATATATATATATATATATATATATATATATATATATATATATATATATATATATATATATATATATATATACATATATATATATATATATATATATATATATATATATACTTGAGCAACTATTTAAACTATTTTAATATGTGCCTATTCATATATGCATGCAGTGATACTTGAGGTAGGCCCGTAAAAATATTATAACCGCTATGCTAGATAAGGTTAGTTCAAATAGAGCAAGTCTATTAGAAGTTACATTATTACAGCAGTATGTCGGGATATGACTCGACAGAGAGGACATCTGAAGTTCGAGACAGCGAAAAAGCTGATCAAATATGTCTCTTTCTTCTGGACTGTAACAATCAGCAGGCTTATTTGAGATAGTTGTTGATTCTCTTGGTGAAACGACTCAAGGGATATGGTGTATGCATACTATATACAAACATAAAATAAAAACACAATCATTCGGTCTCTGTTATCAATTTTACAAAGATAAAATAAAAATAATTACATAAAAATACATCATATATATAGAGAGAGAGAGGGGGAGATATATAGATATACATATACATACACATACACATACACACACACATATATATATATATATATATTAATATCAAATATAAGATAAGTAATGTATCGTTTGATAATATGAAGCTCAATATATTGAATCGAACAATCAATTCAAGCAATGAAAGATGAGAATGAAACATGGTAAATATAAAATAGTTATTAAACCATAAGAAGTTCAAAGCAAGGAGTTTCATATCCTTAATCAATGGATTTTCAAAGACAAACCAATTTCATCAGAGGATAAACAGTTCTGAAGTTTTTACAAATATTGTATCCGTACAATTTGTTCTCACATTTCAGCTCTTGTATATATATATATATATATATATATATATATATATATATATATATTTATTTATAAAATACAGAAATTCAATGTAACATCAGTACCGTCGGTTTCAAAGCGGGAGGTTGATCCCGATTATCGTCAGCTGATAAACATATTCAGGAATGGTGGGACTTATTCGGTCACGTCTGAGATCACGTAGGACGTGATCTGTGTAAAATGGGGGGGGGGTTACATATGTGTGTATGAGGGGTTAAATTTAGATTCTAATATTTAAATTGTTAATGTATATAGAATTGTTATTAATTAAAATAAAGCAGAAGGAAAAGTTTTTTTTGTAATATATAAAAAGTGTAAGAAATTCTGTAGGGTAGGGGTCGGGGTTTGGGGGCCAGGAAGTATAGGGGAAAGACGAAGTAGAGATGCAGGGTAAGACACCGAGGGGAGGGGGGAGAGAAGGGAGGGTCTAGGTGTGGTGAACATTGATAGCCGTTGGTTCTAAGGTTCGGCACCGCCGCTAGCTTTTCGCCCCCATATCGTAGCATAAAGTGTAAGAGTGGGGAAGAAGGGAATAATATTACTGTTAATAATAATAGTCAAAATAATAATAATGGTGGTAGCCCGGCGAATTTAAAAGATAAAAATAAAAATCAAAATAAACAAATAAATAAAAATAATAATAAGGGTAAAAAAATAATAAAAAAATAATAAAAATCCCGCGTGGCAGGGAAAGTACTGTAGGCATAAGCGTGTTATTAAAATAGCACTGGCTATTTGGTGTAACGGTTTCCGGGTGTCAAGCGGGTCCTAAAGTGTGATACTGAGTGAAGTGTGGAGAGGTATAAGGGGATGGATTTGGGGAGCTTGAAAATTTTAAAGGTTAGGTGACTTAAAGCGGAGGTTATGGAAAGTAGAGGATATGGAAGTACTATAACAAAATTATAGAACGATAAATGAGCCTCGGATCTAACTGACCGATTCACTATCAACAGGTTCGGCTGTTGACGGCCCGAAAGAGCCTGCCACGAATCTGTTGATAGTGGATCGGGCTCTAAGGGTGTATTAAAAAGATCAATTATTTAAGGGGTCCGGCACGGGAGAAGTCTAATGGAAATTGGATGTCTGTCTAACGGCTGTCTATGGCATTATCTAAAGTTGGTGTTTACAAAGGGGTGGTGTTTACAAAACAGGTAGTTCTTCGTCGTCGGGGGGGGGGGGGGGAAGATAATTAATCGATAAAGGTAGGTGTCTGATTCTAATAATTGGGGTTGCTTGGGGTGGGTGGATAACTTAATAAGAAATATAAAAAAATATAAAAAAATTTAAGAAAATAAAAAAATAAATATATAGAAAAATATAATAAAATAAAATAAAACGATAATAAAAAAAACCCAATAATAAAAAAACCACCAATAAAGAATAAAAAATAAAAATAAGAAGAAATAAAATATAAATAAAAAATGTTAAAAATATATAAAAAGGGTATTAAGAAAAAAATTTAAAAATTAAAAGAATTAAAAAATTAAAATTAAAAAAATTTAAAATTAAAAAAATTAAAAAAATTTTAAAATTAAAAAAATTTAAAAAATAAGAGATATAAAAAAATAAGAGATATAAGAAAATTAGGGAATTACGTTTATATCTAGGGTTAGGTGAGGGGGTAAGGGTCATATGGGGTTGAGAAATATATATATATATATATATATATATATATATATATATATATCAACAGATAGAGAGAGGGGGTGAAAGATATACGAAGATTGTCAGTAGTCAATATTTGAACTACACTTATTTGAAAACAACTAAATAGTCAATTATCTGATTTCATGCAATCGTGATCATCTATTTAACAAGGAGTGTTCTTTTATGATGCATGGGTGAGTTTATCTAAGCGTTAGTGTGATTTTGATATGATAATGTTATAAAAATATTTAGCGTCATCATTAACTTATTTTTGATTTACCTGGCTGTATCTTATAATAAAACTATAACTCACCGAAGGTGTGTCTGGAATCAAGAAAGAATGTTCAAGTGTAAGAACATATCGATGAAGATTCAGAAAACCGGATATTATTTTTTTTTTAATACAAAGTAAAATATAAAGAAATTAGCCTTAAATAAAATATGTTATAATAGACAAAGCTATGAAACGAAAATAAGTGCACGGTTTATTTATTGCTCAACTTGTATTGGTTTAACATAACATGAGGCTGAATTATATCCCGTCTATTTATGTGTTTTGATGTTTACTGTGCGAATAAAGTATGTAACGTTACAAGTCTCACACTGTCTACAAAATTATAGCGCTGCCTCATCGCCGCAATGTTACACCCCTGTATATGTCTACTAAGTACTTCCAATGAATGTGCCCCGACGAACTTTCTCTACTTGTAGCATCTGAACGTAAATATTACCGACCAACTCGACTAGCAGCAGCATCGCACCCTTCACTGTAGAAGCACCGAGAAGTGCCGGAAAACCTTCTACTCTAATAGTTTATTGGGTCTGACAAATTTCATTTGAAATTCCCTCGATGCTCCCTGGTTCCCCCATGTAAAAACATTTAGAACTTTAAATTGAATATAAACACACATCTTACTGCACCTCTCGTCACTTAAGATCTCTTTTTAGATCCGCTTCATAATAAATAGTATTTATGTACCTCCTCTCTAGGAGGTTAGGCAAAAGGCCAGTTTTATCTTACTCCCACACGGTAAGATGTGACCCAAGATCGGGTCGGGAAAGTGGGGATTGAAAAGCCAGCGCCCGAGAAGATGAACACCCTGGCCATTAAAAAATGCCTGGACAGCCCGTCGGCATTCTCCCGGTAGGGGCGCCTCAGGCAGTAAGCAATAAACTTACTCCTCTCCAAAGAGGGGAGGCAAAACCTGGGAGGGTGGACCTCCTAGAACTGCACAGGACAATCCCATAGACCGGCGTAAATCAAGTCCCGAAGGACAAGACAATACAAGTCTATGGGGTGAAGGCCAAGAAAGAGTAGCCCTTTACGTTTCAGTAGCAATATAGTTTGATTGGGGTGGATAACAGTTTTAAGAAAACATTGTTAAGTAATGGAAAGCTTAAGTTTAAAGTATATGTTTGTTTGAAATAATAGTTTTTTTTTAAGTGGGCCTTGGGTTGACTTTCGTTAGGCTCGTAACTTTCCCTTCTCTTATGTTGTCCTGTTACCATTAGATTCAATGAGCAATGTTTCTGACAAGGGGGGGGGGGTGAATTAAGGATTTCTGAATCACAATCGATCCACCTAATAGATATCGTTGGCTGATATTTTTACCGTGAAGAAGTATTTTTCTAGCTGTTACATCAAGTGGCTTCATGCCTTTTCTGGAGCGATTTCCATTAAAACATTCTATTTTTTTTATTATTTCTCTACTAAAATGTAGATTTTTTACATATGAAGAATCAACTTTGAAGACATTTTAATAAATCATTTTTAAGTAGCAACGCATCAGCAAGTGTGTAGTGGAATGGTTTTATAAATGGATGGTAACATTTAATGATTCTAAGACAAATCTCCTTTCCTTCAACAACTACAAGACACTTCTTCACGCACGATTGCAATAGAAAAATAGCACCTAAGAGTACAAACGTTCAAACGCTTCGGCCTAACATTCACAGCTAACATGAATTGGAACAAATACATAGAAAACATTGAAAAGGCTACTACAAAGAAAGTAGGCTCCCTCTCTCGAGCTAGAAAACTTCTCACACATGATAGTATCCTATATCTATACAAAACCACCTGCCGCCCATTCATGGAGTATCGTTTTCACATCTGGGCTGGCGCACCATTCGCCAGTCTCTCTCTCTCTCTCTCTCTCTCTCTCTCTCTCTCAGAAAAGGCACAACAAATGTCTCTAATCTTATAGGTCCCTCACTATCAAAGAAGCTCCAGCCCCTGCCCCATCGCCGCAATGTTGAACCCTTGTGCTTCTCTGGTGCCCCCTCGACGTAAAAACACTCGACCAACCCGACAATCAGCAAAATCCAATCAATTCACTGATGAGGTGTCCAAGTAACGGAGAGCCTTCGACTCCAATAGCTTATTTTCCTCGAATTACCGGTCTTTGGAACTTCCTCTCTTCTCCCTGTTTCCCCAAGTGCACTGAAATGGAGAAATTTATAACTAATGTGAACAAGCATCTCAATGCACAGCTTCCAATTTAGGATGACCCCCCCAAAACTTGCACGTACATTCGCAAGAGCCCCTTAGTCTACAGTGGACAATTGCCTTGTTTGGAGTGAACTAAGTTAACAAAAAAAATATTTTTCGTTATTCCTTAATTCGTTTACAGTTTTTTGGTAAATATGAAATTGCAAATTGAGTAACATAGCTAGTTTGAATTGAGGGGTAATCTTAAATCGGATGTTCGCAGTATGTTTCGGGCCGATATATTTGATGTTTTATATACGTTTATGTATTTGATATATATTTTTTATATATTTTCAAAGTTTAATTTTTTACCTGCAGTAATGTCATTGCGGTAATGGTCTTCTGAGGAGAAGATTTTCTTTGAAAACTCATGAGTTAAGGACTTTAAAGTACTTTGCTTGAACATTGAATTTTAATAAAATTTGATTCGCACCTTATTTTATTCTTTCACTTGATCTAGTGCTATATATATATATATATATATATATATATATATATATATATATATAGTGTGTCAGGTTGTATATTAAAAGAAATCAAATAAAGTGCTCGATCATATAAGAGAGCTAATATAATTGATTTAGATACTGTATATTACATATTTCAGCAATGTACCGCGATTTCATCCAAAAAGGGCAGATTTAGACATCTTTAATAAATCTCTGGGCACAGATATTTACTAAAGATGTCTAAATCTGCCCTTTTGGATGAAACCGCGGCACATAGCTGAAATATGTAATATACAGTATCTAAATAAATTATATATATATATATGAGTGTTGATCTAGCTACACTGAAGAGCTTTGATAGAGCTGTGATAGAGCTAAACGCCTATATACACCCCGTCTCAGGTTGAGCACTATTGTTAATGATATAGTTTTCTACTATTTTAGTGTAATGCAACGCTCTTTGTAAATAAACAAATATAGAAGAGTTAAAGTGGCGGTCAATGTTTATATAACAAAACACTAATAAATGCATTTTAGATATAGATGCCTCGCAGTACCTGTTCCCGTATGCGAGTAGTTAGAGCCATGCCGGTATTAGATTAGGAAATGCGCATTCTAGTCGTCACCACCAATAACCCATGTAACAATTTACGACTCTTGGCAGTTTTTGGCGAGGAAATTCATTACAGACTGAGGCTAAAAGCTACCCAACTAACTCAGTCACCAAACAATATACGTACAACCACGAAAGTTAGTTAAGAGGTGATATGCGACGGGGATTGTAGAGAGATGTTCGTTTTTTCTTTGTTTTTTATATCAACTCATCGCGACTATGATTTCATGTTTGAGACTAACCTACTTAACAAGCTGGGCTCGGTCAGCTGATTTGCATAATATTACGGTCAATCTATCAAGAAATAACTAAACAAACATGAATAATAAAACAGAAGAAAGGAAAACAAATAAGCCATAATACAAAGAGAATTCATTGAAAATCAGTGACCTGAGTCGGCTACTTGAAACTAGTGTCCCAACCGAGTGTGCTTGGCGCCTCAGTAATTGGTGCATCGAACACGGTACTGCTAACTTTCAGGTAATTGTAAACTGGTCGTTTGCGCCGAAACCGGACCCAACCATTTCGAAGGATAGTCCTCCAAAAGAAAACGTTAAAAATAAATAAACAAGTAAAAATGACTAAATAACTAGGTTGAAACAGGTAGGAGGTTTCGATTTACAATGTTGAGTTAAAAGTACGCCGAATTTAGTATTTTGGGTAAGAAGTTTTATTGTATAAACACACGCGCACACACACACGCGCACACACAACACAAAACAAATATACACATAAACAAAACACCTCGAAACACACAACGTTTGAAAACAAACACACCGACCCCCAACACACACACACATATATATATATATATATATATATATATATATATATATATATATATATATATATATAAAGAAAAATGCCTATACTTTTGAAAATGGATACAAGATAAAAGTACTCAGTTGTTTAAAATAAATAAATAATTGCGTTGTTAAAGTGATACAATATATATATATATATATATATATATATATATATATATATGTGTGTGTGTGTGTGTGTGTGTGTGTGTGTGTGTGTTGTATTATAAAGAATAGCGTGCGTCTGTTTAAATCTAACAAATCTAAAATACGCATTTAAGATCAACTGTAAAGCTTACTGATACTGTTATCCTTAGGCACATATAGCGAAGAATTTAGTAAACTTAAATAAAGGATTTCGAATGCCCAACAATGTATTTAAATAAGTAATACAACTATTAAACATAATTTTTGCTCAACTGCTTCTAATACTAATCATGAGTGTATGTAATAGATTGACGTAAGTGACTTTACTTATAAGGTTTATCGGACGACGTGTAATGCAAATGGACTAGTGGTTTACACGAGGATCAATATAGAAGGCTTAAAGCGTGAGAATGGAAGTGAACTAATAGGCAGATAGGAAGTGACGTAATAAAGAGAAACAACTTTACTGTGAACTGTAAACGAAAAGACGTGTAAAAAAGATAATAGTTACGTGATCGAAAGAAATAAAGAATAATCTCCCCCTCTTATTCCCCTAGGAAGAGTTTAGACTTACATTCCAAGTAACCAGGAGCTGTTTAATACAAAATCAAATCTACGGCTAAGATCAAAGTGTAGTATCTGTTCTCAGTTGCGACACTTTCATTTTACCCGAAGTCCAGTGATCAGCTACCGGGCCTTTGGCCAGGTTTTAAGCTTTTTATCATTGATTAAGCCCCCTTTTGGGGCTTTTTGTCACTTTTTTCTCCCCCTCTTGGGGATTTTTCTCTTTTCTCTCTTTTTTTCGCCCCTCTTAGGCAATTGATTCGTTAAATCGCTTTTTTTTTCAGCGTCTTATTGAATGACACACTTAAGCAGCTGACAGGTTTCGGGGAGACTAACGTACCGGTCTTCGGTGACGGTCTCCTCGACTCCGAATCGGCGTCTGTTGCACCTCTTTAGGACCCGATTTTTAGATGGAAGCCAGCCAGGCTTCGCAAACCGGAGTTGTCACCGTGGCTGACAACGACCAGGGTGTGACCGCCGAGGGCACCCTTTTGGACCTAGTCAGCTGTACTCCCGAGTACGATCTGATGATGGTGCACGTGAAAGGGGATTGCACACCCGAGTGCGCCCCAGTCGTAATGGAGGGGGTTGCACACCCGAATGCGCCCCAGTCGTAATGGAGGGGGGTTGCACACCCGAGTGCGCCCCAGGAGGTGTTGCCACCAAGGGCACCTCATTGTCGGGGAGTGTCGCACCGAGCGGCACTCCAGCTCCGTTGTTTCCTGTATCGGGAGGTTACACATCCGAGTGTGCCTCAGATTTTAGTTTCGGGGATTTTCCCGCAGATATACCACGTAGGATGTTATCTGAAAAGGAGTTTTTGCCGGAGTCCCAAACATCCTGTTCGGCAGCTCCCAAAGATCCCAAATTGGCAAACGACCTTTTAAGAAGAGCCTTTCTCTTGATTTAGAGGTGGCGAAGAGACGCTACAGGCCCAACATTTTTCTAGGGTGCTCCTCGGGGGGGTCATCGTCAGACCTTTCAGAGGGAGAAAACTATGGACCTGCAAAACTAAAGACAAGGAGGGGGGCCAAAATAATGTTGTTCTCCTGACTCTGGATCCCCAATCCCAGCTGGACAAAGACCCCAAATAATGAAGACTGTAGAAGTTCCTAGAAATTCACAGGGAAATGTGGCAGCGTGGGGACCCCAGGCCCAGAAAACTCCAGAGGAGTATCGACAACTTTTTCAAACCAAGTATGCGGAGCTTATTGAGGGTACCAAAATAACACCAACCCCGTGTACTCTTGAAGGCATTAAAAAGAGGACGGTGTCTTTGATTAACACAGATGCAAAGACTAAGGGGCTTACTGGGGTCCTCAAGGATAAAATGATACAGATGTTGGGAGATTTGAAGATCTCGACCACTTACGTGGTGCGTAGATCATACGCCATGTATGATATTTTACTCCCCAACATGCGAGCAACCGAGAAAGTTGCCAGCAGTGAAAGGACATGGGGGGGATTTAAAATCACGCCGAAATATATTCAAATGAGGAGGACAACCGTGACGATTTTCGGCGTTTCATGCTGCGTCTCGTCTTACCAGTTGGGAGCTGTAATGTTGCAGTATGGTGACGTCGAGGCGGTTGTTCCAGTCAGAGGTACCCGCAACATCCAAACGGGCGATTACACTATCAAAATGCGGCTCAATCGAGCAGGATTCTTGGGTATCCCGGCTCAGCTCCAGTGCAAAACATGGGTGATGTCCATAATAGTGGAGGGGAGAAGGCCGGTTGTTGGCATTGCCAAAAATCATGGCACATGGCAAAGGTGTGCTCCAAAAGAATGCCGACGAAGAAACCAGTAACATCACCAACAGCTCCGAAGGCAGCAACACCGAAGGCAGTAACACCGAAGGCAACAACACCGAAGGCAGCAACACCGAAGGCAGCAACAGCTCCGAAGGCAACAACACCGAAGGCAGCAACACCGACGGCAGCAACACCGAAGGCAGCAACAGCTCCGAAGGCAACAACACCGAAGGCAACAACACCGAAGGCAGCAACACCGAAGGCAGCAACACTGAAGGCAGCAACACCGAAGGCAGCAACACCAGTGCCGGTACTTCCAAAAGAGGCAGCTCCAACGGAAGACACCGAGGGATGGAATACGGTAGTGGCCAGAAGGGGGAAGAAACCGGCCCCTTGCCTTATCTCGGAACTGGCTAAACAAAAAAATGATGAGGTGAACCAGCCAACAGCAGCCATTAAGAGAAAATTCGCTGTCCCCTCTTGGTGGAGGAAGAGAAGGAGGAGCCAAAAACAGTCCCTGCAATGGTCACTACATTTGTTCCTACTCCAAAACCCGAATCTCCAGCCCCAGCAGATATGGATTCAGAGGAGCAAAATACCCCCCCCCCTGTTTATACTCCCGTGGAGACTCCCAACACAAAAACACAAGAGGGCATAGAGGAGTCCGGGAAAGCCAGGGCAGAAAACCCGGAGAAAGCTGTTGAGGAGGAGATGAGTATAGAGAAGCCGGAAAAAGTCCCTCCAAAAACATCATCTCCCCCTCCACCGATCAGAAGGGATAGATCGAAGAAGTTCCCGTTTTTACCAGGGGAAAGGATCTTTGAGGCAGATGCCTCACAGGTCCAGTCAGATTCGAGTGGACGCCAGAAAAACTACCTCAAACAGTTAGAGGCATTCACTCACGTAAAAAGAAAAGAGAGTCGACAACCCGGCCAATTTTACCGAGGCCCCGATGATAACATCGTTCGTAAGACAAGACAAGAGAAGCCGGGCAAGGGCTCTATGGAGGATGTTGGAGGCCGGCAAGGAGGCTATACCCGGGTGGTTGAAATTATTTGACGAGGAGCACCCGTCTTTAAAAAAAATTAGCTACAAGATGTCCGGGGAGGGTCCCCATTTATGTTCATCCCTCATTTTTTCGGGCTTTAAAGCTAACCTTTCCCCTGGACGTGGGAGGTCTGGCTCGAGACAGACGGATTTCGTTCGAACTGCTGACCGGCAGTCTTGGTCAGGCCTTCGACGTCCTCACTTCCGAGGTCTTTAGGCCCATTTGCGACATCTAATAAGGGATAATGGCTTTAAACCTGGCTACATTGAATGTGAGGGGCATGAGATCTCGAAGCAAGGCTGTTCGCATGCTGGGGGATCTCGTGGCTCTTAAGGTAGATATAGCTGCGATCAAGGAGACCCACTTCGTTTCGTATGGGGATTGTGATGTGCTGACTGACGACTACGACGGCATCTCAGCATATGGCAATGTCCGTAGTTGTGGTGTCTCTTTGCTAATGAGACGCACTCTGTCAGCGACAGTGAGCGTTGTTCATACGGATGCGGTAGGTCGGCTGGTCGTAGTCGATGTTGCCGTTGAAAACAGTAAGTTTCGGATCGTTGCGGTTTATACGCCCAACATTGCTGGTGAGAGGGTTTCCTTTTATCGACAGTTGGAGACATTTCTCGGGGGTCCGGAGCGAGTAGTTTTAATGGGGGATTGGAACGCCGTCCTTGACCCCAAGATAGATATGGTCGGTGGGAATAGAAGGTCGGGCTGGTGTGAAAGCAGTCTGTCTGACCTGATGGCCTCATCTGATCTTGTCGACAGGTTTCGCGTTGATCACCCAGGGCGGGAGATGTGGACGTGGCATATTAGCGCGGCCTTCTGTTCAAGTACTCACTTGGACAGAATGTTAGTTAGAAGAGGCGACATAGATTTTATATCTTGTCCCACGTTCACTTGGTTAGGTCATTCATACCATAAATTGGTTATGGCCCGTTTGAGTTTAAGTGATAGGCCTAGGTTGGCTGGGTACTGGAAGTTGAATACCTCCTTACTGGAGATACCTGACTTGAATGATGCGTTTAACCACTGGTTTGCTCAGGGCTCGATCCCTGGGCAGGTTACCAAAGGAGAGGTCACATTGTTGAAGAAAGGGGTCCAATGTGGAGTGGGGGATCTCGATAGTTATAGGCCCATAACTCTGCTAAATACAGAGTTAAAGATTTTTGCCCGTGTTCTTGCGAATCCTTTGCAGGTTGTTATCGCTGACTTGATCGAGCCTGAGCAGAACTATGCTGTGAAGGGGAGGTCAATTCAAAACAATTTTCATCTGGTTCGCACGATCCTAGAGGGTATAGAAGACGACACAGAAGCCGCGCTGACTAATTTAGATCAGTCCAAGGCTTTTGATAGGGTCGACCATGGTTTCTTGGAATCTGTTCTAGAGGCTGCCGGTTGTAATCCGGACTTCCGCAAGTGGGTCTCTATTCTGTATCGTCTGCCGACGGTAGCGGTGCAAGTAAACGGTAGGCTTTCGGAGTCGTTCGTGGTTTCTCGTTCGGTACGTCAGGGTTCTCCGCTGTCGCCCCTGCTTTATGTCCTGGCGTTGGAGCCCTTCCTTCGCAAATTAAGGGACGGGGCAGCTACACCAGTCCTGCGGGGAATCGCTATCTCTCCTCACTATGCGCGAGTCAGGGTTTCCGCGTATGCCGATGATGTCACCGTTTTTGTGTCCAGCCGTGAAGATATAGAAGCGACAGGGGCCATTGTCAACCGCAGCAAGTCCAACGGCCTGCGATTGGTTGCCTGGAGCGGAGAGACCGCACTTCCAGGTGATTTCAGCTTGATCGATGGCCCGGTTCGGATCCTTGGCGTTTGGTTCGGACCGGATCTCCAGCTGGAAAAGAATTGGTCGGAAGTACAGGCAAAGATCGAATCGTCTGTGAAGGGTTGGATTCGAAGAAAACTTTCATTGAAGGGGAGAGCGGAGGCGTGCGCCACTTACGTCTTTCCTCTCATCCTTTACCGACTGTCTGTACTCCCTCTGCCTGCGGACCGCCTTCTTGCTTTCACGCGCTTGCTCTTTTCGCTTCTGTGGAAGGGGC
This sequence comes from Sepiola atlantica, assembly GCA_963556195.1. Classification (NCBI taxonomy): domain Eukaryota; kingdom Metazoa; phylum Mollusca; class Cephalopoda; order Sepiida; family Sepiolidae; genus Sepiola; species Sepiola atlantica. Next base: position 38,932,766 of record OY744527.1, on the reverse strand, counting down.
GGAAAGCATACGTCCGAAGACAGGTCTGTACACAACGGCCGTGTGATGGAGGCTTGGGGATGCCTGACTTGGCAAGTCATCGACATGCCGAAAGACTAGCTTTCCTGAGTCGTACTTTGACGGAGGACGCTCCGTGGGTCCCTGCGGTTGAGAGCGCCTTTCCCAACCTGATACCAGACCACTCGGTCGAAGGTCGACGTAGACCGAGAGGGGAGTCCATGTTCGTCGCCGAATGCTGACCCGAGCTTAAGGCGTTGCCGGGGTCCAGTGACCTTGCCCGGTCTAGGAAGAGACTATATCGGGATCTAGTGGAGGGGTCCGCTTCGGATCCGCTTGGGAGGCGGCTTGGATTGTCGAGTGAGGAGGCTCGCTCCCAGTGGAGTTGGGCGCCAGGACAGAGTTATCTCAACAATTCTGAGTATTCTCTGACCTGACGACTGGTTCGAAATCCACTGCCCCTCTATGGCAGATTACACAGGGATGACATAAGCGATGTTCCTTTGTGCCCACGCTGTGAGGACAATGAGGAAGAAACGGCCGAGCAGTCCTTCTTCACTTGCAGAAGAGTTCGTCGTCTATGGGAGTATGTCAGAGAGGTAACGGCTCGCATCGACGCCAAGCAGCCGATGGTACTTGATGTAGCATACGTCATAAACAACGTGGCACCGCCATGGTCTAGGTAGAAAAGAATGGGTTTTCTGGCGATCCTAGCCACAGCGAGGTTAGTGACGTGGGTAACACGTCTAGATGAGGTTCATGGGGTTGGGTCTGTTTCGGATCGTGATCTGGTTGTTTACTTTAAGCATCAGCTTAAAGTGAAAATCAGATACGATCGGAAACGACTACATCGCATGGAGTTCGATAGAAGATGGGTGCGCAACACTAGTTTGTGCATCCGACGAGGGTCCAGGTTTGAACACGTTTTCCCGCCTTAGAATGGCGCAGACGGTACTGGGTCCTACGGAACCCAGCCCAATGTAAATTCAAAGTATTAGCCTAGTTTAATCTTAGCTAGTAGGTATACATGATGTCATGTCCCGATTTTATTTTTGCCGGCACTAGAGAGCTTCCAAAGATGCTCACTCCACATATTTATTTTGTCCCCGGCTGATGAAACCCTTGGCAATATTATCTTGGAAGACGTCATCCATTCCCGTACTCAGATCCTGATTAATTTATTTTCAGAACGCCCCACTTTATTCCCACTCCCATTTCGGGGTCGACCTGCTTGTTTTCGGCCGTGAGCCGGAAAACAGTGGGCGGTCCATACTTAGCAAGAGGGTAGGGAGGGCCCTACTAACCACCCCTCATCATTTTATTTGGTTCTTTATTTTTCTTTCTTTTTGAGTGTTTTTAATGTGTTATCCTACTCCCACGTTATTTCATATATTCATGTTTCATTTCGGGGATATTTTAAGTAGGATTAAGCCATAGAGTGACTGCGAATTTTTTTAGTGTGAATGTCTAGCTTAGGGTAGATTAGGTTTTTTCATTGTGCCTTTTTGTTTTTTTGAAAAAATAAAAATGTCATTGTCTTTGTTTTTTGCAAATGTAAAATAAAAAATGTTTAAAATATGTTGTATAAATGTCACAATGATCCCCGACCCCACAGTTCCCCCTGCCACAGTGGGTTTTTATGCCTAAGGTGGTATGCATTCTGGGAATGTAATTTTAACTCTAGGAGTTAATGTTTTCCAGGATGCATCCATCTAAATAAATTTTGGCTAAGATCAAAGTGTAGTATCTGTTCCGATGGATACTGCACGCTGTCCTGTGTGGTTCTAGGAGGTGCATCCTCCCAGACTTTGCCTCTCCTCTTTGGGGAGGAGTAAGTTTATTGCTTACTGTCTGAAGCGCCCCTACCGGGGAATGCCGACGGGGCTGCCCAGGCAATTTTTAAATGGCCAGAGTGCTCACCTCTCGGGTGCTGGCTCATATAATCCCACTTTCCCGACCTTGTGTCACATCTTACCTTGTGGGAGGTAGATAAATAAATCTACGTTCTTGGCCTTTTGGCTAAGATAAAAGTGTAGTATCTGTTCCGATGGATACTGCACCCCGATAGATTGGTATTGTCTTGGCCTTCGGGGCTTGATTTACACCGGCCTATGGGTCTGTCCTGTACAGTTCTAGGAGGTCTACCCTCCCAGGCTTCGCCTCCCCTCTTTGGGGAGGAGTAAGTTTATTGATTACTGCCTGAGGCGCCCCTACCGGGGAATGCCGACGGAACTGCCAAGGCAATTTTTAAACCCCACTTTCCCGACCCAACCTTGGGTCACATCTTACTTGTGGGAGTAAGATAAAAACTGGCCTCGTGCCTAACTCCTGGAGAGGAGTAAATCAATACTCATGATATTTTTTCATCTATTGAAATATCAACTTTTTTTAGCGTTTTTTCAACTGCTTTGCGTGAGGCGCAGTTGACCACGGCATGGCGATGTCCACAACTGTAAGACCAAGATAACGACCAGGGTCAACTACCAGACACGAGGAAGAACACTGAATTGGAAAATCTAGAAACTAATTTAAGGGCAAACCCAGCATATAACATATACGTGAATTGATTATTATTTCTGTTGATTAGGAGTTATCACACAAATCATGGACAGTGATTGCTCACTGACAACAACAAGTGGTGTTCCCTGGAGTCTCAGTGACAACAAGCTCCTTCAGATGTCCAGCTCTCTTCACCTCTTTTCAATCAGCACTACAAATAACCTTGCGGTATCCCAACAGCCGACTACCAAGGATTTCACGCTGGCAACGATTATTGGTGTCCACTGGGAGTTGGGTGGCAACAGCCCTCCCCGAGGTCCCATCATTCTCAGAACTTTCCCATTGAAGATCTGGTTAATGATGTCCCTCCTCGGTTTTATCATTCTTCTTTACCATCTCAGAATTATTATGATCACTATTATTATTATTAATATTTTTGATTTATTTTTATTATTATTATTATTTAGTAACTGGATCTCACACAGATTATCATCGCTGATTGCTCACTAACAATAACCGGTGGTGTACACTGGTGTCTTTGTGACACAAGATTTCCAGACAATATCAAATGATTTTACGTTATCGCAACTGCCGCATGCCATTTATTTTTAGATGACAACAAGCTTTAGTGTTTTCTTGGATATGGATGGTAATGAGCACCCCAAATGTGCCAGTGCTGTCCGCACTGTACCACTGGAGGTCTAATTAGTTATCCCCCTGGCTCTTGCTTTGCTCCTTGACCTTTCACGACTATGTTGTGTGTTATCAGTTTAGACCGGGCCCATCACATTGTGTGAGGGTAGAGGGGGTTTATCTATTAAAGTTCTTCATCTTCTTCTTCGCTTTCTTCTTCTTATTCGCTTTCTTTTTCTTCTCTTTCTTCTTAGCCTTCTTTTTATTATCATTATTATTATTATTATTATCATTATTATCATTATTATTTACTCACTAGGAGTTATCACACTGGTCATCGTCAGTGATCACCCACTGCCAACAACCTGTGGTATTCCCTGGGGTCTGAGTGACAACAAGTCTCCTCAGACTTCCACTATGCTCCGTCTCTTTTCGTTCATCACCGCTGATGACCTTGCGGTATCGCAACAGCAACATACCACCGATTTCACGGTGATAAGGGCGATTGGTCTCCTCTGGGGCCCGGGTGGCAACAAGCCTCCCCACGGTCCCAGAACTGTCCGCGCTCTTCCAGTGGAGGTCTGGTTTACGCTTTCCCTCCTCGACCCTCTGTCCATAATTTTCGTGGTGTCACCCTATGCTTGCGCCTCTTTCTCGCGGTTGTATTTTCCCCGGTTCTGTTGTCTTGTGCTTCCATGTGTTTGTTCTCCATTCGTTGCTTATGTGGGTTGGTTTCCGCATTCGAGGACATTTCTCAGGATTGTAGCTGTTTTGATCATTACTGTCCTTTGTATGGTCTCAGTTATCCCTTTGATTCCTATTTCTCCTAGTCTTTTCTCCATGTTTTTGGGGACTGTTCCCAGTGCTCCTATGATTATTGGTGTTATACTGACTTTCTTCATGTTCCATGTCCTTTCAATTTTCTGGCTAGTTCAGTATATTTGCTTCTTTTTTCCGTCTCTTTGATCTTCACTCTGTGGTCCGCTGGAACGGCAAAGTCTAGGATTTTGCAGGATTTTTCTTCCTTGTTGATTATTATCATATCAGGTCTCCTTGCTGTTATGGGTTTGTCTGTTTGTACATTCATATCCCATATGATTGTGTGTTTTTCGTTTTCTAGTACAGTTTCTGGTTTGTGTTTGTACCGTTTTTTTGCATATTCGAAATTCAGTTGTTTGCACATTTCCCGGTGTACTTCTTTCCCCACGCTGTCATGTCTGTTCTTGTATTCCTTTTGGGCTAGCTTGCTGCATTCACTTATTATATGATTTATCGTTTCGTCTCTTTGTCCACACAATCGGCATTTGCTGTTTTCCTGGGGTTTATCTATCTTTGCTTTAATAAAGTTTGTCCTAATCGCATTGTTCTGTGCAGCCGTCAGCAGAGATTCCGTTTTTCTGTTCAAGTGTCCTTATCTTAGCCATGCCCAGCTGTTCTCATTGGCTTCATCGCTTGTGAATCTTATAAAGCGTCCATGTAGTCGTTTTTCTTCCCACTTTTCCTTTCTTGTCTTTTTGTTTCTGGTTTCAGTGCTTCCGGAGTTGTTTGTTAGGTTGGTGTCTCTTGCCGTGGTGATCAGTCTTTCCGTGTTCTGGGTTACATATTTCTCCAGCTCTTTTTTGGTGTCTTCCACACAGTCTTCTATACTTACCAGTCCTCTACCTCCTTCATTTCTTTTCATGTAGAGTCTGTCCGTATCGTCTTTTGGGCGCAATGCATTGTGCATAGTCATTAGTTTTCTAGTCCTCTGGTCAAGGTGCCTGAGTTCTTCTTTGGTCCAGCCTATGAATGGTCCAGAGTATCTTATTAGTGATACCGCCCATGTGTTTATCCCTTTTACTAGGTTTCTGCTATATAGTTTCGTTTCTAAGAGTTTCATTGTTCTTCGTAGATATTCTTTTCCAATCTTCTCTTTTATTTCTGTATATTTGATTGTGTCTGCTTCCAGAACTCCCAGGTATTTATAACTATCTTGTTCTCCTAGCGCCCTGATCTCCTCTTGGTTGAGGAGTGCTATACCTTCTGTCGTCTCCAGTTTTCCTCTTTTAATCTCTAGCAGTGCACATTTTTCTATTCCAAACTCCATTTTCAATATGAGGGGATTGAAAATGATGAAGAACATCATAAGGGGATTGAAAATGATGAAGAAAATCATGAGGGGATTGAAAATGATTAAGAATATCTATCATACATGATACATATCTATGATACATAATACATATCTATGATACATGATAGATATCTATGATACATGATACATATCTATGACACATAATACATATCTATGACACATGTCACATGATATATATCCATGATACATATCCATGATACATGATACATATCCACGACACATATCCATGATACATGATACATATCAATGATACATGATACGTATCCATTATACATGATACATATCCATGATACATTATACATATGCATGATACATATCCATGATACATTATACATATCCATGATACATGATACATATCCATGATACATATCATGATACATGTCCATGGTACATGATAGATATCCATGATACATATCCATGATATATATCGATGATACATATTCACGATACATATCCATGATGCATGATACATATCCATTACACATGATACATATCCATAATAAATATCAATGACAAATGATACATATCCATGATACATGATACATATCAATGATACATAATACATATCCATGATACATATCTGTGATACATTATACATATCTATGATACATGATACATATCAATGATACATGATACATATACATGATACATATCCATCATACACATCCGTGATACATATCCATGATACATGATACATATCCATGATACATGTCCTTGATACATGATACATATTAATGATACATATCCTTGATACATGATACACATCCATGATACATATCATGATACATATCCATGGTACATGATAGATATCCATGATACATATCCATGATATATATCGATGATACATATTCACGATACATATCCATGATACATGATACATATCCATTACACATGATACATATCCATAATAAATATCAATGACAAATGATACATATCCATGATACATATCCGTGATACATGATACATATCGATGATATATATACATGATACATATCTATGATACATGATACATATCTATGATACATGATACATATCAATGATACATCATACATATCCATGATACATATCTATGATACATTATATATATCTATGATACATGATACATATCAATGATACATGATACATATACATGATACATATCCATCATACACATCCGTGATACATATCCATGATACATGATACATATCCATGATACATGTCCTTGATACATGATACATATCAATGATACATATCCTTGATACATGATACATATCCATGATACCTATCCATGTTACATGATACATGATAAATATATATGATACATGATACATATCCATTATACATATCAATGATCCATGATACAAGTATACATATCTATGACACATGATAAATGATACATATTAATGATACATGATACATATCTATGATACATGATACATATATATGATATATGTTACATGATACATATATATGATACATGATACATATACATGATACATATCCATGATACGCATCAATGATACATATCCATGATACATCATACATATACAAGATTCATGATACATATACAAGATACATATCCATGATACATATCCATGATACATATACATATCTATGATACATAACACATATCTATGATACATGATACATTAAACATATATATGATACATGATACATATACATGATACATATCCATGAAACATATATATGTATACACATGATACATATACATATCCATGATACATGATACATATCTATGATACATATACATGATACATATCCATGATACATATCAAGGATAGATGATACACATCCATGATATATATCCATGATTATACCCATGATACATATACATACCCATGATACATATACATATACATGATACATGATTCATATCTATAATACATAACACATATCTATGATACAGTATACATGATACATACCTATTATACATGATACATATCCATCATACATATCCATGATACATGATACATATCCATGATGCATATCCATGATACATATCCATGATACATGATACATATCCATGATACATATCCATGATACATGATACATGTCCATGATACATATCCATGATACATATCCATGATACATATCCATGATACGTGATACATATCCATGATATATATCCGTTATACATTATACATATTCATGATACATTATACATATCCATGATACATGATAAATATCAATGATACCTATCCATAATACACATCCATGATACACGATACATGATACATATCCATGATACATTATACATATACATATCTACGATACATGATATATATATACCTATACATGATACATGTCCATGATACATATACGTATACATGATACATACACATGATACATTTACATGATACATATACATGATACATATATATGATACATATACATGATACACGATATATTTACATGATACATATACATATACATGATACATATACATGATACATGTACATGATACATGATACATATCCATGATACATATCCATTTTTTCAACGTTAATCAGTTCTAATTTTGAAATTATCCAATGTATTTATGTAATAACTTTATAAAAATGCTGACTCACTAAACATGCTCCATAATCCCTTGCCGGATGTACCCGTCTTGCCCTAAATATTGTCTGGCTTTATCAGGTCATTCCATAACTTCTGTCCGGATGCATCAATAACAACATAGGAAGGCAACCGGTAAGACTGATGTCAGTAGTTCTCAGGAGGCCTACTTGATTTGCAAAGTAATCTAGGTGCTTCTGAAGTATAACGGTCCCTAGAAATATTGGTGCTTCTAAAGTATAACGGTCCCACAGGAATGTTGCTTCTAAAGTATAATGGTCCCCAGGAATGTTGATGCTTCTAAAGTATTACAGTCAACAGAAATGTTGGTGCTTCTAAATTATAACGGTCCCCAGAAATATTGGTGCTTCTAAAGTATAACGGTCCCTCCCCAGGAACGTTGGTGCTTCTAAAGTATAACGATCCCTAGAAATATTGGTGCTTCTACAGTATAACGGTCACCACAAATGTTGATGCTTCTAAAGTATGACGGTTCCCCCCAGGAATGTTGGTGCTTCTAAAGTATAACGGTCCCTAGAAATATGTGCTTCTCCAGTATAGGGACCAGGGGTGCTTCTACACTATAGGACCCAGCACCAGAGGTGCTTCTAAATTTAGGACCCGGAGGCTTCTGCAGAATAGGGACAATGGGTGCTTCTCCAGTATAGGGACTAGGGGTGCTTCTCCAGTATAGGGACCAGGGGTGTTTCTACAATATAGGACCCAGTACCGGGGGTGCTTCTACAATATAGGACCCGTAGGCCTAAGAAGAATAGGGACCATGGGTGCTCTGCAGTATAGCGGCCAGGGGTGCTTCTACAATATAGGACCCGGAGGCTTCCGCAGTATGGTTCTTTGATATGACCGAGGCACCTCGGAAATTTTTTTTTCTTTCTTTAACTGAAAATATTTCTATGTATGGGGAAGGGTAAAAAAAAAATTTTCGTTCGAGGGGGGTAAAATTGTTTTTTTCTTTTAAATTAAAAATATTTCTAAGTATGTGGGAGTATGAAAAAAAAAGTTTTCTTGGGTGGTGTCAAAAAATATAGTATGCGCACTAGGGCGGCGATAGGTATATACATAGTATGTGCACTGGAGTGACAATAGGTATGTATATAGTAGTGCATAGGGGTGCCGATAGGTACGTATTTAGCATTCACACCGGGGTGGGGATAGGTACGTATTTAGCATTTGCACCGGGGCGGCGATATGTACATATTTAGTATTCGCACTGAGGCAGCGATATGTACATATGTAGTATGCACACTGGGTCGTCGATAGGTACGTATATAGCATGTGCACATGGACGGATATAAGTACGTATACAGCATAGACACCAGGCCGGTGATAGGTATGTATTTAGAATGCGCTCCGGGGCGGCGATCGGTACGTATATAGCACGCACAGTGGGGCGAGGATAGGTACATATATAGCATGCGCAACGGGGCCGCGATAGGTACGTATATAGCATGCGCAACGGGGCGGCGATAGGTATGTATTCAGCATTCGCACCGGGTGGGCGATAGGTATGTATTTAGCATTCGGACAGGGGCGGCGATAGGTACATATTAAGTATTCACACCGGGGCGGCGATAGGTACGTATTTAGCATTCAGACGTGGCGATAGGTACGTATATTGCATGTGCACATGGGCGGCAAAAAGTACGTATATAGCATATGCACCAGCCCGGTGATAGGTATGTATTTAGCATGCGCTCCGGGGCGGCGATCGGTACGTATACAGCACGCACAGCGGGGCAGCGATAGGTACATATATATAACGGGCACCAGGGTGGCGAAAGGTACGTATTTAGCATTCGTACCAGGGCAGCGATATGTACATTTTTAGTATTTGCATTGGGCAGTGATAGGTACTTATGCAGTATGCACACTGGGGCGGCAATAGCTAGTACGTATTTAACATTTGCACCGGGGCGGAGATAGGTACGTATTTAGCATTCGCACCGTGACGGGGATAAGTACTTATATTGTATCTGCACCCAGGGCGGTGATAGGTACTTATATAGTATCTGCACCTGGGTTGCGAAAGGTATGTATATATTATGTGTACTGTGGCGGCGATAGGTACGTATATAGTATGCGCACCGGGGTGGCAATAGATACGTATATAGTATGAACACCGGGGCGGAGATAAGTACCTATATAGAAGGCGCAGACAGAGGTGGTACTTTTTATAGAAATAAGTCATACTATTGCCCTGGGAAACGTAGGATGAAATGGTGGGGAAGAAACAGCTTTCGCAAAAGGCAAAATTAGAAAGTAGCGGTGAAATGGGGCGACCAGGCAAGAGAAAAGTAGAAAGATAAAGAGACGGCTATAGAGAGAGGGACAGAAATATAAGTTTCAATATAAAGATGTTACACACGAGATTTTTCTTCAATTATATGTTTTTATGACCCCGAGCAACGCCGGGTAGCCCCGCTAGTTTAACATAAAACAAAGAATGAAATAAAAATGTTATGCTTTTTTTTCTGAAATAAATGTTTTTCTGTTATTTAAGCGACGTTTTGTTTCTTTTTTTAGTATTTTCGCAATTTTTATTGCTGGCAAAACCGAATTAGTACTTCCGGAGATCCGACGACCTAACGCAGCTGATAAACATTCATTGCTGTTACAACAGAACGCGATTATTGTTTTCTTCAATATATTGTCGGCTGCTTGCTATATCCTGTTTGGCGAATGAATGCTGCAACTTGATTGGTAAATTCTTCGTCACCTCTCGGGCGCTTCCGAAAACTGTTCTATCGTTACCGACGCGCGTCAGCTATAAAAGTACTCTTACAGATTTCTGCTGTTCCTCCACTTTATTTTAACTGTCCGAAAAAATGTAGAGATTATATGTTGTTTACTACTGGGCGAATCATTCATTTACCCAATTAATTTAAACTTATCAAATACTTTTATTAAATAAGGAAAATTAAAAACAACTATTGTAAGTAAGAATCGTATTTCAGTAAACAGTTTATATTTCTGTGAAATAATATGATAATGATAATGAGAACCAGAAGAAAAACAGACAAGGAAAACAAATGGAAAAAAAACAACTACATGGCCGCTTCAGAAGACTGACAAGGAAAGAAACCAACGAAAATAGCTGGTCATAACTTTGAAAAGGGCACTTGAACAGAGAAACGGATCTTTACTGATGGTTGCACAGAACAATGCGATCGAGATAAACTACATTAAAGCTAAAATAGATAAAACCCAGTAAAACAGTAAATGTAGACTGTGTGGGCAAAAAGACGAAACAATAACTCATATAATAAGTGAATGCAGCAAACTAGCCCAAAAAGAATACAAGAACAGACATTACTGTGTGAGGGAAAGCAGTCCACTGGGAATTGTGCAAACAATTGAATTTTGTAATTCGCAGACAAATTGTACATACATAAACCAGAAACAGTTATTAAAAACAAAAAATACAAAATCTCCTGAGATATGGATGTTCAAATAAATATACTCATACAAGCAAGGAGACCGGATGTTATAATAATCAGCAAGGAGGAAAAATCTAACCAAATCGTAGACTTCGACGTTCCAGCAGACCACAGAGGGAAGATGAAACAGACGGAAAAACGAAGCAAATGCACGGAACTTGCCAGGAATATGGAGATATAAGAAAGTTAGTATAATATTCATAATCGTATGATCAGTAGGAACAGCCTCCCCCAAAAAATACTGGTTAAACGACTGAAATAAATTGGAATCAAAGGGATCACTGAGACCATACGAAACCAACCCGCATAAGCCACGAATAGAAACCAGTCACATTGAAGTACAATAAATTTACAACCCCACAGGAAAAACACCACGGCATGTACAGAAACTGCAAGAAACATCAGAAGCTGCCCCCTCCACAAAAAATGGCGCGTGCCTAGGCTGACACCACACACAATATTTGTAGATAGTCAAGGGGGATCATAAGACCGAGCAGGGACAGCACAAACCAGACTTCCACCAGCGAAGACATCAATAGTAAGTGGCTGTTGCGATACCGCAAGGTAATTTGAGGTGGTTATCGAAAAGAGGTGGAGAGTACTGGAAATCTGGGAAGGCTTGTGGTAACTCAGACTCCAAGGAACACCACCGGTTGTTTTCGGTGAGCAATCACTGACGATGACCTGTGTGATAACTTCTAGTGAGTACAAATAATAATAATAATAATAATAATAATCCAAGGGAACTGAAACTGCTACAAATGATATAGACTCCCCTCCCCCAAACAATATGTTACAATGTGATGGAACCAGCCTCGACTGTTACCACACAATATAATCGTGAAGGGTCGAATAGGATGAAAAGACAGACGAAGTCTTCCTCACCGGTATTTTCATCCTGTTTTACCAGACCTCCACTGAAGGGTTCGGAGAGGCTGTTTGCCAATCAAATGTTCCCAAATAACAAATAGTCGTTTCCGGCAATGTAAAAATGTAAGCACATGTTGCAATAACGCAAATTCATTTGCAATGGTAATCGAAAGTGGTGGAGAGTACTGGAAACTTTGGGAGAACCACACTCTATTAAATACTACCGGTTATTATCAGTAAGCAATGACCTGTGTGATTACCATGTAATGAGTGTATACAAATAATAATAATAATAATAATAATAATAATAATAATAATAATAATAATAATAATAATAATAATAATAATAATAATAATTATGATCATGATGATACACAATAGAAATATCCTCTCGTTAAAATCGTGAAGGACGACGATTAGGAAATTTGAAAATGGTCATAAAACGAAATTGATGTAACATTGAAAATAACTTTAAGAAGAATGGCAAACAAGTACACGGCAGACTATTAAGGATTAAAAGCACACTTGTTTAATAAATCCACGACTTTGCATGAAGGCTAATGCCAAACATGAGAATATGTATAAAACCAATATACATAACAGAGTAGATGACGAAAAGAAGAACTAAATTAGTATCGAAAGTCAGCGACAATCGAGGCTCGTCAAGAAACTACAGATAACCAACCATGTCGAAAATCTTAAGGGCACAAATGAAAAAAACCCTCAGATATATCACATAATAACCGTGGACTACTTTTTCAGGAACAAAAAAAGGTGCTGGAAAGAGACACGAGTGGCACTGCTATATATAATTCAAAATATTCTGAAAGAGGTAAAAACAGATAAAAAGAGCACGGCGATTGCATGGATTGTATAATAAAAAACACTTACAACAGTATCGCACAAGTATTGTTTATTGAATGCTTAAGGATGAAGATTATATTCCATAGAGTAATGAATTTAATATAGAAAGCAATGAAGACACGAACCTTAAACAAGATCTGATTCAGCTAGGTTTGCAGAGAGGTATTATCAATATAGACCTCTATCACCACTTCTTTTAATAATAACCATAATGCTACTGAACTAAATTCCACTGGAAGTGCAACGCCAAATATAATTCCACTGACACAAAAGAAAGAATAAACCACTTTATGTATACGGACGAGGTGAAGCGATTAAACAAAAAAGGAATTAGAAAAGCTGATAAATCAAGAATAGAATTCAGAATAGTAAAGAGTACACTACAACATACAGATGAAAGACAGCAAAGACCCATAGTCAGAAAAAGGCATTGAATTACCATTCTAAAAGAATATGAGTGCACTTGGCGAACATAATATCTGTGAATAAACTTGAAAGAAAACGGCATCACACCGATAGATATGAAAGAGTAAATGAAGAAGTGAATATATGAGAAGAATAAAACACGCTTAGAAACCAGGTTATATCGTAAAACTTGATAAAATTAATATATAATTGAGCAGTATCACTCGTAAGATTTTCTGAACCTCTGATGCATGGACAAAAGAAGTCAATAACAAGAACCAGAAAATATGAAAACTAATGCCACTGACCAATGCACTATACCCGAAGTATTATGCTAACGGACTTGGCGTAAAGTCGACGGAACGAAGGAAGACTGGTAAATATAGAGGAGACAGTGGATGACACAAAATAGAAGTAGAAAAACACAACCCAAAACGTAGAGAGGCTGATCATGACTGCAGGATGCACCACCAAAATGCAGAATTAATGTACCAGTGAAACTGGAAACGAAAAAGCGAGTAAATAAAATTGGGAATATAAACAGATACGTGGGCGATGTAGAAGACTGGCAAAAAAGAACGCACGGAAACAATTAGATATGGTTACAAGAAGGACATTTTTACAGAGAATTGGAATCATCCTCTGCAGTCACATAGAACAATGTGATCAGAACGAACCAGATCACAGCTAAAATAGTCAACACCTAGCAAAACAAAAATTGTAGCCTCTGTGGAAAAAGAGACAGTAAATAAACTGTAATTCAATGAGTAAAACTAGCCGCAAAAGAATAAAAAGGCAGACACTCCTGAATGTGAAAGTCATTCCACTGAGAACTATGCAAGCGCCAGCACGTTTGACATGCAGACAAAGGGTATGCACAAATCAGATACATTATTTGAAGATGAAGCATGCACAGTTTTTTGGGACGTGCAGATTTAAAAAAAACAGCCAAACCGCTCAAAGCAAAAAGGCGGGGCGTGTCAATTATAAACAAAAATTAAAAAGCTGCTAATTACAAAGTGTGGCCAACCAGTAAGACACAGAGTGAAGATCACGAAGTTCGAAAAATGAAGCAAATACATAAACATTACCAGAGAAAACAAAACGAATATGGAAACTGAAGAAAATAATGGAGATACTAATAACTGTAAGTGCACTAAGAACAGTTGCACAAGATTGAAAAAAAAACAGACATTGGAAGCAAAGAAGGCATTGAAACCATACAAAACATGGCAATAATACCAACTGCCTTAATATAAAGACACACACTCGAGTACAGAAACAAACACATATCACCAATGCACAAACACGAACCATTGGAGAGTTTAAATAGAAATATAAGAAAAAATATCGAAATAACTAGTGAAAGAAATTGAAAGTGTCAGAAAAAACATACACATATGTGCTGGACACCAACCTCGGCTGTACTACAAAAAGTAACGGTGAAGTGTGCAGCACGGTTTTAGACCGAGAACGGAGAGCACTAACCAAACAACTGGATGGGTGCAGAGTGGGCTGCAACGTTGGGAGGCTTATTGTCACTTCATTTCAAATGAAGTCTTACGGTCGTTGCCAGCTACTTGACATTGCTAGAGATCAAGCAATGATGATGAGCTGTGTAACAACTCTTTGTTAGTTAATAATAATAATAATAATAATAATAATAATAATAATAATAATAATAATAATAATAATAATAGACCTGAGTGTCATGAATGACAGGTGCTCCCTCGTTAGCTAACATGGGGAACCCGGTCCGCATCCTGCGAATGTTGGCCCTTCTCATTTCAGAAACAAGACAACGGACAAGAACCAGGTAAGTAACCTCTCTGATTCCAGCTACAATGACACAGACCAAAGACAGGAAATCCAGAGCGAAAACAGCAAACTGAAAGGATATAGAAAGAAATGGACCACGAAAGAGAACACACTGGTGATGGAGTGCTATTATAAAAGCCGCTACCCTACAGAAAGGGGCTACCGAAAACGAATGAAACATCTCTGGGACATTGCTAGTGACTACCATACAACAGAACAAAAGAATAGCAGATCAAGCAAGACAGATCATCAAGCGAGGATGGTTCTCGGAGATGGAACTGACGGAAATCAGACAGAAGGTTAATGGCGAGACGGAGCAAAAAACACCACCGAAGTAGAAACCACAGGAAGAGGACGGGCAAAACATACACACTGAAACTGAAGAGATTGAAGACTACGGAATCACAGAACCAGATGAGATAGAAGACTGTGGAACTACAGAACCTGCTGAGATAGAACTCAACGAGAAAGAAGCAAGTTAAGTGGTTAACATTAGACGACACATGTTAGAAAACAAAACAAAACTCCCATCTCTCAGGAATGAAGAAGCGAAGAAGCTAAAATCAGAAACAGAAAGAGTAAACAGACTCCTCACACACATCCCAACAGAAACTATTACAGACCTAAACAACCTGATATATGCAGGGGCAACATCGGTAAGTATGAAACTAAGAAACGAAGAGAATGGACAAAAGAGAGGACCGACGAAACCTGGATGGGAAATCAGACTGGAAACCCAGATCACCAAACTGCGGAAAGAAGCTAAAACCGTGAACAGAAGGAAGGGGGACATGAAACGATTAAGAAGCAAAAATCAGAAACGCAAGGAAAAACTAAATGAGAAACATGAAGAAATAAAACAAAAGATAGCAGCAATAGAAGGAAGACTGAGACGATACAGGTACAAATCAGAACAGAGCAAACAGAACAGGACCTTTTAAAACAATGAAAGCCAGTTTTACAAAAACGTAAATGGAGAAAAAACAACAACAGAGCAACCGAACCCAACAGAAACAAAACAATTCTGGAGCAAGATATGGGGAGAACCGAAAAAGCACAACAAGAATGCCCAATGGTTGAAAAACATGAAAGATGAACTGCAGGAAATCGAAGAAGGAATTGAAACGGAAATTAACAAAGAAACGATCAAGAAAACTTTAAGAAAAATGGCAAACTGGAGAGCACCAGGCCACGGTAGAATACATGCATACTGGTTTAAAAAATTCACGACCCTGCATGAAAGACTAGCGCAGAAACTGAGTGGATGTATCCGCAAAACAGACATACCAGAATGGATGACGGAAGGAAGAACAACATTAATACAAAAATACCCCAAAAAGGGAACGACCACCAGCAACTACAGACCGATAACACGTCTACCAATAATGTGGAAAATTCTCACTGCACAACTGAGAGAACAAATCTACCAATCCCTGGACAAACGTGGACTGCTCCCCGAGGAACAAAAAGGATGCCGGAAAGGACAAAGAGGGGCACATGATCTACTATACATTGATCAAAAGACCCTGAAGGAGGTGAAGAGCAAACAAAAGAACATAACCATGGCATGGATTGACTACAAGAAAGCCTACGACAGAATCCCCCAAACATGGATAATTGAATGCTTAAAAATATACAAGATACCAGGCAGGATTATTAATCTCATCCAGAAAGCAATGGAAACATGGAGACTAAAACTGACAGCCGGAGGACAACACCTGTCTGAGATAAAAATACAGAGAGGGATTTTTCAAGGAGACTCTCTATCACCACTATTGTTCATAATAGCCATGATGCCACTCAACTACATACTCAGAAAGTGTGATGCCGGATACAGGTTTACGGATACAGAACAAAGAATAAACCATCTGATGTACATGGATGACCTTAAACAGCTTGCAAAAAACAAAAAAGAACTGGAAAAGCTGATAAATACAACCAGGATATCAGCCAGGATATCCAAATGGAGTTTGGAATAGAAAAATACATTTTCAATATATTTATGATGTCATTCATCATTTTCAATCCCCTCATGATATTCTTCATCATTTTCAATCCCCTCATGGTATTCTTCATCATTTTCAATCCTCTCATGATATTCTTAATCATTTTCAATCCCCGTATGGTATTCTTCATCATTTTCAATCCTCTCATGGTATTCTTCATCATTTTCAATCCTCTGATAATATTCTTCAGCATTATCAATCCTCTCATTGTATTCTTCATCATTTTCAATCCTCTCATGATGTTCTTCATCATTTTCACTCCTCTCATGATGTTCTTCATCATTTTCAATCCCCTCATTATATTCTTCAGCATTTTCAATTCTCTCATCGTATTCTTCATCATTTTCAACCAGCTCATGATATTCTTCATCATTTTCAGTCCCATCATTTTATTCTTTATCATTTTCAATCCTCTCATAATATTCTTCATCATTTTCAATCCCTTCATGATATTATTCATCATTTTCAATCCTCTCATGATATTCTTCATCATTTTCAATCCTTTTATGGTATTCTTCATCATTTTCAATCCTCTCATGATATTCTTCATCATTTACAATCTCCTCATGATATTCTTTATCATTTTCAATCCACGCATGATATTCTTCATCATTTTCTATCCACTCACCCTATTATTAATCATTTTCAATCCTCACACGGTATTCTTCATTAGAGCTATACTAAAATAACTCTCGCTTATTCCCCTCCCTTTTATCAGGGCAATAATCCGAAGAAAAATGCAAAAAACACAATAATAACGTGACGATAGCATAAAATAATATCCGAACCTATCACTATGACGTCATGTACCTATCTATGTGACGTCATGTGCACAAGATAACATTAAAAATCGTGATCACATTAAACGAAAAAATGGCTATTTGACCCCTTAAAAATGAATCTTTTTTTTTAATTTTTCGATATTATTTTTTCGAGGTTAAGCCGGTCTAAATAATACCTAATTCGGAGGTGTTTGTTTAGTATTTTAAAAGCCTTAGCGTTACATACATATCACTGATTTTTGCCTTATATATATTGAGATGAGATGAGATAAACGTTGACAAATCCACCCTCCCAAAAAACACAATAACATTATTTAAACATACAAATCAAAACATTTACATCTACACATTTGACTGACAATGGTTTATTTACGGCGGATAAAAAAATATATATTTAGTTGTATTACATTTGATGCGAGTATTAGTATTTACTGCGTTATAAGCAATATTACTATGCACCCGTTTTTTAATAATTGAAACACCTACCGTTTGACAAAGAGGTCTTCCTCGAAATATATTATAGAACACGGTCACACTAATTACATCACAGTGTTGAAGGCTTGCCTAATCAAGTTAGATTTGCTATATAGGAAGAAAAAAGTTATTAAAAAAAGTTTTTGAGAAAATATATGAATTAAAATCACTTGTTTTTGTCTTACTTCTCAACGCCGACATATTTCCATTTCTTGGATTGTGATAGCCTTCTAATACTCCTCTATATAAAATATATTTATTTACAGGCTGTAGACTACATCGGAAAAATGTGAGAATAAAATCCAAGATGAGAAGTGTAGACGGAATAATCAAAATAATGCAAATATATTTACACATTGAATGGACAAACAGCAAACATCAAACATCAAACAATTTGATTGACATTTAGTTATCCGTAGAAATAAATGTTTTGAAATTGGGTACTTTCGCTAATTATGACCCACGCTATACTCGACTTGGCGTCAGTACTTTTCGGATGTTTACGTAACTCGCCAGCAAGTACAGAAGCAGTTAGCCAATCAAATCACGAGAAAATAAGCAGACGACATGTCAGCATTTCAACTGATTGAAACGCGAAAGTAACAAATGCAAAATAAATTTTAATTACAGCTTCAATACATTTCACCGAGCAAGCATAGGCTGCTGCGTCTCCCAAAGGAGTGATTCACTTTTGTATGGAAAGGAAATTGATCGCAAAAGAAAAACGAAACTGCAAAAATGTGGAGATAGATTTAAGATCGTAAAACGAGCCAAACTTAATGATAACTACTCTTGGCGATGAAGTAAAGTAATTTTTTTTTACCAAAAAATGTTTAGGTAATAAAAACAACAATTCGTTTATTAATTCTTATTAAAGCAAACCTTTTAATGCTAATAATCATACTTAATCCTAACCTTAAGCCCGTAACCCTTACCTCTTTACCTAACCATAACTCTAAACAGTAACTATTAACAGTAGCTCTAAACACTAACTCTAAACACTAACCCTAATGACGCAATTTTCCCCTGATTACACACCCAAAATAAGTTTCACTTAAGAAAAAAACACTTAAAAAACAATGTATACCATGTTTATTTAAATTTTTAGTCGTTAAAAAAATTAATTAATACAATTTGACTAAATGTATTATTTTATCATATTTGCGTTAAATGTTATGTAAATATTTTCCCCAACTCGTAAATCTAGCCTGTTTTGTTTTTTTACTTTTTGGATACAGGTAAATCAACCGACTTGGTGGTGGCATTTCCCGGCGGGTCACGGAAATATCCGGTCAGTACCGACGTTATGTCGATTTCAGCATGGGTCCTAATCTAAATAAGCACCGACAATTGGAGTAAAAACAAATGTAATATTGATATTTTACTAGGTGTAATGATGTCTCTTTGTGTGTTGTTTTGTTGTACTATCCATTTATTTGTTGTTTTTTCTTTATTTGTCATATATTTTCTAGCCATGTTGGCTTCGCTTGACGTTATTGCTGTTTGTGTTCATGACTTGTTTTCCATTTTTCTTTTACTGTCAGTTTTTACAATCAGTATATTTTTTACTATCTATCTATTTATGTGCTATTTCTGTTTGTTTTTATTTTACTGTCTATTAATTTAGTAACAATTTCTGTTTTTTTGTATTTTTCATGTCTATCTATTTATTTGCTATTTCTGTTTGTTTTTATTTTATTATCTATTAATTAAGTAACTATTTCTGTTGTTTGTATTTTTTATGTCTATGTACTTATTTGCTATTTCAGCTTTTTTTATTTTACTGTCTATTAATTAAGTAACTATTTCTGTTGTTTGTATTTTTTATGTCTATCTACTTATTTGCTATTTCAGTTTTTTTATTTTACTGTCTATTAATTTAGTAACTATTTCTGTTGTTTGTATTTTTTATGTCTATCTATTTGTGTGCTATTTCTGTTTGTTTTTGTATTTAACTGTCTACCTTTATATTTGCTATTTCTGTTTTTTTTTGTATTTTTATGTCTACCTGTATATTTGCTATTTCCGTTTTTTGTATTTTACTGTCTATCTATTTATTAACTATTTCTGTTTTTTTTGGTATTGTTATGTCTACCTATATATTTGCTATTTTCTTTCATTTGTATTTCACTGTTTATCTATTCATTTGCTATTTCTGTTTTTTTTTGTATTTTTATGTCTACCTATATATTTGCTATTTGTGTTTGTTTGTATTTACTGTATATCTATTTATTTCCTGTTTCTATTTTTTTGTATTTTTATGTCTACCTATATATTTGCTATTTCCGTTTGTTTGTACCTTACTGTATATCTATTTGTTTGATGTTTCTGTTTTTTAGTATTTTTATGTCTACCTATTAATTTGCAATTTCCGTTAATTTGCATTTTACTATCGATCTATCTAGTTGTTATATCTGTTTTTATGTATATTTATTTATTTTCTGTTTCCGTTTATTTGTATGTTACTGTCTATCTAGTTATTTGCTATTTCCGTTTGTTTGTATTTTACTGTCGATATATTTAGTTGCTACTTCTGTTTATTTCTTTGTATTTTTATGTTTATGTATTTATTTGCTATTTCTGTTTTGTGTTTTTTGCTGTCAATCTATTTAGTTGCTATTTCTTTTTTTTGGGGTATTACCGATTGTTTGTATTTTTACTGCCTATCTATTTATTTTATATTTCCGTTTATTTGTATTTTACTGTCTATCTATTTATTTGCTATTTCGTTTGTTTGTATTTTATGTCTATATATTATTTGGCTATTTCCGATTGTTTGTATTTTACTGTGTATCTATTTATTTGCTATTAAGTATGTTTGTGTTTTTGTGTCGATCTATGTAGTAGCTATTTCTGTGTTTTTGTCATTTTATGTCTATCCTTTGATTTGCTATTTCCGTTTATTTGTATTTCTATGTCTACCTATATATTTTATATTTCCGTTTGTTTGTATTTTACGGTCTATCTCTTTCTTTACTATTTCTGTTTTTGTCATTTAATGTCTATCTATTTATTTGCTATTGTCGTTTATTTGTATTTCGATGTTCATCTATTTGTTTGTAATTTCTGTTTTTCTTTTGTATTTTTATGTCTGTAATAAAAACTGGACGCCGAATATAACTTAAGGATAAGCTTTATTTAACCATTTGTTGCTTAGCTAGACAAATAGTGTTTTAACATTCACTCTTAATATACACGAATGTAGAACATTCCATTATTACTCCAAGGGGGAGACAGGCATCAATTATCTTTGTTACTACATTCTCCCCCATCTATCTTCTTATTCGTAGGGAACAAAATCATCCCATCGACCTGGCCTCCTGCGGGTTCTTTGAGGGCGTCTTGGTTGTTCGTGCCCGACATCCATTTCTAATCTAGGCTCCTCGGGACCTGACGACGTTTCGGGACTGTCTTGTGTTGCTGGTTTAGGGCTAAAATATCTTGCTCCAAATCGCTCTCGTTTTCTACGGCGCTTCGGTCGCTTGGTGTCTGAAGATTGAGTATCTGTCTCAGATATTGGGTGAAACCGCTTTCGTGGTACCCATCTGTCGTCCGAACTAGAGTCAGAGACGACTCTGTTAGTATATTCAGATTCGTTTTGTTGGGACTCTGAACTTGACGTATCTGGCACACGATCACCTAAGAGGGTCGGACTTGTTCCACGAACCGGAGCTCTATATCCATCTGAAGCAGTTCTACGTTCATATACATTTCCTGCTGGGGCTAGATCCCTTAAGGAGACAGTAGATTGCCTTCCTTCTGAATTTCTGACCAGTGCATACTGAGGGTTCGCTTCGATTAATTGTACCTCGCTTACCAATGGGTCATGTTTACTATGACGAACATGACGTTTTAATAAAACTGTGCCAGGTTGTGCAAGCCACGAGGGAAGTGATGTGCCTGCTGAGCTTCGTCGTGGGAACGAGAAGAATCTCTCATGTGGGGTAGCGTTTGTCGCTGTACATAATAGAGTCCTAATAGCGTATAAGGCCATGGGGATGAGACTTTCCCAATCGGAGATCGGACTATTGCGATTTGCTGCCGCCAACTGTACTGTCTTCCATATTATACCATTGTATCTTTCGCACTGTCCGTTTCCTTGAGGATTGTGAGGAGTTGTTCTACTTACAGCTACTCTTCGTTCATGCAGAAACTGCTTGAGTTCGTCCGACATAAAAGCAGACCCACGATCTGAATGTATATATGCAGGCACTCCAAAAACGGCAAAAATGGAGCAGAGGCCTTGAATTACTGTTGCAGCCGTTACGTCTGGGCAGGGGATGACGAACGGAAATCTTGAGTACTCGCCTATTATTGTGAGCATGTATTTATTTTTAGTTTTAGAGGGTAAAGGGCCCTTAAAATCCAGGTTAAGTCTTTCAAAAGGCTGTGTGGCCTTAATGAGTGTTGCTGGAGGAGGTTTGTAGAACCTGGGCTTATTTTCTGCGCATATCCGACAAGAGTTCGTAATTCTTTTTACGTCTTCAACAGAATATGGCAAGTTTCTGCTCCTGACTACGTGAATCATTCTTGTGATACCTGGGTGACACAATTCCCTGTGTATATACTGAAGATCATCTGAGCCAGTTACCAGGCCACACACCCTTGAAAGCGCGTCGACCGCGGCATTCTCCTTACCAGGGCGGTAAGTGACGTCAAAGGAGTAGCAAGAAAGCTCCATTCTCCATCTCGCTATTTTCTCGTTTTTTATTTTACTCGTTGTTTTTGGGTTAAACATAAACGAGACCGACTTTTGGTTAGTGATTAATTCAAAATGTCGGCCGATTAAGTAATGCCTCCATTTTCGTAATGCCTCAACTATGGCGTACGCTTCTTTTTCTATTGCAGAGTGTCGTCGCTCGGATTTCGAAAGTGTTCTTGAAAAAAAAGCTACAGGACGACCGGATTGTCTCAGTGAGGCAGCTATCGCACAGTCGGAGGCATCCGTCTCAACTAATAGAGGGATAAAAGGATCCACAGCAGAAATGGCAGACTGAGCAATGTTCCTTTTCATGTTTTGAAATGCTCTGATGGCGGAACAGGACAACGGAAAAGTAGATACTTGTGTCAATGGGTGTATTTTTTCTGAAAAAGACGCAACCCATTGGGAGTAGTGAGCAAACATACCGAGGGCTCGTCGTAAAGAGGGCATGTTTCCAGGGATTGGTAATTCCATTAGCGGTTTCAGTCGCTCGGGATCCGGCGTCATGGTGCCATTTTTGACAATGTATCCCAATAATTTGATGCTTTTCAAGTTGTAGGAACATTTTTCACTGTTCAAAGTCAGATTATATTTCTTGACGGCAGCCATGAATCGTTTAAGGTTGTGGTCATGTTCAGCTTGGTTATGTCCGCATACTGTGACATTGTCTATATATGCAACAGTACCCTTCAATTTTTCATTGGAGATTATTTCATCTATTACCCTCTGGAAGCTAGCCACACCATTTGTTATCCCAAAAGGAATTCGGCAGAACTGATATAGGCGACCGCAGGCCTCGAATGCCGTGTAGGGCTTATCCTCTGGCTTGATAGGTACCTGATGGTAGGCACTTCTGAGATCTAAAGTACTGAAAGTGTGATATTTTGCAATATTAGAAATCATTTCGTCAATACGAGGCAGTGGATAGTCATCGAGTAATGTGTATCTGTTGATGGTCTGGGAATAGTCAATGACCATCCTTTTCTTGTGATTTTCAGTGGCTGTTACGAGGACCTGTGCTCGCCATGGAGATTCACTTGGCTCTATAATTCCTTCCTTAAGTAGTTTTGTTACTTCTGCTGCTATGAACTGCTTGTCCGTTTCTGAATAGCGTCTTGATTTTATTGCTATTGGTTTGCAGTCAGGAGTTAAGTTTGTAAAAAGTGACGGGTGCCGCACTTTGACAGCTGCTAGTCCACATACGCTTAGGACTGGCTTGAGGCCACCAAAAGGAATTTCAACGCATGAATGTTGTTTTAGAAAATTGTGACCCAAAATCACTTCGCAGCAGAGGTTTTTCATTACTGATAATTTGATCCCTTGATAGGAGTTTCCTTTTAGTTTCAGGTTAACCATGCAATATCCAATTACATGGGACGATAAAGATGAATTTGCCATTGATATTTGGTTGGAACAAGGAAATATTTCCCATTTATTTGCTTTTACAATACTGGCATTAATAAAACTTTCGGAACTGCCTGTATCAATAAGCGCATGAATAGTCAATCCATTGATTTTTACCCTCACGATTGTTTTTGAGAGGCAGCCGGGGAATGCAGCTGATATTGTAATTGGTGCTACAGTAGCAAGAGTAGCCGAACGTTTTTTTTGAGAAGCTGACCGGCAAACTTTCGAAAAATGTCCCTGCTTATCACACTTGTGGCATCTAACATCTCGAGCCGGGCAGGACGAACGAGCATGTATACGAAGGCCACAAAAGTAGCATGTGGATCCAGCTGAGGCGGCAGTGATAAGTTGTTCGTGATCGTTAGAAAGGGGGGTGGCAGCATCTTGGACAATGGAAGAATTTTGAACATGCAGAGGAGGGGCTACGATAGCAGCTCCCAAAATATCGGGTTGTAAATAGAAGACAGACTGCTTCTGTGCCATGTCCAACGTTAGAGCTTGTTCATAAGCTGTTGGTAAGTCTAGGTTTTTATTCTCTAGTAGTCTTTGTCTTATTTGGTTGGACTGTATTCCATTAATAAATGCGTCCCTGATAAAAACATCTCTCGCTTGGTTCGCAGTTAAGGCTGTAAATTCACACTCGCGACTTAACGTCTTTAGAATCTGAAGGTATTGTTCAAGGCTTTCTTCTGGTTGTTGACGCCGGGTAGCAAGTAAATGTCTAGCAAAAAAAGTATTTTTTTTCTTTACAAACATGGCTTCTAAAATGTCCACCGCAGTTTCATAATTTTCACATTCAGATAAATTTCTATAAATAGCAGTAGAGACATGATGTAAAAGAAGGGTATATTTCTCAGTACCTGTTAAAGCCGCGTTTGAAGATAACTGTAGAGCTGTAAGGAATCCTTCGAACATTTTTCTCCAATGCCGCCATTTGTCAGTAGATTCCGAGTCGGCCGTATCAAGGTCTAGACGATCGGGTTTCAAGTAACGTTCCATAACGAATGGTTAAATAAATTGTAATAAAAACTGGACGCCGAATATAACTTAAGGATAAGCTTTATTTAACCATTTGTTGCTTAGCTAGACTATATTTATTTGTAAAAAAAATACAAAATTTGGCACAAGGCCTACAAGGGGGTGGGGAAAATGTTGACCTAACTAACATTTTTAACTTAACTAGTCACAATCACCAAAACAAATTTACTCCATGATATACCTACTTAAAACCCAAAAATGACAATATATACATGGAGTTGGGAGTGGGGGAACAAGAATGATATATATATATACAATGAAAAAATAAATAAAATTAAGTGTTAGTATAAGAACCTCCCACTAAAGAAATGTGGCCGATAAGTAGTTTTGCCAGTCGAAAAAAGGCGATGCAGGTCACGAAAGTTTTATTCTCACACCTCCTTCGAAAATTACGAAAGGAGACCTGCATCTCTGACAAAACAACAGATCAGTCACCTAATAGGGGTCGGGAATGGGAATTAGAAAATAAAAGTCGGGGTAAAAAAAAAAAAAAAAAAAAAAAAAAAAAAAAAAAAGGGGGGGGAGAGGACGAAAAAAAAGGGGGGCCTATGACAACTTACATACCGCTAGCTAAGCTAAAAAAGGGGGGAAGAAAAACAAAACATAACCTAATCTTGCCTAACCGGGTCAAATAAAAGGGTCAGTGTTCGGTTCGGCCACCCAATATTCTGTCTAAGGCACGTCCAAGTACCACTCAAAATTAGCTCCATTCAAACGACACAAACGTGCAACTTTCACCCACCTTTTGTTGAAATCTGCCGGGGGGAGTTTCACCTTCTCCAGCCTGACACGCATTTTCAAGCGAGACTGGAAAATGAGGACAAGCTGGGGAGCAGTGAAGGTCTCTTCCCCGTAGACTTCCTTCTGTCGTGTCGACCAAATCACTCCTCTCATGACTGCTAGTAAGCAAAGAAACACATAATGCTCCTCCCACTTCATACTTGGTGCCCAATTGCAGCATGTCGAAAAAGACTCCAAAACGAAGAACTGTCCGTTCAACATGCGAACCGTGTAGCCTTCAACTAACTCACACAGCGGGCGAACGATGGGGCAATGAAAGAAAACATGACTGGTCGTTTCCTCCCAGTCGCCGCATCGAACACAACTTGGTGTCTCTACTAATCCCGCTGCGTAAAGCTTTTTGCCGACCCAGAGTGCATTTCGTATTATCAGCCAGGTGAGTGATGCCTCGTAATTATCGAAGCATTTCAACCCAGGCGCCCAAGGCCAGATCAAGCGAAGTTCTCCCTTCGTAAGACCGAGCTCCTCAGTAATATCGTCACGAACAGATCCCCTCACCATAACCCGATATAGTGCTTTACGAGACAACACTCGGGTGTCAGAGAGGCTTTCTGACACCCTTAGAAGGTACTTCAAGGACTGTCGACACTCGCGATAAAAGGAGCACTCGCGTCGAGGTAAACGAAATGCCTCACCCCCATGCAAGTGCACACTTTTCAAAGCCGGAAAGGCTTTCTTGGTGTCTTCCTTCCAGAATTCACCGTTTCCCTCACAAGGTGTACACATTCGGTCTAGGTAGTGTAAGCGAAGCGTATATTGACGAATCTCAACGCTTGGCATACCTAGACCGCCTTCAGACGGATGCAAGTAGCAGATCTCCCGGCGAACCATGGGCTGCTTTCCGCGCCACAAAAACGCGAAAAGAGCCTTCACTAGTTCAACTAGTGTGATCGCCGGCAGAGGGAGCACAGAAAGACGGTAGAGGATGAGAGGATAAATGTGAGAATTACACACCTCCGCTCTTCCTTTTAAAGTAAGATTTCTCAAAGACCACAGACGGGCTGCAGCCTTAACCGCTTTCAACACTTCCGACCAATTTTTCTCCAACTGGAGATCAGGACCAAACCAGACGCCGAGTATCTTGCAAGGCCCATCCGTCCAGCCAAAGGGCCCCTGAAGGGGAACACCCCTCCAGGCACCAATGCGTAAGCCAACAGACTTATCGCAGTTGATTTTGGCCCCTGTCACTTGTTCATACCGTCTTATTTCCATGTCGACGACCCTAATCTCAGCACTGCTCGTTACAAGCACAGTGACGTCGTCGGCATAGGCGGAGTACTTAATCATGGGGCAAGCACCAGACAAAGTAATCCCACGAAGGACCGGATTCACCCTAAGCCTGCGAAGGAAAGGCTCCAACGCAAGCACATAAAGCATCGGTGAAAGCGGACATCCCTGACGAATAGATCTGGACAAATCGAAAGGCTTTGACCTTATTCCATTCACTTCAACCAACGCACCGGGGTTTGCATAAAAGAGGCGAATCCAGGAGCGGAAATGGGGACCAAATCCAGCCGAAGACAAGACAGCCTCCAAGTAACGATGATCGACCCTATCGAATGCTTTGGACTGATCTAAATTGATCAGCGCGGCCTCAGTGTCGACTTTCTCTATGATCAAGCGTATCATGTGCAAATTATCTTGAATAGTCCGGCCCTTAACAGAACAAGTCTGTTCGGGACTTATTAGACGAAACAAGACAACCTGCAGACGATTAGCCAAGATCTTGGCCAAAATCTTTAACTCTGTATTTAACATTGTTAAGGGCCGGAAATTACCTATACCATCCCCACCACTCTTGTCCTTGCGGAGCAATTTGATGATACCCCTGGTAAAGTACTGGGGGATAGACCCGTTCCTAAACCAGGAGTTAAACAACACAGCCAGCAGGGGGACAAAAATGGGCGACAACCTCAAATACAGTTCGTAAGGCAGACCATCGATACCCGGAGACTTATCAAGGCCAACCTGCCTTAGGGCCTCCAGGACTTCATCCTCATTTATACACCCTTCGCACCTAGCTGCTTCGGTCGCCTCGAGACGAGAAAAGTCAGCTAAATAGGCGTCGAACTGAGCCATTGTCAGACCGGGCTCCTTGGTAAAAAGATCCTGAAAATAAGAGCGAAAACCCTCCAAAATCCCGTCGTTTGTAGTCACGAGACGCCCATCCGATAATGTGACACTGGCGATGTGTCGATCAGTAGACCGTCGACGTTCCTCCGCACGCAGTGACGCGGCCATGTTTGTCGCCTCGTGCGGCACTCTTTTTAACCTAGACCTAACTATCAATCCCTGATCTGCCTTGTTATCCAAGGAGTTCAGTTCCGTTTTAGCTACAGTAAAGGTAACGCTATCCCCCGCCTCCGCCGCCCGACTTAAACTAGTTTCTAGTGCCACTTTCGTTGCCCTAGATCTAAGGTTGAGTCGACGACTATAATCGGCAACGAAGGACCTAATAACGTTCTTAAGGTGGCCCCACCACTTATTCCCAATGATAGCACCCGTCAATTCCCTCTGTAATGTTAGTAAAAGCTGTTCCCGGAAGTCCTTCAAATCGAACAACGATGTGTTGAACTTCCAGTAACCAGCCAATCTAGGCTTAGGACTATCTAAGTTTACCCGCACCCGGACAAGCCTATGATCCGAGTAAACTATATTATGAAAACTTGGACAATCTAAAAGACCTAAATCGACTCTCCTAATTAAGAACCGATCAAGGTAACTCGAAAGTTGCCCTAAATCGGAGCCGCGACTAGCAGTCCAAGTCCATACTACTTCACGGGGTTTCTCATTTCGGAATTTATCGACAAGATCGAACTTATCGATAAAGTCCCGAAATGCCTTAACATCCCCGTTGCTGTTAGTTCCCCTACGTTTTCCCAAGCGATCTAAATCGGGATCCAAGACCGCGTTCCAGTCTCCCGCTAGAATTATCCGACGCGACGTATCCATAAAGGGCTCGATCCGCCGAAAAAAAGGAACCCGCTCAGAACTGGCGTTGGGCGCATAAACCCCAATAAGCCGAAAAGCCACATCCTTTACGGTAACATCAAGAATGCACAGCCTTCCCTCAGGATCTGCATAGATTGGGTCACACGTCGCATTCAGTGTGCGCTTAACTAGCCAGGAAACCCCTCTTGAGTGAGTATCAAAGTACGCTGAATAGAGCTGAAAGTCTCTAGTCAGCGCACCCTGATAATCACTGGGAATAAAGTGGGTCTCCTGCAAACAACATGCATCCACGCCGAGTCGCTGAAGGTCACGTACTACTCGAAGTTTACGAGCGGTGTCCCTCAACCCTCGGCCATTTAGGCTTGCTAATCTGAGTGCCATTCTAGTGCTCTTAGAGTTGGGAACCCGAAACGAACATTGATGCATTTAAGACACCGACAGATGAACCCAGAGAACCTTGTCCCAATTCATTTGAGACGAGACCGTCCGGGGCCACACCGCCAATGTCTAAGGGGAAAGTTAGTTTTAATGCCCTGTAGAGTGTAGGATGGATACGAATAGGGACCCTCCCAACACAAGATTTTTGCAGTAATACTACTTCTTCATCGTTAAAGAAAGCGAGAGGAGGCGATATATTAAAGGCGTTATTCGCTTCCTCCATCATATTCCAAACCCCCTTAGCTTTGTCTCTTGATCTAACCACAGATAAAAGTCTTTGTGCATCCAAGAAATTTTCCGGGTTGCTAATGTCTTTTTTGTGTACCATCTTTAGTGTTGCTAGGTTTCGGTAGTTCTTCTTATGATGGTTTATCATAAGATTTTCAGTTTCGGGAGTAACTTTACAGACATCCTTGCCTGTGTAGAAAGGGGTCTTCTTTTTCCGGGCCTCAAGCGAGGGACTTCGATGGCGTTTCTGGGATGTGGATGGGGCGGTGGGGGAGGCAGGAGGCGGCATATCGGTCTTCATTGGAGAGGGGGGCGGTGTACTTTTAGGGGTGTTGCACGGGGAACAGAAAGGAGATGGATTGGGGGTAACGGGCTTATCTTTTGATAAGGGGGTCAGATTAGATTCCCTTACTGGTGGGGATGACTTTAATGGTGGGGGTGCACCTTTGGCTGGAGAGCGACGTTCTTTGGCTGGTGGAGTTTTTTTTTCCGCATTAATAGTAGTATCGGCAACCTTTTTTTTTTCCTCGTTTTTTTTTTCTTTTTTTTCCTCAGTTTTGCGCTCCTCGTCGAGAGACTTTTTAAGATTTAATAATTCTTTGTACTTTTCTCCACCTGGATCGTTACTGGTTTCTATCTCTAGTTGTTCATCTTCGGTCATCACTTGAGCGTATGACTTCGGTGATTTCTTTCCAGTCACAATGTTCCATACGACTTTTTTTTTGGGCGATTCATTTTCTGTGTTGCATAAGTCCTCGAATTCCTCCGGGGTTACAGTTTCAGCTGTTGGTTTTGAGGAGGGAGTCTTTTTATCTGCTGCAACTTTCGGGGTCAAGTGTTCTAGCACTCTATTCTTGGGGTTAGGCTGGGCCGGTTTGATCCTTGTTGGGCAAGTGAAAGTTAAATGCCCAACCTCATTGCATATCCAACAAGCTGGACGTCTTCCAGCCACCACCACAGGTAATTTTTCTCCATTTGCTTCTATGTAGTACGGAACTTTTTTAAAAGCCGACTCGTTAAGCCACACGTCAAAAGACCATGTTCCGTTGAACTTGTCGACCGTAATAGCCGTTATTTCTCCGAACTTAAGTAAAAAGGCGCCTAAGTATTCCCCAGGAACCACAGCCGGAACTTCAAAAACTGAGATGGTCGTTCTCCTTCGACCCATGTATTCCATTCGCAGAATGTAGTCTTTAGTGATTATTTCTTGCTTCGAGAGTTCGATGCAGACTTCCTCGGTCTTAAAGAGACTATTCCAGGTGTTATAACCTTTACATTTCACGATACGTTCAGCACGTACTCCGGTCGTTGCAATTAATTTTGCGACAGTTTCTTTCGAGGACCTAATCAGTTTTTTTGACTTTCTATCCACTACGAACATCAAAATAGTCTTTTTCTGGAATTCCTCCAACCTTGGTAACTGTATAATTACTCCAGTTTCGGTCACGAAATCCGTGCAGTCTTTTGCCTTGGCGACAAAATCGTCAACGTTTATTTTAAGGGCGGGTGCCTTAATCCAGTCGGTTTTATCGGTAGGCTGAGATGGCTTCTCAACCACTTCAGAGGTCTCCGAAGGCGCACAGCTGGTAGTCGCCATGGCCGGAGAACGGTAAAAAAAAAATTAACAAACTCCAAATAAATAAAAATATAAGGAGTAACAAAAAGCAAGCAACAAATTTAACAAATAACGGTAGTAACAATAAATAACAATAATAACAATAATCACGGACTTACTGGCAGAGAAAAAATCACACAGAGCTTTGTTGCTTAGCTAGACTATATTTATTTGTAAAAAATACAAAATTTGGCACAAGGCCTACAAGGGGGTGGGGAAAATGTTGACCTAACTTAACATTTTTAACTTAACTAGTCACAATCACCAAAACAAATTTACTCCATGATATACCTACTTAAAACCCAAAAATGACAATATATACATGGAATTGGGAGTGGGGGAACAAGAATGATATATATATATACAATGAAAAAATAAATAAAATTAAGTGTTAGTATAAGAACCTCCCACTAAAGAAATGTGGCCGATAAGTAGTTTTGCCAGTCGAAAAAAGGCGATGCAGGTCACGAAAGTTTTATTCTCACACCTCCTTCGAAAATTACGAAAGGAGACCTGCATCTCTGACAAAACAACAGATCAGTCACCTAATAGGGGTCGGGAATGGGAATTAGAAAATAAAAGTCGGGGTAAAAAAAAAAAAAAAAAAAAAAAAAAAAAAAAAATAAATAAATAAATAAATAAAAAATAAAAATAAAAAAAAAAAATAAAAAAAAGGGGGGGGAGAGGACGAAAAAAAAAAAAAAAAAAAGGGGGGCCTATGACAACTTACATACCGCTAGCTAAGCTAAAAAAGGGGGAAGAAAAACAAAACATAACCTAATCTTGCCTAACCGGGTCAAATAAAAGGGTCAGTGTTCGGTTCGGCCACCCAATATTCTGTCTAAGGCACGTCCAAGTACCACTCAAAATTAGCTCCATTCAAACGACACAAACGCGCAACTTTCACCCACCTTTTGTTGAAATCTGCCGAAGGGAGTTTCACCTTCTCCAGCCTGACACGCATTTTCAAGCGAGACTGGAAAATGAGGACAAGCTGGGGAGCAGTGAAGGTCTCTTCCCCGTAGACTTCCTTCTGTCGTGTCGACCAAATCACTCCTCTCATGACTGCTAGTAAGCAAAGAAACACATAATGCTCCTCCCACTTCATGATTGGTGCCCAATTGCAGCATGTCGAAAAAGGCTCCAAAACGAAGAACTGTCCGTTCAACATGCGAACCGTGTAGCCTTCAACTAACTCACACAGCGGGCGAACGATGGGGCAATGAAAGAAAACATGACTGGTCGTTTCCTCCCAGTCGCCGCATCGAACACAACTTGGTGTCTCTACTAATCCCGCTGCGTAAAGCTTTTTGCCGACCCAGAGTGCATTTCGTATTATCAGCCAGGTGAGTGATGCCTCGTAATTATCGAAGCATTTCAACCCAGGCGCCCAAGGCCAGATCAAGCGAAGTTCTCCCTTCGTAAGACCGAGCTCCTCAGTAATATCGTCACGAACAGATCCCCTCACCATAACCCGATATAGTGCTTTACGAGACAACACTCGGGTGTCAGAGAGGCTTTCTGACACCCTTAGAAGGTACTTCAAGGACTGTCGACACTCGCGATAAAAGGAGCACTCGCGTCGAGGTAAACGAAATGCCTCACCCCCATGCAAGTGCACACTTTTCAAAGCCGGAAAGGCTTTCTTGGTGTCTTCCTTCCAGAATTCACCGTTTCCCTCACAAGGTGTACACATTCGGTCTAGGTAGTGTAAGCGAAGCGTATATTGACGAATCTCAACGCTTGGCATACCTAGACCGCCTTCAGACGGATGCAAGTAGCAGATCTCCCGGCGAACCATGGGCTGCTTTCCGCGCCACAAAAACGCGAAAAGAGCCTTCACTAGTTCAACTAGTGTGATCGCCGGCAGAGGGAGCACAGAAAGACGGTAGAGGATGAGAGGATAAATGTGAGAATTACACACCTCCGCTCTTCCTTTTAAAGTAAGATTTCTCAAAGACCACAGACGGGCTGCAGCCTTAACCGCTTTCAACACTTCCGACCAATTTTTCTCCAACTGGAGATCAGGACCAAACCAGACGCCGAGTATCTTGCAAGGCCCATCCGTCCAGCCAAAGGGCCCCTGAAGGGGAACACCCCTCCAGGCACCAATGCGTAAGCCAACAGACTTATCGCAGTTGATTTTGGCCCCTGTCACTTGTTCATACCGTCTTATTTCCATGTCGACGACCCTAATCTCAGCACTGCTCGTTACAAGCACAGTGACGTCGTCGGCATAGGCGGAGTACTTAATCATGGGGCAAGCACCAGACAAAGTAATCCCACGAAGGACCGGATTCACCCTAAGCCTGCGAAGGAAAGGCTCCAACGCAAGCACATAAAGCATCGGTGAAAGCGGACATCCCTGACGAATAGATCTGGACAAATCGAAAGGCTTTGACCTTATTCCATTCACTTCAACCAACGCACCGGGGTTTGCATAAAAGAGGCGAATCCAGGAGCGGAAATGGGGACCAAATCCAGCCGAAGACAAGACAGCCTCCAAGTAACGATGATCGACCCTATCGAATGCTTTGGACTGATCTAAATTGATCAGCGCGGCCTCAGTGTCGACTTTCTCTATGATCAAGCGTATCATGTGCAAATTATCTTGAATAGTCCGGCCCTTAACAGAACAAGTCTGTTCGGGACTTATTAGACGAAACAAGACAACCTGCAGACGATTAGCCAAGATCTTGGCCAAAATCTTTAACTCTGTATTTAACATTGTTAAGGGCCGGAAATTACCTATACCATCCCCACCACTCTTGTCCTTGCGGAGCAATTTGATGATACCCCTGGTAAAGTACTGGGGGATAGACCCGTTCCTAAACCAGGAGTTAAACAACACAGCCAGCAGGGGGACAAAAATGGGCGACAACCTCAAATACAGTTCGTAAGGCAGACCATCGATACCCGGAGACTTATCAAGGCCAACCTGCCTTAGGGCCTCCAGGACTTCATCCTCATTTATACACCCTTCGCACCTAGCTGCTTCGGTCGCCTCGAGACGAGAAAAGTCAGCTAAATAGGCGTCGAACTGAGCCATTGTCAGACCGGGCTCCTTGGTAAAAAGATCCTGAAAATAAGAGCGAAAACCCTCCAAAATCCCGTCGTTTGTAGTCACGAGACGCCCATCCGATAATGTGACACTGGCGATGTGTCGATCAGTAGACCGTCGACGTTCCTCCGCACGCAGTGACGCGGCCATGTTTGTCGCCTCGTGCGGCACTCTTTTTAACCTAGACCTAACTATCAATCCCTGATCTGCCTTGTTATCCAAGGAGTTCAGTTCCGTTTTAGCTACAGTAAAGGTAACGCTATCCCCCGCCTCCGCCGCCCGACTTAAACTAGTTTCTAGTGCCACTTTCGTTGCCCTAGATCTAAGGTTGAGTCGACGACTATAATCGGCAACGAAGGACCTAATAACGTTCTTAAGGTGGCCCCACCACTTATTCCCAATGATAGCACCCGTCAATTCCCTCTGTAATGTTAGTAAAAGCTGTTCCCGGAAGTCCTTCAAATCGAACAACGATGTGTTGAACTTCCAGTAACCAGCCAATCTAGGCTTAGGACTATCTAAGTTTACCCGCACCCGGACAAGCCTATGATCCGAGTAAACTATATTATGAAAACTTGGACAATCTAAAAGCCCTAAATCGACTCTCCTAATTAAGAACCGATCAAGGTAACTCGAAAGTTGCCCTAAATCGGAGCCGCGACTAGCAGTCCAAGTCCATACTACTTCACGGGGTTTCTCATTTCGGAATTTATCGACAAGATCGAACTTATCGATAAAGTCCCGAAATGCCTTAACATCCCCGTTGCTGTTAGTTCCCCTAGGTTTTCCCAAGCGATCTAAATCGGGATCCAAGACCGCGTTCCAGTCTCCCGCTAGAATTATCCGACGCGACGTATCCATAAAGGGCTCGATCCGCCGAAAAAAAGGAACCCGCTCAGAACTGGCGTTGGGCGCATAAACCCCAATAAGCCGAAAAGCCACATCCTTTACGGTAACATCAAGAACGCACAGCCTTCCCTCAGGATCCGCATAGATTGGGTCACACGTCGCATTCAGTGTGCGCTTAACTAGCCAGGAAACCCCTCTTGAGTGAGTATCAAAGTACGCTGAATAGAGCTGAAAGTCTCTAGTCAGCGCACCCTGATAATCACTGGGAATAAAGTGGGTCTCCTGCAAACAACATGCATCCACGCCGAGTCGCTGAAGGTCACGTACTACTCGAAGTTTACGAGCGGTGTCCCTCAACCCTCGGCCATTTAGGCTTGCTAATCTGAGTGCCATTCTAGTGCTCTTAGAGTTGGGAACCCGAAACGAACATTGATGCATTTAAGACACCGACAGATGAACCCAGAGAACCTTGTCCCAATTCATTTGAGACGAGACCGTCCGGGGCCACACCGCCAATGTCTAAGGGGAAAGTTAGTTTTAATGCCCTGTAGAGTGTAGGATGGATACGAATAGGGACCCTCCCAACACAAGATTTTTGCAGTAATACTACTTCTTCATCGTTAAAGAAAGCGAGAGGAGGCGATATATTAAAGGCGTTATTCGCTTCCTCCATCATATTCCAAACCCCTTTAGCTTTGTCTCTTGATCTAACCACAGATAAAAGTCTTTGTGCATCCAAGAAATTTTCCGGGTTGGTAATGTCTTTTTTATGTACCATCTTTAGTGTTGCTAGGTTTCGGTAGTTCTTCTTATGATGGTTTATCATAAGATTTTCAGTTTCGGGAGTAACTTTACAGACATCCTTGCCTGTGTAGAAAGGGGTCTTCTTTTTCCGGGCCTCTAGCGAGGGACTTCGATGGCGTTTCTGGGATGTGGAGGGGGCGGTGGGTGAGGCAGGAGGCGGCATATCGGTCTTCATTGGAGAGGGGGGCGGTGTACTTTTAGGGGTGTTGCACGGGGAACAGAAAGGAGATGGATTGGGGGTAACGGGCTTATCTTTTGATAAGGGGGTCAAATTAGATTCCCTTACTGGTGGGGATGACTTTAATGGTGGGGGTGCACCTTTGGCTGGAGAGCGACGTTCTTTGGCTGGTGGAGTTTTTTTTCCCGTATTAATAGTAGTATCGGCAACCTTTTTTTTTTCCTCGTTTTTTTTTTCTTTTTTTTCCTCAGTTTTGCGCTCCTCGTCGAGAGACTTTTTCAAATTTAGTATTTCTTTGTATTTTTCACCACCAGGATCGTTGCTGGTTTCTATTTCTAGTTGTTCTTCTTCGGTCATTACTTGAGCATATGACTTCGGCGATTTTTTGCCAGTCACGATGTTCCAAACAACTTTTTTTTGGGGCGATTCATTTTCGGTGTTGCATAAGTCCTCGAATTCCTCCGGGGTTACAGTTTCAGTTGTTGGCTTTGAGGAGGGAGTCTTCTTCTCCGCTGCAACTTTAGGTGTCAAGTGTTCTAGCACTCTGTTCTTGGGGTTAGGCTGGGCCGGTTTGATCCTTGTTGGGCAAGTGAAAGTTAAATGCCCAACCTCATTGCAAATCCAACAAGCTGGACGTCTTCCAGCCACCACCACAGGTAATTTTTCTCCATTTGCTTCTATGTAGTACGGAACTTTTTTAAAAGCCGACTCGTTAAGCCACACGTCAAAAGACCATGTTCCGTTGAACTTGTCGACCGTAATAGCCGTTATTTCTCCGAACTTAAGTAAAAAGGCGCCTAAGTATTCCCCAGGAACCACAGCCGGAACTTCAAAAACTGAGATGGTCGTTCTCCTTCGACCCATGTATTCCATTCGCAGAATGTAGTCTTTTGTAATTATTTCTTTCTTCGAGAGTTCGATGCAGACTTCCTCGGTCTTAATGAGGCTATTCCAGGTGTTATAACCTTTACATTTCACGATACGTTCAGCACGTACTCCGGTTATTGCAATTAATTTTGCGACAGTTTCTTTTGAGGACCTAATCAGTTTTTTGGACTTTCTGTCCACTACGAACATTAATATCGTTTTTTTCTGGAATTCCTCCAACCTTGGTAACTGTATGATTACTCCAGTTTCAGTCACGAAATCCGTGCAGTCTTTTGCCTTGGCGACAAAATCGTCAACGTCTATTTTAAGGGCGGGTGCCTTAATCCAGTCGGTTTTATCGGTAGGCTGAGATGGCTTCTCAACCACTTCAGAGGTCTCCGAAGGCGCACAGCTGGTAGTCGCCATGGCCGGAGAACGGTAAAAAAAAAAAAATTAACAAACTCCAAATAAATAAAAATATAAGGAGTGACAAAAAGCAAGCAACAAATTTAACAAATAACGGTAGTAACAATAAATAACAATAATAACAATAATCACGGACTTACTGGCAGAGAAAAAATCACACAGAGCTTTGTTGCTTCGCTAGACTATATTTATTTGTAAAGAATACAAAATTTGGCACAAGGCCTACAAGGGGGTGGGGAAAATGTTGACCTAACTAACATTTTTAACTTAACTAGTCACAATCACCAAAACAAATTTACTCCATGATATACCTACTTAAAACCCCAAAATGACAATATATACATGGAATTGGGAGTGGGGGAACAAGAATGATATATATATATACAATGAAAAAATAAATAAAATTAAGTGTTAGTATAAGAACCTCCCACTAAAGAAATGTGGCCGATAAGTAGTTTTGCCAGTCGAAAAAAGGCGATGCAGGTCACGAAAGTTTTATTCTCACACCTCCTTCGAAAATTACGAAAGGAGACCTGCATCTCTGACAAAACAACAGATCAGTCACCTAATAGGGGTCGGGAATGGGAATTAGAAAATAAAAGTCGGGGTAAAAAAAAAAAAAAAAAAAAAAAAAAAAAAAAGGGGGGGAGAGGACGAAAAAAAAGGGGGGCCTATGACAACTTACATACCGCTAGCTAAGCTAAAAAAGGGGAAGAAAAACAAAACATAACCTAATCTTGCCTAACCGGGTCAAATAAAAGGGTCAGTGTTCGGTTCGGCCACCCAATATTCTTTCTAAGGCACGTCCAAGTACCACTCAAAATTAGCTCCATTCAAACGACACAAACGCGCAACTTTCACCCACCTTTTGTTGAAATCTGCCGAAGGGAGTTTCACCTTCTCCAGCCTGACACGCATTTTCAAGCGAGACTGGAAAATGAGGACAAGCTGGGGAGCAGTGAAGGTCTCTTCCCCGTAGACTTCCTTCTGTCGTGTCGACCAAATCACTCCTCTCATGACTGCTAGTAAGCAAAGAAACACATAATGCTCCTCCCACTTCATACTTGGTGCCCAATTGCAGCATGTCGAAAAAGACTCCAAAACGAAGAACTGTCCGTTCAACATGCGAACCGTGTAGCCTTCAACTAACTCACACAGCGGGCGAACGATGGGGCAATGAAAGAAAACATGACTGGTCGTTTCCTCCCAGTCGCCGCATCGAACACAACTTGGTGTCTCTACTAATCCCGCTGCGTAAAGCTTTTTGCCGACCCAGAGTGCATTTCGTATTATCAGCCAGGTGAGTGATGCCTCGTAATTATCGAAGCATTTCAACCCAGGCGCCCAAGGCCAGATCAAGCGAAGTTCTCCCTTCGTAAGACCGAGCTCCTCAGTAATATCGTCACGAACAGATCCCCTCACCATAACCCGATATAGTGCTTTACGAGACAACACTCGGGTGTCAGAGAGGCTTTCTGACACCCTTAGAAGGTACTTCAAGGACTGTCGACACTCGCGATAAAAGGAGCACTCGCGTCGAGGTAAACGAAATGCCTCACCCCCATGCAAGTGCACACTTTTCAAAGCCGGAAAGGCTTTCTTGGTGTCTTCCTTCCAGAATTCACCGTTTCCCTCACAAGGTGTACACATTCGGTCTAGGTAGTGTAAGCGAAGCGTATATTGACGAATCTCAACGCTTGGCATACCTAGACCGCCTTCAGACGGATGCAAGTAGCAGATCTCCCGGCGAACCATGGGCTGCTTTCCGCGCCACAAAAACGCGAAAAGAGCCTTCACTAGTTCAACTAGTGTGATCGCCGGCAGAGGGAGCACAGAAAGACGGTAGAGGATGAGAGGATAAATGTGAGAATTACACACCTCCGCTCTTCCTTTTAAAGTAAGATTTCTCAAAGACCACAGACGGGCTGCAGCCTTAACCGCTTTCAACACTTCCGACCAATTTTTCTCCAACTGGAGATCAGGACCAAACCAGACGCCGAGTATCTTGCAAGGCCCATCCGTCCAGCCAAAGGGCCCCTGAAGGGGAACACCCCTCCAGGCACCAATGCGTAAGCCAACAGACTTATCGCAGTTGATTTTGGCCCCTGTCACTTGTTCATACCGTCTTATTTCCATGTCGACGACCCTAATCTCAGCACTGCTCGTTACAAGCACAGTGACGTCGTCGGCATAGGCGGAGTACTTAATCATGGGGCAAGCACCAGACAAAGTAATCCCACGAAGGACCGGATTCACCCTAAGCCTGCGAAGGAAAGGCTCCAACGCAAGCACATAAAGCATCGGTGAAAGCGGACATCCCTGACGAATAGATCTGGACAAATCGAAAGGCTTTGACCTTATTCCATTCACTTCAACCAACGCACCGGGGTTAGCATAAAAGAGGCGAATCCAGGAGCGGAAATGGGGACCAAATCCAGCCGAAGACAAGACAGCCTCCAGGTAACGATGATCGACCCTATCGAATGCTTTGGACTGATCTAAATTGATCAGCGCGGCCTCAGTGTCGACTTTCTCTATGATCAAGCGTATCATGTGCAAATTATCTTGAATAGTCCGGCCCTTAACAGAACAAGTCTGTTCGGGACTTATTAGACGAAACAAGACAACCTGCAGACGATTAGCCAAGATCTTGGCCAAAATCTTTAACTCTGTATTTAACATTGTTAAGGGCCGGAAATTACCTATACCATCCCCACCACTCTCGTCCTTGCGGAGCAATTTGATGATACCCCTGGTAAAGTACTGGGGGATAGACCCGTTCCTAAACCAGGAGTTAAACAACACAGCCAGCAGGGGGACAAAAATGGGCGACAACCTCAAATACAGTTCGTAAGGCAGACCATCGATACCCGGAGACTTATCAAGGCCAACCTGCCTTAGGGCCTCCAGGACTTCATCCTCATTTATACACCCTTCGCACCTAGCTGCTTCGGTCGCCTCGAGACGAGAAAAGTCAGCTAAATAGGCGTCGAACTGAGCCATTGTCAGACCGGGCTCCTTGGTAAAAAGATCCTGAAAATAAGAGCGAAAACCCTCCAAAATCCCGTCGTTTGTAGTCACGAGACGCCCATCCGATAATGTGACACTGGCGATGTGTCGATCAGTAGACCGTCGACGTTCCTCCGCACGCAGTGACGCGGCCATGTTTGTCGCCTCGTGCGGCACTCTTTTTAACCTAGACCTAACTATCAATCCCTGATCTGCCTTGTTATCCAAGGAGTTCAGTTCCGTTTTAGCTACAGTAAAGGTAACGCTATCCCCCGCCTCCGCCGCCCGACTTAAACTAGTTTCTAGTGCCACTTTCGTTGCCCTAGATCTAAGGTTGAGTCGACGACTATAATCGGCAACGAAGGACCTAATAACGTTCTTAAGGTGGCCCCACCACTTATTCCCAATGATAGCACCCGTCAATTCCCTCTGTAATGTTAGTAAAAGCTGTTCCCGGAAGTCCTTCAAATCGAACAACGATGTGTTGAACTTCCAGTAACCAGCCAATCTAGGCTTAGGACTATCTAAGTTTACCCGCACCCGGACAAGCCTATGATCCGAGTAAACTATATTATGAAAACTTGGACAATCTAAAAGCCCTAAATCGACTCTCCTAATTAAGAACCGATCAAGGTAACTCGAAAGTTGCCCTAAATCGGAGCCGCGACTAGCAGTCCAAGTCCATACTACTTCACGGGGTTTCTCATTTCGGAATTTATCGACAAGATCGAACTTATCGATAAAGTCCCGAAATGCCTTAGCATCCCCGTTGCTGTTAGTTCCCCTACGTTTTCCCAAGCGATCTAAATCGGGATCCAAGACCGCGTTCCAGTCTCCCGCTAGAATTATCCGACGCGACGTATCCATAAAGGGCTCGATCCGCCGAAAAAAAGGAACCCGCTCAGAACTGGCGTTGGGCGCATAAACCCCAATAAGCCGAAAAGCCACATCCTTTACGGTAACATCAAGAACGCACAGCCTTCCCTCAGGATCTGCATAGATTGGGTCACACGTCGCATTCAGTGTGCGCTTAACTAGCCAGGAAACCCCTCTTGAGTGAGTATCAAAGTACGCTGAATAGAGCTGAAAGTCTCTAGTCAGCGCACCCTGATAATCACTGGGAATAAAGTGGGTCTCCTGCAAACAACATACATCCACGCCGAGTCGCTGAAGGTCACGTACTACTCGAAGTTTACGAGCGGTGTCCCTCAACCCTCGGCCATTTAGGCTTGCTAATCTGAGTGCCATTCTAGTGCTCTTAGAGTTGGGAACCCGAAACGAACATTGATGCATTTAAGACACCGACAGATGAACCCAGAGAACCTTGTCCCAATTCATTTGAGACGAGACCGTCCGGGGCCACACCGCCAATGTCTAAGGGGAAAGTTAGTTTTAATGCCCTGTAGAGTGTAGGATGGATACGAATAGGGACCCTCCCAACACAAGATTTTTGCAGTAATACTACTTCTTCATCGTTAAAGAAAGCGAGAGGAGGCGATATATTAAAGGCGTTATTCGCTTCCTCCATCATATTCCAAACCCCTTTAGCTTTGTCTCTTGATCTAACCACAGATAAAAGTCTTTGTGCATCCAAGAAATTTTCCGGGTTGGTAATGTCTTTTTTGTGTACCATCTTTAGTGTAGCTAGGTTTCGGTAGTTCTTCTTATGATGGTTTATCATAAGATTTTCAGTTTCGGGAGTAATTTTACAGACATCCTTGCCTGTGTAAAAAGGGGTCTTCTTTTTCCGAGCCTCTAGCGAGGGACTTCGATGGCGTTTCTGGGATGTGGAGGGGGCGGTGGGTGAGGCAGGAGGCGGCATATCGGTCTTCATTGGAGAGGGGGGCGGTGTACTTTTAGGAGTGTTGCACGGGGAACAGAAAGGAGATGGAATTGGGGTAACGGTCTTATCTTTTGATAAGGGGGTCAGATTAGATTCCCTTACTGGTGGGGATGACTTTAATGGTGGGGGTGCACCTTTGGCTGGAGAGCGACGTTCTTTGGCTGGTGGAGTTTTTCCCGTATTAATAGTAGTATCGGCAACCTTTTTTTTTTCCTCGTTTTTTTTTTCTTTTTTTTCCTCAGTTTTGCGCTCCTCGTCGAGAGACTTTTTCAAATTTAGTATTTCTTTGTATTTTTCACCACCAGGATCGTTGCTGGTTTCTATTTCTAGTTGTTCTTCTTCGGTCATTACTTGAGCATATGACTTCGGCGATTTTTTGCCAGTCACGATATTCCAAACGACTTTTTTTTTGGGCGATTCATTTTCGGTGTTGCATAAGTCCTCGAATTCCTCCGGGGTTACAGTTTCAGTTGTTGGCTTTGAGGAGGGAGTCTTCTTCTCCGCTGCAACTTTAGGTGTCAAGTGTTCTAGCACTCTGTTCTTGGGGTTAGGCTGGGCCGGTTTGATCCTTGTTGGGCAAGTGAAAGTTAAATGCCCAACCTCATTGCAAATCCAACAAGCTGGACGTCTTCCAGCCACCACCACAGGTAATTTTTCTCCATTTGCTTCTATGTAGTACGGAACTTTTTTGAAAGCCGACTCGTTAAGCCACACGTCAAAAGACCATGTTCCGTTGAACTTGTCGACCGTAATAGCTGTTATTTCTCCGAACTTAAGTAAAAAGGCGCCTAAGTATTCGCCAGGAACCACAGCCGGAACTTCAAAAACTGAGATGGTCGTTCTCCTTCGACCCATGTATTCCATTCGCAGAATGTAGTCTTTCGTTATTATTTCTTTCTTCGAGAGTTCGATGCAGACTTCCTCTGTCTTAAAGAGACTATTCCAGGTGTTATAGCCTTTACATTTCACGATACGTTCAGCACGTACTCCGGTCGTTGCAATTAATTTTGCGACAGTTTCTTTCGAGGACCTAATCAGTTTTTTGGACTTTCTGTCCACTACGAACATTAATATCGTTTTTTTCTGGAATTCCTCCAACCTTGGTAACTGTATGATTACTCCAGTTTCAGTCACGAAATCCGTGCAGTCTTTTGCTTTGGCGATAAAATCGTCAACGTCAATTTTAAGGGCGGGTGCCTTAATCCAATCCGTTTTATCCGTAGGCTGAGATGGCTTCTCAACCACTTCAGAGGTCTCCGAAGGCGCACAGCTGGCAGTAGCCATGGCCGGAGAACGGTAGAAAAAAAATTAACAAACTCCAAATAAATAAAAATATAAGGAGTAACAAAAAGCAAGCAACAAATTTAACAAATAACGGTAGTAACAATAAATAACAATAATAACAATAATCACGGACTTACTGGCAGAGAAAAAATCACACAGAGCTTTGTTGCTTCGCTAGACTATATTTATTTGTAAAAAATACAAAATTTGGCACAAGGCCTACAAGGGGGTGGGGAAAATGTTGACCTAACTAACATTTTTAACTTAACTAGTCACAATCACCAAAACAAATTTACTCCATGATATACCTACTTAAA
This sequence comes from Sepiola atlantica, assembly GCA_963556195.1. Classification (NCBI taxonomy): domain Eukaryota; kingdom Metazoa; phylum Mollusca; class Cephalopoda; order Sepiida; family Sepiolidae; genus Sepiola; species Sepiola atlantica. The sequence goes on along the minus strand of OY744527.1, from coordinate 38,888,454 downwards.
ACCCAAAAATGACAATATATACATGGAATTGGGAGTGGGGGAACAAGAATGATATATATATATACAATGAAAAAATAAATAAAATTAAGTGTTAGTATAAGAACCTCCCACTAAAGAAATGTGGCCGATAAGTAGTTTTGCCAGTCGAAAAAAGGCGATGCAGGTCACGAAAGTTTTATTCTCACACCTCCTTCGAAAATTACGAAAGGAGACCTGCATCTCTGACAAAACAACAGATCAGTCACCTAATAGGGGTCGGGAATGGGAATTAGAAAATAAAAGTCGGGGTAAAAAAAAAAAAAAAAAAAAAAAAAAAAAAAGGGGGGGGAGAGGACGAAAAAAAAGGGGGGGCCTATGACAACTTACATACCGCTAGCTAAGCTAAAAAAGGGGAAGAAAAACAAAACATAACCTAATCTTGCCTAACCGGGTCAAATAAAAGGGTCAGTGTTCGGTTCGGCCACCCAATATTCTGTCTAAGGCACGTCCAAGTACCACTCAAAATTAGCTCCATTCAAACGACACAAACGCGCAACTTTCACCCACCTTTTGTTGAAATCTGCCGAAGGGAGTTTCACCTTCTCCAGCCTGACACGCATTTTCAAGCGAGACTGGAAAATGAGGACAAGCTGGGGAGCAGTGAAGGTCTCTTCCCCGTAGACTTCCTTCTGTCGTGTCGACCAAATCACTCCTCTCATGACTGCTAGTAAGCAAAGAAACACATAATGCTCCTCCCACTTCATGCTTGGTGCCCAATTGCAGCATGTCGAAAAAGACTCCAAAACGAAGAACTGTCCGTTCAACATGCGAACCGTGTAGCCTTCAACTAACTCACACAGCGGGCGAACGATGGGGCAATGAAAGAAAACATGACTGGTCGTTTCCTCCCAGTCGCCGCATCGAACACAACTTGGTGTCTCTACTAATCCCGCTGCGTAAAGCTTTTTGCCGACCCAGAGTGCATTTCGTATTATCAGCCAGGTGAGTGATGCCTCGTAATTATCGAAGCATTTCAACCCAGGCGCCCAAGGCCAGATCAAGCGAAGTTCTCCCTTCGTAAGACCGAGCTCCTCAGTAATATCGTCACGAACAGATCCCCTCACCATAACCCGATATAGTGCTTTACGAGACAACACTCGGGTGTCAGAGAGGCTTTCTGACACCCTTAGAAGGTACTTCAAGGACTGTCGACACTCGCGATAAAAGGAGCACTCGCGTCGAGGTAAACGAAATGCCTCACCCCCATGCAAGTGCACACTTTTCAAAGCCGGAAAGGCTTTCTTGGTGTCTTCCTTCCAGAATTCACCGTTTCCCTCACAAGGTGTACACATTCGGTCTAGGTAGTGTAAGCGAAGCGTATATTGACGAATCTCAACGCTTGGCATACCTAGACCGCCTTCAGACGGATGCAAGTAGCAGATCTCCCGGCGAACCATGGGCTGCTTTCCGCGCCACAAAAACGCGAAAAGAGCCTTCACTAGTTCAACTAGTGTGATCGCCGGCAGAGGGAGCACAGAAAGACGGTAGAGGATGAGAGGATAAATGTGAGAATTACACACCTCCGCTCTTCCTTTTAAAGTAAGATTTCTCAAAGACCACAGACGGGCTGCAGCCTTAACCGCTTTCAACACTTCCGACCAATTTTTCTCCAACTGGAGATCAGGACCAAACCAGACGCCGAGTATCTTGCAAGGCCCATCCGTCCAGCCAAAGGGCCCCTGAAGGGGAACACCCCTCCAGGCACCAATGCGTAAGCCAACAGACTTATCGCAGTTGATTTTGGCCCCTGTCACTTGTTCATACCGTCTTATTTCCATGTCGACGACCCTAATCTCAGCACTGCTCGTTACAAGCACAGTGACGTCGTCGGCATAGGCGGAGTACTTAATCATGGGGCAAGCACCAGACAAAGTAATCCCACGAAGGACCGGATTCACCCTAAGCCTGCGAAGGAAAGGCTCCAACGCAAGCACATAAAGCATCGGTGAAAGCGGACATCCCTGACGAATAGATCTGGACAAATCGAAAGGCTTTGACCTTATTCCATTCACTTCAACCAACGCACCGGGGTTTGCATAAAAGAGGCGAATCCAGGAGCGGAAATGGGGACCAAATCCAGCCGAAGACAAGACAGCCTCCAAGTAACGATGATCGACCCTATCGAATGCTTTAGACTGATCTAAATTGATCAGCGCGGCCTCAGTGTCGACTTTCTCTATGATCAAGCGTATCATGTGCAAATTATCTTGAATAGTCCGGCCCTTAACAGAACAAGTCTGTTCGGGACTTATTAGACGAAACAAGACAACCTGCAGACGATTAGCCAAGATCTTGGCCAAAATCTTTAACTCTGTATTTAACATTGTTAAGGGCCGGAAATTACCTATACCATCCCCACCACTCTTGTCCTTGCGGAGCAATTTGATGATACCCCTGGTAAAGTACTGGGGGATAGACCCGTTCCTAAACCAGGAGTTAAACAACACAGCCAGCAGGGGGACAAAAATGGGCGACAACCTCAAATACAGTTCGTAAGGCAGACCATCGATACCCGGAGACTTATCAAGGCCAACCTGCCTTAGGGCCTCCAGGACTTCATCCTCATTTATACACCCTTCGCACCTAGCTGCTTCGGTCGCCTCGAGACGAGAAAAGTCAGCTAAATAGGCGTCGAACTGAGCCATTGTCAGACCGGGCTCCTTGGTAAAAAGATCCTGAAAATAAGAGCGAAAACCCTCCAAAATCCCGTCGTTTGTAGTCACGAGACGCCCATCCGATAATGTGACACTGGCGATGTGTCGATCAGTAGACCGTCGACGTTCCTCCGCACGCAGTGACGCGGCCATGTTTGTCGCCTCGTGCGGCACTCTTTTTAACCTAGACCTAACTATCAATCCCTGATCTGCCTTGTTATCCAAGGAGTTCAGTTCCGTTTTAGCTACAGTAAAGGTAACGCTATCCCCCGCCTCCGCCGCCCGACTTAAACTAGTTTCTAGTGCCACTTTCGTTGCCCTAGATCTAAGGTTGAGTCGACGACTATAATCGGCAACGAAGGACCTAATAACGTTCTTAAGGTGGCCCCACCACTTATTCCCAATGATAGCACCCGTCAATTCCCTCTGTAATGTTAGTAAAAGCTGTTCCCGGAAGTCCTTCAAATCGAACAACGATGTGTTGAACTTCCAGTAACCAGCCAATCTAGGCTTAGGACTATCTAAGTTTACCCGCACCCGGACAAGCCTATGATCCGAGTAAACTATATTATGAAAACTTGGACAATCTAAAAGCCCTAAATCGACTCTCCCAATTAAGAACCGATCAAGGTAACTCGAAAGTTGCCCTAAATCGGAGCCGCGACTAGCAGTCCAAGTCCATACTACTTCACGGGGTTTCTCATTTCGGAATTTATCGACAAGATCGAACTTATCGATAAAGTCCCGAAATGCCTTAACATCCCCGTTGCTGTTAGTTCCCCTACGTTTTCCCAAGCGATCTAAATCGGGATCCAAGACCGCGTTCCAGTCTCCCGCTAGAATTATCCGACGCGACGTATCCATAAAGGGCTCGATCCGCCGAAAAAAAGGAACCCGCTCAGAACTGGCGTTGGGCGCATAAACCCCAATAAGCCGAAAAGCCACATCCTTTACGGTAACATCAAGAACGCACAGCCTTCCCTCAGGATCTGCATAGATTGGGTCACACGTCGCATTCAGTGTGCGCTTAACTAGCCAGGAAACCCCTCTTGAGTGAGTATCAAAGTACGCTGAATAGAGCTGAAAGTCTCTAGTCAGCGCACCCTGATAATCACTGGGAATAAAGTGGGTCTCCTGCAAACAACATGCATCCACGCCGAGTCGCTGAAGGTCACGTACTACTCGAAGTTTACGAGCGGTGTCCCTCAACCCTCGGCCATTTAGGCTTGCTAATCTGAGTGCCATTCTAGTGCTCTTAGAGTTGGGAACCCGAAACGAACATTGATGCATTTAAGACACCGACAGATGAACCCAGAGAACCTTGTCCCAATTCATTTGAGACGAGACCGTCCGGGGCCACACCGCCAATGTCTAAGGGGAAAGTTAGTTTTAATGCCCTGTAGAGTGTAGGATGGATACGAATAGGGACCCTCCCAACACAAGATTTTTGCAGTAATACTACTTCTTCATCGTTAAAGAAAGCGAGAGGAGGCGATATATTAAAGGCGTTATTCGCTTCCTCCATCATATTCCAAACCCCTTTAGCTTTGTCTCTTGATCTAACCACGGATAAAAGTCTTTTAGCATCCAAGAAATTTTCCGGGTTGGTGATGTCTTTTTTGTTGACTATCTTCAGTGCAGCTAAGTTTCGGTAGTTCTTCTTATGATGGTTTATCATAAGATTTTCAGTTTCGGGAGTAACTTTACAGACATCCTTGCCTGTGTAGAAAGGGGTCTTCTTTTTCCGGGCCTCTAGCGAGGGACTTCGATGGCGTTTCTGGGATGTGGAGGGGGCGGTGGGTGAGGCAGGAGGCGGCATATCGGTCTTCATTGGAGAGGGGGGCGGTGTACTTTTAGGGGTGTTGCACGGGGAACAGAAAGGAGATGGATTAGGGGTAACGGGCTTATCTTTTGATAAGGGGGTCAGATTAGATTCCCTTACTGGTGGGGATGACTTTAATGGTGGGGGTGCACCTTTGGCTGGAGAGCGACGTTCTTTGGCTGGTGGAGTTTTTTTTCCCGAATTAATAGTAGTATCGGCAACCTTTTTTTTTTCCTCGTTTTTTTTTTCGTTTTTTTCCTCAGTTTTGCGCTCCTCGTCGAGAGACATTTTCAAATTTAGTATTTCTTTGTATTTCTCACCACCAGGATCGTTGCTGGTTTCTATTTCTAGTTGTTCTTCTTCGGTCATTACTTGAGCATATGACTTCGGCGATTTTTTGCCAGTCACGATATTCCAAACGACTTTTTTTTTGGGCGATTCATTTTCGGTGTTGCATAAGTCCTCGAATTCCTCCGGGGTTACAGTTTCAGTTGTTGGCTTTGAGGAGGGAGTCTTCTTCTCCGCTGCAACTTTAGGTGTCAAGTGTTCTAGCACTCTGTTCTTGGGGTTAGGCTGGGCCGGTTTGATCCTTGTTGGGCAAGTGAAAGTTAAATGCCCAACCTCATTGCATATCCAACAAGCTGGACGTCTTCCAGCCACCACCACAGGTAATTTTTCTCCATTTGCTTCTATGTAGTACGGAACTTTTTTAAAAGCCGACTCGTTAAGCCACACGTCAAAAGACCATGTTCCGTTGAACTTGTCGACCGTAATAGCCGTTATTTCTCCGAACTTAAGTAAAAAGGCGCCTAAGTATTCCCCAGGAACCACAGCCGGAACTTCAAAAACTGAGATGGTCGTTCTCCTTCGACCCATGTATTCCATTCGCAGAATGTAGTCTTTCGTTATTATTTCTTTCTTCGAGAGTTCGATGCAGACTTCCTCTGTCTTAAAGAGACTATTCCAGGTGTTATAGCCTTTACATTTCACGATACGTTCAGCACGTACTCCGGTCGTTGCAATTAATTTTGCGACAGTTTCTTTCGAGGACCTAATCAGTTTTTTGGACTTTCTGTCCACTACGAACATTAATATCGTTTTTTTCTGGAATTCCTCCAACCTTGGTAACTGTATGATTACTCCAGTTTCAGTCACGAAATCCGTGCAGTCTTTTGCTTTGGCGATAAAATCGTCAACGTCAATTTTAAGGGCGGGTGCCTTAATCCAATCCGTTTTATCCGTAGGCTGAGATGGCTTCTCAACCACTTCAGAGGTCTCCGAAGGCGCACAGCTGGCAGTAGCCATGGCCGGAGAACGGTAGAAAAAAAATTAACAAACTCCAAATAAATAAAAATATAAGGAGTAACAAAAAGCAAGCAACAAATTTAACAAATAACGGTAGTAACAATAAATAACAATAATAACAATAATCACGGACTTACTGGCAGAGAAAAAATCACACAGAGCTTTGTTGCTTCGCTAGACTATATTTATTTGTAAAAAAATACAAAATTTGGCACAAGGCCTACAAGGGGGTGGGGAAAATGTTGACCTAACTAACATTTTTAACTTAACTAGTCACAATCACCAAAACAAATTTACTCCATGATATACCTACTTAAAACCCCAAAATGACAATATATACATGGAATTGGGAGTGGGGGAACAAGAATGATATATATATATACAATGAAAAAATAAATAAAATTAAGTGTTAGTATAAGAACCTCCCACTAAAGAAATGTGGCCGATAAGTAGTTTTGCCAGTCGAAAAAAGGCGATGCAGGTCACGAAAGTTTTATTCTCACACCTCCTTCGAAAATTACGAAAGGAGACCTGCATCTCTGACAAAACAACAGATCAGTCACCTAATAGGGGTCGGGAATGGGAATTAGAAAATAAAAGTCGGGGTAAAAAAAAAAAAAAAAAAAAAAAAAAAAAAAAAGGGGGGGGGAGAGGACGGAAAAAAAAGGGGGGCCTATGACAACTTACATACCGCTAGCTAAGCTAAAAAAGGGGAAGAAAAACAAAACATAACCTAATCTTGCCTAACCGGGTCAAATAAAAGGGTCAGTGTTCGGTTCGGCCACCCAATATTCTGTCTAAGGCACGTCCAAGTACCACTCAAAATTAGCTCCATTCAAACGACACAAACGTGCAACTTTCACCCACCTTTTGTTGAAATCTGCCGGGGGGAGTTTCACCTTCTCCAGCCTGACACGCATTTTCAAGCGAGACTGGAAAATGAGGACAAGCTGGGGAGCAGTGAAGGTCTCTTCCCCGTAGACTTCCTTCTGTCGTGTCGACCAAATCACTCCTCTCATGACTGCTAGTAAGCAAAGAAACACATAATGCTCCTCCCACTTCATGCTTGGTGCCCAATTGCAGCATGTCGAAAAAGACTCCAAAACGAAGAACTGTCCGTTCAACATGCGAACCGTGTAGCCTTCAACTAACTCACACAGCGGGCGAACGATGGGGCAATGAAAGAAAACATGACTGGTCGTTTCCTCCCAGTCGCCGCATCGAACACAACTTGGTGTCTCTACTAATCCCGCTGCGTAAAGCTTTTTGCCGACCCAGAGTGCATTTCGTATTATCAGCCAGGTGAGTGATGCCTCGTAATTATCGAAGCATTTCAACCCAGGCGCCCAAGGCCAGATCAAGCGAAGTTCTCCCTTCGTAAGACCGAGCTCCTCAGTAATATCGTCACGAACAGATCCCCTCACCATAACCCGATATAGTGCTTTACGAGACAACACTCGGGTGTCAGAGAGGCTTTCTGACACCCTTAGAAGGTACTTCAAGGACTGTCGACACTCGCGATAAAAGGAGCACTCGCGTCGAGGTAAACGAAATGCCTCACCCCCATGCAAGTGCACACTTTTCAAAGCCGGAAAGGCTTTCTTGGTGTCTTCCTTCCAGAATTCACCGTTTCCCTCACAAGGTGTACACATTCGGTCTAGGTAGTGTAAGCGAAGCGTATATTGACGAATCTCAACGCTTGGCATACCTAGACCGCCTTCAGACGGATGCAAGTAGCAGATCTCCCGGCGAACCATGGGCTGCTTTCCGCGCCACAAAAACGCGAAAAGAGCCTTCACTAGTTCAACTAGTGTGATCGCCGGCAGAGGGAGCACAGAAAGACGGTAGAGGATGAGAGGATAAATGTGAGAATTACACACCTCCGCTCTTCCTTTTAAAGTAAGATTTCTCAAAGACCACAGACGGGCTGCAGCCTTAACCGCTTTCAACACTTCCGACCAATTTTTCTCCAACTGGAGATCAGGACCAAACCAGACGCCGAGTATCTTGCAAGGCCCATCCGTCCAGCCAAAGGGCCCCTGAAGGGGAACACCCCTCCAGGCACCAATGCGTAAGCCAACAGACTTATCGCAGTTGATTTTGGCCCCTGTCACTTGTTCATACCGTCTTATTTCCATGTCGACGACCCTAATCTCAGCACTGCTCGTTACAAGCACAGTGACGTCGTCGGCATAGGCGGAGTACTTAATCATGGAGCAAGCACCAGACAAAGTAATCCCACGAAGGACCGGATTCACCCTAAGCCTGCGAAGGAAAGGCTCCAACGCAAGCACATAAAGCATCGGTGAAAGCGGACATCCCTGACGAATAGATCTGGACAAATCGAAAGGCTTTGACCTTATTCCATTCACTTCAACCAACGCACCGGGGTTAGCATAAAAGAGGCGAATCCAGGAGCGGAAATGGGGACCAAATCCAGCCGAAGACAAGACAGCCTCCAAGTAACGATGATCGACCCTATCGAATGCTTTGGACTGATCTAAATTGATCAGCGCGGCCTCAGTGTCGACTTTCTCTATGATCAAGCGTATCATGTGCAAATTATCTTGAATAGTCCGGCCCTTAACAGAACAAGTCTGTTCGGGACTTATTAGACGAAACAAGACAACCTGCAGACGATTAGCCAAGATCTTGGCCAAAATCTTTAACTCTGTATTTAACATTGTTAAGGGCCGGAAATTACCTATACCATCCCCACCACTCTTGTCCTTGCGGAGCAATTTGATGATACCCCTGGTAAAGTACTGGGGGATAGACCCGTTCCTAAACCAGGAGTTAAACAACACAGCCAGCAGGGGGACAAAAATGGGCGACAACCTCAAATACAGTTCGTAAGGCAGACCATCGATACCCGGAGACTTATCAAGGCCAACCTGCCTTAAGGCCTCCAGGACTTCATCCTCATTTATACACCCTTCGCACCTAGCTGCTTCGGTCGCCTCGAGACGAGAAAAGTCAGCTAAATAGGCGTCGAACTGAGCCATTGTCAGACCGGGCTCCTTGGTAAAAAGATCCTGAAAATAAGAGCGAAAACCCTCCAAAATCCCGTCGTTTGTAGTCACGAGACGCCCATCCGATAATGTGACACTGGCGATGTGTCGATCAGTAGACCGTCGACGTTCCTCCGCACGCAGTGACGCGGCCATGTTTGTCGCCTCGTGCGGCACTCTTTTTAACCTAGACCTAACTATCAATCCCTGATCTGCCTTGTTATCCAAGGAGTTCAGTTCCGTTTTAGCTACAGTAAAGGTAACGCTATCCCCCGCCTCCGCCGCCCGACTTAAACTAGTTTCTAGTGCCACTTTCGTTGCCCTAGATCTAAGGTTGAGTCGACGACTATAATCGGCAACGAAGGACCTAATAACGTTCTTAAGGTGGCCCCACCACTTATTCCCAATGATAGCACCCGTCAATTCCCTCTGTAATGTTAGTAAAAGCTGTTCCCGGAAGTCCTTCAAATCGAACAACGATGTGTTGAACTTCCAGTAACCAGCCAATCTAGGCTTAGGACTATCTAAGTTTACCCGCACCCGGACAAGCCTATGATCCGAGTAAACTATATTATGAAAACTTGGACAATCTAAAAGCCCTAAATCGACTCTCCTAATTAAGAACCGATCAAGGTAACTCGAAAGTTGCCCTAAATCGGAGCCGCGACTAGCAGTCCAAGTCCATACTACTTCACGGGGTTTCTCATTTCGGAATTTATCGACAAGATCGAACTTATCGATAAAGTCCCGAAATGCCTTAACATCCCCGTTGCTGTTAGTTCCCCTACGTTTTCCCAAGCGATCTAAATCGGGATCCAAGACCGCGTTCCAGTCTCCCGCTAGAATTATCCGACGCGACGTATCCATAAAGGGCTCGATCCGCCGAAAAAAAGGAACCCGCTCAGAACTGGCGTTGGGCGCATAAACCCCAATAAGCCGAAAAGCCACATCCTTTACGGTAACATCAAGAACGCACAGCCTTCCCTCAGGATCTGCATAGATTGGGTCACACGTCGCATTCAGTGTGCGCTTAACTAGCCAGGAAACCCCTCTTGAGTGAGTATCAAAGTACGCTGAATAGAGCTGAAAGTCTCTAGTCAGCGCACCCTGATAATCACTGGGAATAAAGTGGGTCTCCTGCAAACAACATACATCCACGCCGAGTCGCTGAAGGTCACGTACTACTCGAAGTTTACGAGCGGTGTCCCTCAACCCTCGGCCATTTAGGCTTGCTAATCTGAGTGCCATTCTAGTGCTCTTAGAGTTGGGAACCCGAAACGAACATTGATGCATTTAAGACACCGACAGATGAACCCAGAGAACCTTGTCCCAATTCATTTGAGACGAGACCGTCCGGGGCCACACCGCCAATGTCTAAGGGGAAAGTTAGTTTTAATGCCCTGTAGAGTGTAGGATGGATACGTATAGGGACCCTCCCAACACAAGATTTTTGCAGTAATACTACTTCTTCATCGTTAAAGAAAGCGAGAGGAGGCGATATATTAAAGGCGTTATTCGCTTCCTCCATCATATTCCAAACCCCTTTAGCTTTGTCTCTTGATCTAACCACAGATAATAGTCTTTGTGCATCCAAGAAATTTTCCGGGTTGGTAATGTCTTTTTTATGTACCATCTTTAGTGTTGCTAGGTTTCGGTAGTTCTTCTTATGATGGTTTATCATAAGATTTTCAGTTTCGGGAGTAATTTTACAGACATCCTTGCCTGTGTAGAAAGGGGTCTTCTTTTTCCGGGCCTCTAGCGAGGGACTTCGATGGCGTTTCTGGGATGTGGAGGGGGCGGTGGGTGAGGCAGGAGGCGGCATATCGGTCTTCATTGGAGAGGGGGGCGGTGTACTTTTAGGGGTGTTGCACGGGGAACAGAAAGGAGATGGATTAGGGGTAACGGGCTTATCTTTTGATAAGGGGGTCAGATTAGATTCCCTTACTGGTGGGGATGACTTTAATGGTGGGGGTGCACCTTTGGCTGGAGAGCGACGTTCTTTGGCTGGTGGAGTTTTTTTTTCCGCATTACTTGTGGTTTCGGAAACCTTTTTTTTTTCCTCGTTTTTTTTTTCTTTTTTTTCCTCAGTTTTGCGCTCCTCGTCGAGAGACTTTTTAAGATTTAATAATTCTTTGTACTTTTCCCCACCAGGATCGTTGCTGGTTTCTATTTCTAGTTGTTCTTCTTCGGTCATTACTTGAGCATATGACTTCGGCGATTTTTTGCCAGTCACGATATTCCAAACGACTTTTTTTTTGGGCGATTCATTTTCGGTGTTGCATAAGTCCTCGAATTCCTCCGGGGTTACAGTTTCAGTTGTTGACTTTGAGGAGGGAGTCTTCTTCTCCGCTGCAACTTTAGGTGTCAAGTGTTCTAGCACTCTGTTCTTGGGGTTAGGCTGGGCCGGTTTGATCCTTGTTGGGCAAGTGAAAGTTAAATGCCCAACCTCATTGCAAATCCAACAAGCTGGACGTCTTCCAGCCACCACCACAGGTAATTTTTCTCCATTTGCTTCTATGTAGTACGGAACTTTTTTGAAAGCCGACTCGTTAAGCCACACGTCAAAAGACCATGTTCCGTTGAACTTGTCGACCGTAATAGCTGTTATTTCTCCGAACTTAAGTAAAAAGGCGCCTAAGTATTCGCCAGGAACCACAGCCGGAACTTCAAAAACTGAGATGGTCGTTCTCCTTCGACCCATGTATTCCATTCGCAGAATGTAGTCTTTAGTTATTATTTCTTTCTTCGAGAGTTCGATGCAGACTTCCTCGGTCTTAAAGAGACTATTCCAGGTGTTATAACCTTTACATTTCACGATACGTTCAGCACGTACTCCGGTCGTTGCAATTAATTTTGCGACAGTTTCTTTTGAGGACCTAATCAGTTTTTTGGACTTTCTGTCCACTACGAACATTAATATCGTTTTTTTCTGGAATTCCTCCAACCTTGGTAACTGTATAATTACTCCAGTTTCAGTCACGAAATCCGTGCAGTCTTTTGCCTTGGCGACAAAATCGTCAACGTCAATTTTAAGGGCGGGTGCCTTAATCCAATCCGTTTTATCCGTAGGCTGAGATGGCTTCTCAACCACTTCAGTGGTCTCCGAAGGCGCACAGCTGGCAGTAGCCATGGCCGGAGAACGGTAGAAAAAAAAATTAACAAACTCCAAATAAATAAAAATATAAGGAGTAACAAAAAGCAAGCAACAAATTTAACAAATAACGGTAGTAACAATAAATAACAATAATAACAATAATCACGGACTTACTGGCAGAGAAAAAATCACACAGAGCTTTGTTGCTTCGCTAGACAAATAGTGTTTTAACATTCACTCTTAATATACACGAATGTAGAACATTCCATTATTACTCCAAGGGGGAGACAGGCATCAATTATCTTTGTTACTACAATGTCTACCTATTTATTTGCTATTTCCGTTAATTTGTATTTTATTGTCGATCTATCAAGTTGTTATATCTGTTTTTCTTTGTCATTTTATGTCTATTTATTTATTTTCTGTTTCCATTTATTTGTATTTTAGTGTCTATTTATTTAGTTGCTATGGTTTTGTATTTTGATGTCTATCTATGTATTTGTAATTTCCTTTTGTTTGTATTTTACCGTCGATATATTTAGTCGCTATTTCTGTTTTTTTTTTGTATTTTTATGTGTATGTATTTATTTGCTATTTCTGTTTTTTTGTATGTTTCTGTCAACCTATTTAGTAACTATTTCTGTTTTGTTTGTATTATTATGTCTATCTAATTTATTTGCTATTTCTATTTTTTGATATTTTGATGTCTATCTATTTTTTGGCTATGTTTGATTCTTTGTTTTTCTATGTCTATCTATTTATTTGCTATTTCTGTTTTATTTTGTATTTTTATGTCTATCTATTTTTGGGCTATTTCCGATCCTTTGTATTTTCATGTCTATCTATTTATTTGCTATTTCTGTTTTTTTTTGTATTTTATGTCTATCTATTTATTTGCTATTTCGGTTTATTCGTATTTTAATGCCTATCTATTTATTTGCTATTTCTATTTTTTGGCATTTTGATGACTATCTATTTTTTGGCTATTTTCGATTCTTTGTTTTTCAATGTCTATCTATTTATTTGCAATTTCTGTCGATCTATTTATTTGCTATTTTTATTTGTTTGTATGTCATTGCCCATCTATTTTGTTGCTAATTCGTTTTTTTAGTATTTGTTGTCTATCTAGATATTTTCTATTCAGTTCGTTTGTATTTTACTGTCTTAATTTGATTATCTATCTCTATTTGTTTATATCTTTCTAGTCTCACGATTTACTAGCTATTTCTGGTTATTCGTATTTTACTGTCTTAATTTGATTATCTTTCTCTATTTTATTGTATCTTTCTAGTCTCACTATTTACTAGCTATTTCTGCTTATTCGTATTTTACTGTCTTAATTTGATTATCTATCTCTATTTGTTTGTATCTTTCTAGTCTCACTATTTACTAGCTATTTCTGGTTATTCGTATTTTACTGTCTTAATTTGATTATCTATCTCTATTTGTTTGTATCTTTCTAGTCTCACTATTTACTAGCTATTTCTGGTTATTCGTATTTAACTGTCTTAATTTGATTATCTATCTCTATTTGTTCGTATCTTTCTAGTCTCACTATTTACTAGCTATTTCTGGTTATTCGTATTTTACTGTCTTAATTTGATAATCTATCTCTATTTGTGTGTATGTTTCTAGTCTCACTATTTACTAGCTATTTCTGGTTATTCGTATTTTACTGTCTTAATTTGATTATCTATCTCTATTTGTTTGTATCTTTCTAGTCTCACTATTTACTAGCTATTTCTGGTTATTCGTATTTTACTGTCTTAATTTGATTATCTATCTCTATTTGTTTGTATCTTCCTAGTCTCACTATTTACAAGCTATTTCTGGTTATTCGTATTTTACTGTCTTAATTTCATTATTTATCTCTATTTGGTTGTATCTTTCTAGTCTCACTATTTACTAGCTATTTCTCGTTATTCGTATTTTACTGTCTTAATTTGATTATTTATCTCTATTTGGTTGTATCTTTCTAGTCTCACTATTTACTAGCTATTTCTGGTTATTCGTATTTTACTGTCTTAATTTGATTATCTATCTCTATTTGGTTGTACTTTTCTAGTCTCACTATTTACTAGCTATTTCTGGTTATTCGTATTTTACTGTCTTAATTTGATTATTTATATCTATTTGGTTGTATCTTTCTAGTCTCACTATTTACTAGCTATTTCTGGTTATTCGTATTTTACTGTCTTAATTTGATTATCTATCTCTATTTGTTTGTATCTTTCTAGTCTCACTATTTACTAGCTATTTCTGGTTATTCGTATTTTACTGTCTTAATTTGATTATTTATCTCTATTTGGTTGTATCTTTCTTGTCTCACTATTTACTAGCTATTTCTGGTTATTCGTATTTTACTGTCTTAATTTGATTATCTATCTCTATTTGTTTGTATCTTTCTAGTCTCACTATTTACTAGCTATTTCTGGTTATTCGTATTTTACTGTCTTAATTTGATTATTTATCTCTATTTGGTTGTATCTTTCTAGTCTCACTATTTACTAGCTATTTCTGGTTATTCGTATTTTACTGTCTTAATTTGATTATCTATCTCTATTTGGTTGTATCTTTCTAGTCTCACTATTTACTAGCTATTTCTGGTTATTCGTATTTTACTGTCTTAATTTGATTATCTATCTCTATTTGGTTGTATCTTTCTAGTCTCACTATTTACTAGCTATTTCTGGTTATTCGTAGTTTACTGTCTTAATTTGATTATCTATCTCTATTTGTTTGTATCTTTCTAGTCTCACTATTTACTAGCTATTTCTGGTTATTCGTATTTTACTGTCTTAATTTGATTATCTATCTCTATTTGGTTGTATCTTTCTAGTCTCACTATTTACTAGCTATTTCTGGTTATTCGTATTTTACTGTCTTAATTTGATTATCTATCTCTATTTGGTTGTATCTTGCTAGTCTCACTATTTACTAGCTATTTCTGGTTATTCGTATTTTACTGTCTTAATTTGATTATTTATCTCTATTTGGTTGTATCTTACTAGTCTCACTATTTACTAGCTATTTCTGGTTATTCGTATTTTACTGTCTTAATTTGATTATCTATCTCTATTTGTTTGTATCTTTCTAGTCTCACTATTTACTAGCTATTTCTAGTTATTCGTATTTTACTGTCTTAATTTGATTATCTATCTCTATTTGTTTGTATCTTTCTAGTCTCACTATTTACTAGCTATTTCTGGTTATTCGTATTTTACTGTCTTAATTTGATTATCTATCTCTATTTGTTTGTATCTTTCTAGTCTCACTATTTACTAGCTATTTCTGGTTATTCGTATTTTACTGTCTTAATTTGATTATCTATCTCTATTTGTTTGTATCTTTCTAGTCTCACTATTTACTAGCTATTTCTGGTTATTCGGATGTTACTGTCTTAATTTGATTATTTATCTCTATTTGGTTGTATCTTTCTAGTCTCACTATTTACTAGCTATTTCTGGTTATTCGTATTTTACTGTCTTAATTTGATTATCTATCTCTATTTGGTTGTATCTTTCTAGTCTCACTATTTACTAGCTATTTCTGGTTATTCGTATTTTACTGTCTTAATTTGATTATCTATCTCTACTTGGTTGTAATTTTCTAGTCTCACTATTTACTAGCTATTTCTGGTTATTCGTATTTTACTGTCTTAATTTGATTATCTATCTCTATTTGGTTGTATCTTTCTAGTCTCACTATTTACTAGCTATTTCTGGTTATTCGTATTTTACTGTCTTAATTTGATTATCTATCTCTATTTGTGTGTATGTTTCTAGTCTCACTATTTACTAGCTATTTCTGGTTATTCGTATTTTACTGTCTAATCGTGATTATCTATCTCTATTTGTTTGTATGTTTCTAGTCTCACTATTTACTAGCTATATCTGGTTATTCGTATTTTACTGTCTTAATTTGATTATCTATCCCTATTTATTTGTATGTTTCTAGTCTCACTATTTACTAGCTATTTCTGGTTATTCGTATTTTACTGTCTTAATTTGATTATCTATCTCTATTTGGTTGTATCTTTCTAGTCTCACTATTTACTAGCTATTTCTGGTTATTCGTATTTTACTGTCTTTATTTGATTATCTATCTCTATTTGGTTGTATCTTTCTAGTCTCACTATTTACTAGCTATTTCTGGTTATTCGTATTTTACTGTCTTAATTTGATTATCTTTCTCTATTTTATTGTATCTTTCTAGTCTCACTATTTACTAGCTATTTCTGCTTATTCGTATTTTACTGTCTTAATTTGATTATCTATCTCTATTTGGTTGTATCTTTCTAGTCTCACTATTTACTAGCTATTTCTGCTTATTCGTATTTTACTGTCTTAATTTGATTATCTATCTCTATTTGGTTGTATCTTTCTAGTCTCACTATTTACTAGCTATTTCTGGTTATTCGTATTTTACTGTCTTAATTTGATTATCTATCTCTATTTGGTTGTATCTTTCTAGTCTCACTATTTACTAGCTATTTCTGGTTATTCGTATTTTACTGTCTTAATTTGATTATCTATCTCTATTTGTGTGTATCTTTCTAGTCTTACTATTTACTAGCTATTTCTGGTTATTCGTATTTTACTGTCTTAATTTGATTATCTATCTCTATTTGGTTGTATCTTTCTAGTCTCACTATTTACTAGCTATTTCTGCTTATTCGTATTTTACTGTCTTAATTTGATTATCTATCTCTATTTTATTGTATCTTTCTAGTCTCACTATTTACTAGCTATTTCTGGTTATTCGTATTTTACTGTCTTAATTTGATTATCTATCTCTATTTTATTGTATCTTTCTAGTCTCACTATTTACTAGCTATTTCTGGTTATTCGTATTTTACTGTCTTAATTTGATTATCTATCTCTACTTGGTTGTAATTTTCTAGTCTCACTATTTACTAGCTATTTCTGCTTATTCGTATTTTACTGTCTTAATTTGATTATCTATCTCTATTTGGTTGTATCTTTCTAGTCTCACTATTTACTAGCTATTTCTGGTTATTCGTATTTTACTGTCTTAATTTGATTATCTATCTCTACTTGGTTGTAATTTTCTAGTCTCACTATTTACTAGCTATTTCTGGTTATTCGTATTTTACTGTCTTAATTTGATTATCTATCTCTATTTGGTTGTATCTTTCTAGTCTCACTATTTACTAGCTATTTCTGGTTATTCGTATTTTACTGTCTTAATTTGATTATCTATCTCTATTTGTTTGTATGTTTCTAGTCTCACTATTTACTAGCTATATCTGGTTATTCGTATTTTACTGTCTTAATTTGATTATCTATCCCTATTTATTTGTATGTTTCTAGTCTCACTATTTACTAGCTATTTCTGGTTATTCGTATTTTACTGTCTTAATTTGATTATCTATCTCTATTTGGTTGTATCTTTCTAGTCTCACTATTTACTAGCTATTTCTGGTTATTCGTATTTTACTGTCTTTATTTGATTATCTATCTCTATTTGGTTGTATCTTTCTAGTCTCACTATTTACTAGCTATTTCTGGTTATTCGTATTTTACTGTCTTAATTTGATTATCTTTCTCTATTTTATTGTATCTTTCTAGTCTCACTATTTACTAGCTATTTCTGGTTATTCGTATTTTACTGTCGTAATTTGATTATCTATCTCTATTTGTTTGTATCTTTCTAGTCTCACTATTTACTAGCTATTTCTGGTTTTTCGTATTTTACTGTCGTAATTTGATTATCTATCTCTATTTGGTTGTATCTTTCTAGTCTCACTATTTACTAGCTATTTCTGGTTATTCGTATTTTACTGTCTTAATTTGATTATCTATCTCTATTTGGTTGTATCTTTCTAGTCTCACTATTTACTAGCTATTTCTGGTTATTCGTATTTTACTGTCTTAATTTGATTATCTATCTCTATTTTATTGTATCTTTCTAGTCTCACTATTTACTAGCTATTTCTGGTTATTCGTATTTTACTGTCGTAATTTGATTATCTATCTCTATTTGGTTGTATCTTTCTAGTCTCACTATTTACTAGCTATTTCTGGTTATTCGTATTTTACTGTCTTAATTTGATTATCTATCTCTATTTGTTTGTATCTTTCTAGTCTCACTATTTACTAGCTATTTCTGGTTATTCGTATTTTACTGTCTTTATTTGATTATCTATCTCTATTTGGTTGTATCTTTCTAGTCTCACTATTTACTAGCTATTTCTGCTTATTCGTATTTTACTGTCTTAATTTGATTATCTATCTCTATTTGTTTGTATCTCTCTAGTCTCACTATTTACTAGCTATTTCTGGTTATTCGTATTTTACTGTCTTAATTTGATTATCTATCTCTATTTGGTTGTATCTTTCTAGTCTCACTATTTACTAGCTATTTCTGGTTATTCGTATTTTACTGTCTTAATTTGATTATCTATCTCTATTTTATTGTATCTTTCTAGTCTCACTATTTACTAGCTATTTCTGGTTATTCGTATTTTACTGTCTTAATTTGATTATCTATCTCTATTTTATTGTATCTTTCTAGTCTCACTATTTACTAGCTATTTCTGGTTATTCGTATTTTACTGTCTTAATTTGATTATCTTTCTCTATTTTATTGTATCTTTCTAGTCTCACTATTTACTAGCTATTTCTGCTTATTCGTATTTTACTGTCTTAATTTGATTATCTATCTCTATTTGGTTGTATCTTTCTAGTCTCACTATTTACTAGCTATTTCTGGTTATTCGTATTTTACTGTCTTAATTTGATTATCTATCTCTATTTTATTGTATATTTCTAGTCTCACTATTTACTAGCTATTTCTGCTTATTCGTATTTTACTGTCTTAATTTGATTATCTATCTCTATTTTATTGTATCTTTCTAGTCTCACTATTTACTAGCTATTTCTGGTTATTCGTATTTTACTGTCTTAATTTGATTATCTATCTCTATTTGGTTGTATCTTTCTAGTCTCACTATTTACTAGCTATTTCTGGTTATTCGTATTTTACTGTCTTTATTTGATTATCTATCTCTATTTGTTTGTATCTTTCTAGTCTCACTATTTACTAGCTATTTCTGGTTATTCGTATTTTACTGTCTTTATTTGATTATCTATCTCTATTTGTTTGTATCTTTCTAGTCTCACTATTTACTAGCTATTTCTGGTTATTCGTATTTTACTGTCTTAATTTGATTATCTATCTCTATTTTATTGTATCTTTCTGGTCTCACTATTTACTAGCTATTTCTGCTTATTCGTATTTTACTGTCTTAATTTGATTATCTATCTCTATTTTATTGTATCTTTCTAGTCTCAGTATTTACTAGCTATTTCTGCTTATTCGTATTTTACTGTCTTAATTTGATTATCTATCTCTATTTTATTGTATCTTTCTAGTCTCACTATTTACTTGCTATTTCTGGTTTTTCGTATTTTACTGTCTTAATTTGATTATCTTTCTCTATTTTATTGTATCTTTCTAGTCTCACTATTTACTAGCTATTTCTGGTTATTCGTATTTTACTGTCTTAATTTGATTATCTTTCTCTATTTTATTGTATCTTTCTAGTCTCACTATTTACTAGCTATTTCTGGTTTTTCGTATTTTACTGTCGTAATTTGATTATCTATCTCTATTTGTTTGTATCTTTCTAGTCTCACTATTTACTAGCTATTTCTGGTTTTTCGTATTTTACTGTCGTAATTTGATTATCTATCTCTATTTGGTTGTATCTTTCTAGTCTCACTATTTACTAGCTATTTCTGGTTATTCGTATTTTACTGTCTTAATTTGATTATCTTTCTCTATTTTATTGTATCTTTCTAGTCTCACTATTTACTAGCTATTTCTGGTTATTCGTATTTTACTGTCTTAATTTGATTATCTATCTCTATTTGGTTGTATCTTTCTAGTCTCACTATTTACTAGCTATTTCTGGTTATTCGTATTTTACTGTCTTAATTTGATTATCTATCTCTATTTGGTTGTATCTTTCTAGTCTCACTATTTACTAGCTATTTCTGCTTATTCGTATTTTACTGTCTTAATTTGATTATCTATCTCTATTTGTTTGTATCTTTCTAGTCTAACTATTTACTAGCTATTTCTGCTTATTCGTATTTTACTGTCTTAATTTGATTATCTATCTCTATTTGGTTGTATCTTTCTAGTCTCACTATTTACTAGCTATTTCTGCTTATTCGTATTTTACTGTCTTAATTTGATTATCTATCTCTATTTGTTTGTATCTTTCTAGTCTAACTATTTACTAGCTATTTCTGCTTATTCGTATTTTACTGTCTTAATTTGATTATCTATCTCTATTTGGTTGTATCTTTCTAGTCTCACTATTTACTAGCTATTTCTGCTTATTCGTATTTTACTGTCTTAATTTGATTATCTATCTCTATTTTATTGTATCTTTCTAGTCTCACTATTTACTAGCTTTTTCTGGTTATTCGTATTTTACTGTCTTAATTTGATTATCTATCTCTATTTTATTGTATCTTTCTAGTCTCACTATTTACTAGCTATTTCTGGTTATTCGTATTTTACTGTCTTAATTTGATTATCTTTCTCTATTTTATTGTATCTTTCTAGTCTCACTATTTACTAGCTATTTCTGCTTATTCGTATTTTACTGTCTTAATTTGATTATCTATCTCTATTTGGTTGTATCTTTCTAGTCTCACTATTTACTAGCTATTTCTGGTTATTCGTATTTTACTGTCTTAATTTGATTATCTATCTCTATTTTATTGTATATTTCTAGTCTCACTATTTACTAGCTATTTCTGCTTATTCGTATTTTACTGTCTTAATTTGATTATCTATCTCTATTTTATTGTATCTTTCTAGTCTCACTATTTACTAGCTATTTCTGGTTATTCGTATTTTACTGTCTTAATTTGATTATCTATCTCTATTTGGTTGTATCTTTCTAGTCTCACTATTTACTAGCTATTTCTAGTTATTCGTATTTTACTGTCTTTATTTGATTATCTATCTCTATTTGTTTGTATCTTTCTAGTCTCACTATTTACTAGCTATTTCTGGTTATTCGTATTTTACTGTCTTTATTTGATTATCTATCTCTATTTGGTTGTATCTTTCTAGTCTCACTATTTACTAGCTATTTCTGGTTATTCGTATTTTACTGTCTTAATTTGATTATCTATCTCTATTTTATTGTATCTTTCTAGTCTCACTATTTACTAGCTATTTCTGCTTATTCGTATTTTACTGTCTTAATTTGATTATCTATCTCTATTTTATTGTATCTTTCTAGTCTCAGTATTTACTAGCTATTTCTGCTTATTCGTATTTTACTGTCTTAATTTGATTATCTATCTCTATTTTATTGTATCTTTCTAGTCTCACTATTTACTAGCTATTTCTGGTTTTTCGTATTTTACTGTCTTAATTTGATTATCTTTCTCTATTTTATTGTATCTTTCTAGTCTCACTATTTACTAGCTATTTCTGGTTATTCGTATTTTACTGTCTTAATTTGATTATCTTTCTCTATTTTATTGTATCTTTCTAGTCTCACTATTTATTAGCTATTTCTGGTTATTCGTATTTTACTGTCTTAATTTGATTATCTATCTCTATTTTATTGTATCTTTCTAGTCTCACTATTTACTAGCTATTTCTGGTTATTCGTATTTTACTGTCTTAATTTGATTATCTATCTCTATTTGTTTGTATCTTTCTAGTCTCACTATTTACTAGCTATTTCTGGTTATTCGTATTTTACTGTCTTAATTTGATTATCTATCTCTATTTTATTGTATCTTTCTAGTCTCACTATTTACTAGCTATTTCTGGTTTTTCGTATTTTACTGTCGTAATTTGATTATCTATCTCTATTTGGTTGTATCTTTCTAGTCTCACTATTTACTAGCTATTTCTGGTTATTCGTATTTTACTGTCTTTATTTGATTATCTATCTCTATTTGGTTGTATCTTTCTAGTCTCACTATTTACTAGCTATTTCTGGTTATTCGTATTTTACTGTCTTAATTTGATTATCTATCTCTATTTTATTGTATCTTTCTAGTCTCACTATTTACTAGCTATTTCTGGTTTTTCGTATTTTACTGTCTTAATTTGATTATCTTTCTCTATTTTATTGTATCTTTCTAGTCTCACTATTTACTAGCTATTTCTGGTTATTCGTATTTTACTGTCTTAATTTGATTATCTTTCTCTATTTTATTGTATCTTTCTAGTCTCACTATTTATTAGCTATTTCTGGTTATTCGTATTTTACTGTCTTAATTTGATTATCTATCTCTATTTTATTGTATCTTTCTAGTCTCACTATTTACTAGCTATTTCTGGTTATTCGTATTTTACTGTCTTAATTTGATTATCTATCTCTATTTTATTGTATCTTTCTAGTCTCACTATTTACTAGCTATTTCTGGTTATTCGTATTTTACTGTCTTAATTTGATTATCTTTCTCTATTTTATTGTATCTTTCTAGTCTCACTATTTATTAGCTATTTCTGCTTATTCGTATTTTACTGTCTTAATTTGATTATCTATCTCTATTTTATTGTATCTTTCTAGTCTCAGTATTTACTAGCTATTTCTGCTTATTCGTATTTTACTGTCTTAATTTGATTATCTATCTCTATTTTATTGTATCTTTCTAGTCTCACTATTTACTAGCTATTTCTGGTTTTTCGTATTTTACTGTCTTAATTTGATTATCTTTCTCTATTTTATTGTATCTTTCTAGTCTCACTATTTACTAGCTATTTCTGGTTATTCGTATTTTACTGTCTTAATTTGATTATCTTTCTCTATTTTATTGTATCTTTCTAGTCTCACTATTTATTAGCTATTTCTGGTTATTCGTATTTTACTGTCTTAATTTGATTATCTATCTCTATTTTATTGTATCTTTCTAGTCTCACTATTTACTAGCTATTTCTGGTTATTCGTATTTTACTGTCTTAATTTGATTATCTATCTCTATTTTATTGTATCTTTCTAGTCTCACTATTTACTAGCTATTTCTGGTTATTCGTATTTTACTGTCTTAATTTGATTATCTATCTCTATTTTATTGTATCTTTCTAGTCTCACTATTTACTAGCTATTTCTGGTTTTTCGTATTTTACTGTCGTAATTTGATTATCTATCTCTATTTGGTTGTATCTTTCTAGTCTCACTATTTACTAGCTATTTCTGGTTATTCGTATTTTACTGTCTTTATTTGATTATCTATCTCTATTTGGTTGTATCTTTCTAGTCTCACTATTTACTAGCTATTTCTGGTTATTCGTATTTTACTGTCTTAATTTGATTATCTATCTCTATTTTATTGTATCTTTCTAGTCTCACTATTTACTAGCTATTTCTGGTTTTTCGTATTTTACTGTCTTAATTTGATTATCTTTCTCTATTTTATTGTATCTTTCTAGTCTCACTATTTACTAGCTATTTCTGGTTATTCGTATTTTACTGTCTTTATTTGATTATCTATCTCTATTTGGTTGTATCTTTCTAGTCTCACTATTTACTAGCTATTTCTGGTTATTCGTATTTTACTGTCTTAATTTGATTATCTTTCTCTATTTTATTGTATCTTTCTAGTCTCACTATTTACTAGCTATTTCTGGTTATTCGTATTTTACTGTCTTTATTTGATTATCTATCTCTATTTAGTTGTATCTTTCTAGTCTCACTATTTACTAGCTATTTCTGGTTATTCGTATTTTACTGTCTTAATTTGATTATCTATCTCTATTTGTGTGTATCTTTCTAGTCTCACTATTTACTAGCTATTTCTAGTTATTCGTATTTTACTGTCTTTATTTGATTATCTATCTCTATTTGTTTGTATCTTTCTAGTCTCACTATTTACTAGCTATTTCTGGTTATTCGTATTTTACTGTCTTTATTTGATTATCTATCTCTATTTGGTTGTATCTTTCTAGTCTCACTATTTACTAGCTATTTCTGGTTATTCGTATTTTACTGTCTTAATTTGATTATCTATCTCTATTTTATTGTATCTTTCTAGTCTCACTATTTACTAGCTATTTCTGCTTATTCGTATTTTACTGTCTTAATTTGATTATCTATCTCTATTTTATTGTATCTTTCTAGTCTCAGTATTTACTAGCTATTTCTGCTTATTCGTATTTTACTGTCTTAATTTGATTATCTATCTCTATTTTATTGTATCTTTCTAGTCTCACTATTTACTAGCTATTTCTGGTTTTTCGTATTTTACTGTCTTAATTTGATTATCTTTCTCTATTTTATTGTATCTTTCTAGTCTCACTATTTACTAGCTATTTCTGGTTATTCGTATTTTACTGTCTTAATTTGATTATCTTTCTCTATTTTATTGTATCTTTCTAGTCTCACTATTTATTAGCTATTTCTGGTTATTCGTATTTTACTGTCTTAATTTGATTATCTATCTCTATTTTATTGTATCTTTCTAGTCTCACTATTTACTAGCTATTTCTGGTTATTCGTATTTTACTGTCTTAATTTGATTATCTATCTCTATTTGTTTGTATCTTTCTAGTCTCACTATTTACTAGCTATTTCTGGTTATTCGTATTTTACTGTCTTAATTTGATTATCTATCTCTATTTTATTGTATCTTTCTAGTCTCACTATTTACTAGCTATTTCTGGTTTTTCGTATTTTACTGTCGTAATTTGATTATCTATCTCTATTTGGTTGTATCTTTCTAGTCTCACTATTTACTAGCTATTTCTGGTTATTCGTATTTTACTGTCTTTATTTGATTATCTATCTCTATTTGGTTGTATCTTTCTAGTCTCACTATTTACTAGCTATTTCTGGTTATTCGTATTTTACTGTCTTAATTTGATTATCTATCTCTATTTTATTGTATCTTTCTAGTCTCACTATTTACTAGCTATTTCTGGTTTTTCGTATTTTACTGTCTTAATTTGATTATCTTTCTCTATTTTATTGTATCTTTCTAGTCTCACTATTTACTAGCTATTTCTGGTTATTCGTATTTTACTGTCTTAATTTGATTATCTTTCTCTATTTTATTGTATCTTTCTAGTCTCACTATTTATTAGCTATTTCTGGTTATTCGTATTTTACTGTCTTAATTTGATTATCTATCTCTATTTTATTGTATCTTTCTAGTCTCACTATTTACTAGCTATTTCTGGTTATTCGTATTTTACTGTCTTAATTTGATTATCTATCTCTATTTTATTGTATCTTTCTAGTCTCACTATTTACTAGCTATTTCTGGTTATTCGTATTTTACTGTCTTAATTTGATTATCTTTCTCTATTTTATTGTATCTTTCTAGTCTCACTATTTATTAGCTATTTCTGCTTATTCGTATTTTACTGTCTTAATTTGATTATCTATCTCTATTTTATTGTATCTTTCTAGTCTCAGTATTTACTAGCTATTTCTGCTTATTCGTATTTTACTGTCTTAATTTGATTATCTATCTCTATTTTATTGTATCTTTCTAGTCTCACTATTTACTAGCTATTTCTGGTTTTTCGTATTTTACTGTCTTAATTTGATTATCTTTCTCTATTTTATTGTATCTTTCTAGTCTCACTATTTACTAGCTATTTCTGGTTATTCGTATTTTACTGTCTTAATTTGATTATCTTTCTCTATTTTATTGTATCTTTCTAGTCTCACTATTTATTAGCTATTTCTGGTTATTCGTATTTTACTGTCTTAATTTGATTATCTATCTCTATTTTATTGTATCTTTCTAGTCTCACTATTTACTAGCTATTTCTGGTTATTCGTATTTTACTGTCTTAATTTGATTATCTATCTCTATTTTATTGTATCTTTCTAGTCTCACTATTTACTAGCTATTTCTGGTTATTCGTATTTTACTGTCTTAATTTGATTATCTATCTCTATTTTATTGTATCTTTCTAGTCTCACTATTTACTAGCTATTTCTGGTTTTTCGTATTTTACTGTCGTAATTTGATTATCTATCTCTATTTGGTTGTATCTTTCTAGTCTCACTATTTACTAGCTATTTCTGGTTA
The DNA here is from genome assembly GCA_963556195.1 of Sepiola atlantica. Taxonomy (NCBI): domain Eukaryota; kingdom Metazoa; phylum Mollusca; class Cephalopoda; order Sepiida; family Sepiolidae; genus Sepiola; species Sepiola atlantica. Next base: position 38,862,481 of record OY744527.1, on the reverse strand, counting down.
TTCGTATTTTACTGTCTTTATTTGATTATCTATCTCTATTTGGTTGTATCTTTCTAGTCTCACTATTTACTAGCTATTTCTGGTTATTCGTATTTTACTGTCTTAATTTGATTATCTATCTCTATTTTATTGTATCTTTCTAGTCTCACTATTTACTAGCTATTTCTGGTTTTTCGTATTTTACTGTCTTAATTTGATTATCTTTCTCTATTTTATTGTATCTTTCTAGTCTCACTATTTACTAGCTATTTCTGGTTATTCGTATTTTACTGTCTTTATTTGATTATCTATCTCTATTTGGTTGTATCTTTCTAGTCTCACTATTTACTAGCTATTTCTGGTTATTCGTATTTTACTGTCTTAATTTGATTATCTTTCTCTATTTTATTGTATCTTTCTAGTCTCACTATTTACTAGCTATTTCTGGTTATTCGTATTTTACTGTCTTTATTTGATTATCTATCTCTATTTAGTTGTATCTTTCTAGTCTCACTATTTACTAGCTATTTCTGGTTATTCGTATTTTACTGTCTTAATTTGATTATCTATCTCTATTTGTGTGTATCTTTCTAGTCTCACTATTTACTAGCTATTTCTGCTTATTCGTATTTTACTGTCTTAATTTGATTATCTATCTCTATTTGTTTGTATCTTTCTAGTCTCACTATTTACTAGCTATTTCTGCTTATTCGTATTTTACTGTCTTAATTTGATTATCTATCTCTATTTGTGTGTATCTTTCTAGTCTCACTATTTACTAGCTATTTCTGCTTATTCGTATTTTACTGTCTTAATTTGATTATCTATCTCTATTTGTTTGTATCTTTCTAGTCTCACTATTTACTAGCTATTTCTGCTTATTCGTATTTTACTGTCTTAATTTGATTATCTATCTCTATTTGTTTGTATCTTTCTAGTCTCACTATTTACTAGCTATTTCTGGTTATTCGTATTTTACTGTCTTAATTTGATTATCTATCTCTATTTGTGTGTATCTTTCTAGTCTCACTATTTACTAGCTATTTCTGCTTATTCGTATTTTGCTGTCTTAATTTGATTATCTATCTCTATTTGTGTGTATCTTTCTAGTCTCACTATTTACTAGCTATTTCTGCTTATTCGTATTTTACTGTCTTAACGTGATTATCTATCTCTATTTGTTTGTATCTTTCTAGTCTCACTATTTACTAGCTATTTCTGGTTATTCGTATTTTACTGTCTTAATTTGATTATCTATCTCTATTTGTTTGTATCTTTCTAGTCTCACGATTTACTAGCTATTTCTGCTTATTCGTATTTTACTGTCTTAATTTGATTATCTATCTCTATTTGTTTGTACTTTTCTAGTCTCACGATTTACTAGCTATTTCTGGTTATTCGTATTTTACTGTCTTAACGTGATTATCTATCTCTATTTGTTTGTATCTTTCTAGTCTCACTATTTACTAGCTATTTCTGCTTATTCGTATTTTACTGTCTTAATTTGATTATCTATCTCTATTTGTTTGTATCTTTCTAGTCTCACTATTTACTAGCTATTTCTGCTTATTCGTATTTTACTGTCTTAATTTGATTATCTATCTCTATTTGTGTGTATCTTTCTAGTCTCACGAGTTACTAGTTATTTCTGCTTATTCGTATTTTACTGTCTTAACGTGATTATCTATCTCTATTTGTTTGTATCTTTCTAGTCTCACTATTTACTAGCTATTTCTGGTTATTCGTATTTTACTGTCTTAATTTGATTATCTATCTCTATTTGTGTGTATCTTTCTAGTCTCACGATTTACTAGCTATTTCTGCTTATTCGTATTTTACTGTCTTAATTTGATTATCTATCTCTATTTGTTTGTACTTTTCTAGTCTCACGATTTACTAGCTATTTCTGCTTATTCGTATTTTACTGTCTTAACGTGATTATCTATCTCTATTTGTTTGTATCTTTCTAGTCTCACTATTTACTAGCTATTTCTGGTTATTCGTATTTTACTGTCTTAATTTGATTATCTATCTCTATTTGTGTGTATCTTTCTAGTCTCACTATTTACTAGCTATTTCTGGTTATTCGTATTTTACTGTCTACCTATCTAATTGCTATTTATGTTTGTTTGTTTATAACTACTATCTATTTATTAATGACTTTTCTTCGTTCATTTTCAGTCTGTGTTATTACTTAATTTTATTGTCTTTAACTATTAGTTTTTAGAGTATATCTTTTTATTTTACTCCCTATCTATTTATTTTATTTTCCTATTAATTTGTATATCACTGTCTATCTATTTATTTGTTGTTTCCGTTTATTTTTTATTTTACTGCCTATCTATTTATTGTTTGTTTCGATTTGCATGTATTTTATTTTCCATCTATTCATTTGACCTGTCTCATTAATTAGTTACTCCTTTTTTCATTGCTTGTTTCTTCTGTTTGTGTTTCTACATGTTTATTTTGTTGTTTTGGTTTATCCATAGTTTTTGTTACACCGGCCGTTCTTACACAGGAGAAACTACACCGGTTGTCACTATAAATAGTGCGAGTCACCAGAGACACAGAGAAGACAAAACACAGTCTTGTAACTGTCTAGCCAAGTGCTAGTCACTTTCTTACTTTGTTAATACACTTGTTAAACCAACCCTCGATTTGATTTCATTCACAACAGTTTTCTATTTATCTATAAATCTACTGTTATTGTTTGTTTGGTTGGTTTCTATCTGAGTTATTACTTGTTTTCTTGTTTGCTTTTTACTGCCTAGTTATTAATTTCAAGTTTTTTGTTTGTTTTACATCTTGTGTTTTTCTCTTTCCCTTATACGGTCTGTGTTTACTATCTACCAATGTATGTGTAGTTTCTGTTTAAGTCTACTCAATAATTTTCTTTAATCTATTTAATGAATTGTTCCTTTTGTATGTCATTTACTATCTGTTTTACCGCTCGTCAATTTGTTTTTTTATTTTTGTTTTTGTTGTCATTTTACTATCTATCTATGTGTTGCATTACCCGTTCTTTCAGAGCATCCGGTAAGATCAAAAAGGAATGACAATGAACAGAACGTATATGGACAAACTTTGGTTGTCTTTATTTGCCATCACCGGATGGTTTACGCCGGCTACGCACACATATTAAACAATATTTTGACATACTTTGTCTCATGAAAGCCTTTTTCTTGCTGAAGTCACAGACTTGGTTTCCGCTAGAAACTCGTTCATATATACATCCGATCGGAAAGCAATTTGCTCTGTATTTCCTATCCGAACGTGAACTGAAGCAATTGTTCTACAAGCACTTTGGTGAGGTACGTCAGGGGATTCATTCACTGTACCAACTTGCTTATCAACCCCATTTTGAGTCAGCGGACACGAAAGTCTAACAGCAAGACGGGCTTAGGTACCATAGCCAATAAAACTTCATCGGTGCCATAAACATCGGTAAACTCCCATTCTTCCGGTACTTCGGTACTCCGATCACCAAGCGCTCCGGCTCTTCGCGTTTCTGAAACCGCCGTCTTTCAAGTCCCTTTGCACTGCGGAACCCTCTCCTTTTTAACAGTTATCAAATCGCCTTTTTTTTTCTTTCCCGACGTCCCACCCACAATGGACTCGTCCACGATTCATTTTTGCCACTCTTCATTATCTTATATATGTATGTGTTGCTTATTCCTTTCTTTTATACGGTCAGCATTTAAACTCCACCTGTTGTCTTGTATTCATTAGTATTTTGCACCACATTTCCGTTGACCGTTTTTTCATTGTTATTTCCGTTTGTTTTTCTTTCCATTTGAGGTTAAGATGTGTCAATTCCATTGTTGTGTTTGTGAGCTTGATTTTCTGTCTTTTTCAATGTCAATTTATTTCATTTTCATTTTATAATTTTGCTGTCTGTATTTTAATGGAATTATGACTTCAAAAATATGTTGTCTCTATTTGTTTGTATTTCATTTTCTGTGTTTACTGTAAATCTATTTGCGATTTCTGTTAGATACGATGATCCCAAAACCGGTCTGATTCCTCACTGTCCGACATGTGATAATCACATCCATGGATTGGCGAAATTCTGAAAACATTAATTTAAAACAATAAACATTTTATTCGAAACTGTTGTAAGCACGTACCAACATATTTATCATTCATTCATATAACTATACAGTAAACATTTCTGGAATTTTGATACATATTCACCCATCTTTTTAAATGTACGGCAGAGAAATAAAAAGAAAAAAAAAGTAATCAATTTGAATGCTCACTTGCAATTTAAGAATAGATCGCAAGTTGTTGAACATTAAGCAATCCCCTGTACAGAAAAGAACATTTGCACAAAAACGCTAAATATTTATGCGGTAAATAAAACAATATTTCAAACCTAAATATCTATTATATTAAAATCAACACATTCATTGAATAAAAATAAACAATAACAAATAGATAATGAATAAATTGTCCTTTAAAAACACCAATAAGTTATCCTTGAAACACACACATACAACGTATTTAAAAACATCATAAAATCTTTATTAAATGTATATTATATCATATTAAAAGAAACTAAATGTAATCAAAAGAAAGCAGATTTATGGGATTTGTAACATTACAACAACTATCCAATTATCACAATTTTAACCACGTACAAGCCAAAACCGATACACGTAAAAGACCTCGGACAATAACTAGACAATAAAGCAAACAGTAAGAGAAAAGAACAAGCTATTTTAAACAACAAATAATTTATTGAAGAAAGAAAAAAAAAGGCAAAATGAGTTCGGCAGAAAGTTCATGGCTCAAAGTTCACTTCATAGACTGAATTTAAGTTCCGATGGACACACGGAAAGGCTGCATAAATAAAGTCCTAATTATGCTGCCCGAAGGCTTATTAACTTTGCTAGGAAATACATGTCAGAAAAAGAGAAAGACTTACTTGTAAGAATTTTGTTAGTAAAATAAAAAAATACCAGAAGAATATAGAAAAGTCCTTTTAGTTCGCGCTGATTTGTTTCCCTTTGATTGTTCATTTTTTTCATTAACATCGCATCGTTTCTTCGATCGACTTCTTTTTGAGAATAGTGGCACTCTTTCACGTCAACTCTTCATTTGGAGACGTCTTTCGAAACACACTTCGTTTTGTCTTTTCTAAAGGCACATTTGCCTTTCAAATTAATATCTTCCTTGTTTCTGTTTTTAGAATTCAGTGGACTTCTCCGTCCAACGTAAATATTCAACCTCGAACACTAGTTGAAACTCCAACTTCTTTGAAGATTTTTACAGGCATGCTCTCTACATGTTCCTGTTTTAACATTCTTGTTTTTAGGACTTTCTCGTGTCCGAGTTGTGTCGACCGACCTCTTCACCTCGAGATTGTTTCAGCAACTGATTGAATTTCGCGGTTATTTCAACAGCTTCCGGCGTCAAACGCCCACGCTTCAGACACCCGACGCGTGCCATCAGCAGCAGTCATTCATTACAAGTTCTTATAAAAGGGGGTTTTAGAAGAAGAAGAAGAAAAGAAAAGAAGAAGAAGAAGAAGAAGAAGAAGAAAATAAATTTCTGACACAATTATACCGCCTTGTTCTCCAATCACCAGTCTTGAACGTTTCACCAAATTATTCACGGCACGCCCAAGTTAATCATAGAAAACGTAATTTACCTATGAAATGATGCGATCGTAAAGCCCATTAAAATTGTTAGGCCAACATTGATAGAATACGCGGGCCCTCAGCGTGCTAAAAACATAGAAGTTTAGTGAGCTTAGATTAGATGACAGTTGTGGCCACGGTGTTCCGTATCCTCAGTCAATCACACGATGTTCTTAACATTTTAAAGTCACAAAATCGAATAACAGCTCCGTCCTGTTGAAAGAAAGTATTCCTCGTTTTCGCTTTCTCTGAAACTGAGGAATAGGATGATCACATAACAGGGCTTCACAATATTAATTTGCGTGCATTTTGACCCACCCCATATATATCATACATGTATATATATATATATATATATATATATATATATATATATATATATATATATCATCGATTTCTTTATTTATCTTTATTTATTTCGCAAACAAAATAAACGAACTAATAAATTATGTATATACGTATATATCTTATATATATATATATATATATATATATATATATATATATATATATATATAGTCTCGGAAGTTTCTCAACCATCAAAACTATATTAAAAAAAAAAAATTATAGTCCCAAGTCTTCCAGTGGAAAACCACTCATGTAAGTCAATTTATTTTTTACAGTTATTATATTAGTTTATTTCTAACACTATTTTAAGGGATCATCAGTTGTTTACCATGAAAAACTGTTATATATATATATATATATATATATATATATATATATATATATATATATTAAACATTTGGTTACTCTGATTGCGAAGAAAATAACCAAAAACGTCGGAATTTCAGTTTCAAATATAAATCAGGGATTCGAGTCCGGCGACCGGTATGAATAATCTTCTCACACTGACGATTCCAGAAAAAATGAAACGTATACTTATGTAGATAAAAATAAAATATTAATAATTATGTGTAGTCCCCTAAATCTATCCTGGGCTCTGTAGCGAGTAGCATTAGCACCGCCGTCATATTTGCTTCAATGCATGCCACTTTAAGTATTCGAACAATTTGACGATGGCTGTCTTTAAACAGGTACACTATCTTGCTGATTTACCTGATTGTTTATAAAGGTCGTGTGGGCTAAGACGTCGGAATTTAAGTTTGAAGCATGACTCGTGTTCAGGGTTTCTAGTCTGGCGAGCGGTATGAATAATTTTCTTTACATTAACGATTCCCGAAAAGAGTAAACGTATCCGTATGTAAATAAAGACAAATGTGTATGATAATTAATCATTAATAATATATATATATATATATGTATATTTGTATTATATGTGGGTGTGTGGGTGTGTGGGTGTGTGTGTGTGTACCTATTCAGTAACTCAGGGCGCAATGAGAGTATGCGGCATACATCAGCATGATTACTTTTAAATGATTGTGCACATTCCATATTGCCTACCTTGAGCACAGGTGTTCAATTGTCTCATATTTCACTATATTTCTGTTGGTCATCTACCGATAAATGCCAGGATTTAAAGAAAGAAACACACATTTTACGAGATATGTTGACATTCCGAAAAAAATATTGTTTCATACTGAAAACATCCTATTTTTTTAACATAGTTCACCCCAAACAAGGAAGGCCGTCACTGTAGACGTAAGGAGCTACTGAGATATAAGGTGAAGTTATGGGGGGTGATCCTAAGTTTGAAGCTGTGCAGCATGTCAGTACAGCCGGAGGAGCAGTGATCATGGAGGGAGTTCCAGAGACCAGCCACACGAGGAAAGAAGTCATTGGATTAGAAAGCTTTTTGCCATTTGGAGAACTATACAGTAAATGGATGGGATTTGGACGATTGTCGGATTATTTTAGTTTATTTATGTCGAGGGGGGCATTGGAGCAGCAAGTTCCTCAGAGCGGAATCCATGAAAGTACTTGTAAAACAAACACAACGATGCAACATTGCGCCGATGGACAGGGTATGGAGCTTGGTGGATAGTGAGGGGCCTATTTTAGTTGACGATGCTTTTTCGGACCTTGTTGGTATTAACTAAATCAGATGAATTCTACCACTTCGAACCATATATAAGAAAACAGGTTTAAAACACACACATTTGAGTCTTGATAGATGACGTTAAGAGCGAATGAAACCTGTTCATCAACAAATACAATTGAAAAAACTTTACATATTTATGAATCACAGTAACATTCGTATTTATTATTTAAAATAATGTTCAATTCACCAGTCATAAGTAAAGAGACATGAAAGGAAATAATAAAAAAAACGTCCACTTTACTGTTCATAACCGTTCGAGATTATTATAAAATACCATTGAATATTCATTTCAATTATAATAACACTCCATGGTTCTAATTCACTAAAACGTCTACAAGTTAAGGCTCAAGCATAGAGGACTGACTACGAAATTGATATCTAGTGAATTTTGCTTAATTGGTGTCCAATGATTATGGATCAAATTTAATTCAAATCTGACATATTTGAATTTTGAAGTAAGAGGGTGTTCTCATATAATTGTCTCGTAAATCACTTTATAATACGTCAAGGAAAATAAAATTTTAGCAATGTCATCACTTTATTATATTTAAAGAAAACTACAATTTTAATAATATCATTACTTATTTTTTAAATTCACAAAAATCTAAATTTTTACGAAGAGTTTTCATCTCGTTTCACCATTTCTGAATGAAATTAAATCTAAAATAAATATAGCTCACATGTGAACGATTGGAATGGGGTTCCAAAACTCATAATAATCGGTTAATTAGTTTAGAAGTGAATTTTGTACATAAAAATATATAAACATATAAACATATCTAACTTAATAAAATTAGATATATGAAGCAGTTTCTTATGCTCAGTAAATTCCAGAAGAAAAGGTGCTACTTTCTGGTTTCTCGGAAAAACACTTCATCTCCTTTATATCTATTTATCATCATCATCATCATCATCATCATCATCATCATCATCATCATCATCATCATCATCATCATCATCATCATCGTCGTCGTCGTTGTTGTTGTTGTTGTTGTAAGAATTAATGATTCCCACGATAATAATAATAATAATAATAATAATAATAATAATAATAATAATAATAATAATAATAATAATAATAATAATAATAATAAATCCAATTCTCTACTTAACACAACTATTAAACTATTTTATCGTAACCAGTTCCATCAGAACTATAAAATAGATGACAAGTTCTAAATCCTTACTGACCCAAATAAAAAAGTAAAACTAATCAGTGTCTACAATAAATTAAAAACCACTAACCTTATTATCACAAATAATTATCCCCTCTTGATTGGAGTTTTGGATAAGACAAACCGTTTTCATGAGTTTAAATGTCCTTTGGGAGACTGTGTCTCCGACAACCAAGTAAAAAAACATATGCATAGGTTTAACTACCACGACTTTGTCGAGAAGGTTGTGGATGCATTTGTATGATACAAGCGCCATAGCCCAACACTTAACTAACGACAACTCCTGCCCCCGATCGGAATTAAGCAAATCTTAGTAGTAAATACCAAAATCTTAGAATCTAGTACTAACAAAAACAACTCCATATATTAGAGGCCCTATATATATATATAAACCAAAAACCCTAATTAATAGAATTAACTTTAATATCAGTAATATTATTCTAAAATGTTTATAGCTCAAAATATAGTGTCGTACTTAGTACATAATTCTCGCTAAAACCTTCTATAAATACTAACACCTTGTCTATACCTGATTAACCTTATTCCCCCGAAGATGAACCCAGATCGGTCCGAAAGTACTTGGGAGACAAATCCAAACTATGACAACTTCATCAGCCAATTCCCCTCTGAAACTGAGATCCTGATTCGGACTATTGAAAGGATCTACCAAAAGATATATAGAAACGAGTTGTCTCTTATATTCAACAATATATATATATATATATATATATATATATATATATATATATATATATATATATATATATATATAAAGATAAATGAAATAAGAGGGATAAATATGTACGAATGACAAATCTATTTCAAGTTCGATTGTTCAATGCAATGTGTACTCGATAAAATATGTTTATATTTCTTTCCTTAAGCCAAGGCTTTTCAAAGATTAAACTCTTATCATCAGAATAATAACATAGATGTATAAGTTGGCAGGGGAATAGCCAACATTCAAAATTTAAAAAAATATTAAGTAATGGAGAGTAAGAGTGTGCATGTAAAAAATATTGAGTCTGTCCAATTGGTGAATGTCCGTTGATATGGTGTCCGGTGAAAGGAGATTTAAAGATGGAAAAAGAGGTTGATATATATATATATATATATATATATATATATATATATATGTGTGTGTGTGTGTGTGTGTGTGTGTGTGTATTATTATTTCATGAATCCACATTATATGTTATAATGGGTTATAATCGTTTATGTATACATTTTTAGTATTTACTTAAATAGTGCTCAACACGCGAGTAGAGCTAAGTAGTAAGTTATAAGATTATATTCATGTCAATGAAGCTACAAAGAGTCTTTCGCGTTTAATCCCCGTAGGGAATTGTCAGGCTAACATGCATGGACTTTGTGTATATACACATGGTGTTTAGTCTAGCTAGATAACCAATCAGATTCTTTGTATACTCTAAGTTGGGCCCGTGTCAAAAAAAGGTTCGGTTAATTGTACTGTTTTCTATAGGGTGGCCCATCCCCCGTTCTTTATTGCGACGAAAGTATAAGTGACTTTATTTTAACACGTGCTTGCTTGTATTTCTATTTTAGGTTTTAGTTTAGTTTAGTATTTCATGGATTTATTTTTCAATTATTTATTTATCATGTATTGTTAACCAAGGTTACTTTTTATTCTGTGTAACCAGTTGTTTGCCGTTTAACTTCAACAGTTCAATAGATGTTGGGTGTCTTTAAACTTAAGGATTGCAAATATCTCATCTAGACACAATCTACATCGGTCGTCAATGTTTCTACAAAGTTTCTTATTTTCCATTCGATTATTCGTGAGCGTCCGCTCTTTTTGAGTTCGTAATAATGGTTTGCTAGTGCTGATTAAATTTCTCGTTTTTTTGTTGTTTTAAAATGCGCTGGTTGTAAGATCCAAGGAGGTCATACCCACGTTGTATTTCTTGTTATTCGGTCTTTCTTTTGCAAATATTGTTGCTTGGTAAACAATACATTTAGTTAAGCATTCATTTGGTAGTGAACAAAGTGTACGAATCATGCAGTTATAGCGTTTGTCTTCATTGCTAAGTTTTTCATTTCTATTTGGGTGATTGCTATACGGATTCGGATCACTACTATTTGTAGTGCTTATAATTTTGTTCTTTTTAGTGTTATTTTTGCTATATTGGTTACTTTTTTACGCAATTTGTTAGTTTTGATTCTCAACTGTTCTCTTTTAGTATTTTGTTATTGTATGCATTAATTATCATTTCTAGGTTTTCGCAGCAGCTGAAATAGAATTTTCGGTTATTTTTATTGAATATTTGATGCAGGAGATTGGTTACGAAGAAGTATTATTTAATGAAATTTAGGAATGTTTTGCCCAGTGTAGTTTTTAGCATCTGCTTATAGGGCGGTGTATACCAGATTATATTTCTTTTACTGTTATTATAATTATTAATGTCCTCTCTCTTATATTTAATTTCTATATCATGGTACCCACTATTTTTAGAGCTGTATTATAAATCTTGCTTGATTTTTAAGTTATTGATGAGCTTACCTTTGATAGAAGTAGGTATCTGGTTTATAATTGATGGGAGTGATTAGACTTTGGGTTAACGCATATTGGATTAGCGTTATCTTTTAAACATGTCAACATACAACATCTAGTATTCACAAATAGTTACCCATCTAGTACTGACCAGGCGTAAAGCTGGTTAATTCCGGTAATCTTGCTTTATTTCCGTGATATATATATATATATATATATATATATATATATATATATATATATATATATTTAAGTGTATGTATGTAAGTATACTGGAATACTAGCTATATACACATGTCTATATGTAATTATATTATGTGTATTTAAGCAGCATCCGTTAATTGAAGTAAATATTGTTAATTTTTGCTTTTTTTGTCACTTAACTGTTGTCAGGCCCGGCGGAGTGAAGATTCACCGTTATGGAAAAGAAAATGCTTGGGGTGATGTCTGGGAGGAAACTGCTCGACCACACATGAAATGAAGACATAAAATTGCGCTACGACATCGTATCACACAAAGGCAAGATAGGAAAATTACTGCTCAGAACAACCATGTTTTTCCATTAGAAATCGCCGTGAAAGAAACACAAGGTAAGGCCGATGTTGAGATAAGCGGACCCCACAGAAGCCGCAGAAAGATCTCTGTAAAAGCTTGTTATCGTGGCAATTGGAGACACCACTTATTATTGTGTACCTTTCCGTAGCTCGCGATAAAATGAAAACTAATTATTGAACTTGTTTATCGAAATGAAAAAAAATGCATAATTAAGGAAATACATTCTATTGTGTTTTACGATGTTTGCATATATATATATATATATATATATATATATATATATATATATATATATATATATATATAGAGAGAGAGAGAGAGAGAGAGAGAGAGAACTAAATAAATAAAGAGACAATAAAAGATAAAGAGAGAAAGAAAGAGAGAGGAAAAGATAAAGAAAGAGAGAATAAGAAAGAGAGAGATAGGGGAAAGAGAGAATGAGTAGAAATAAATCAAATTAAAACAATATTTTTGGGGGTACTAAGAATTTAATATATATATATGTATATATATATATATATATATATATATATATATATATATATACATATATATATTTAAATTTGAATCTCACTTTTCTCGTTTGAAGATTTATGCTTCTATGAATTAATTCATCTTTCACTTTCATAACATGATTACATACACAAATACGTCAGTAAATACTGATGTAGAATATATATATATATATATATATGTACATATATATGTATCTGTCTGTATGTATGTCTGTCTGTCTGTCTGTCTCTCTCTCTCTCTGTCTGTCTGTTCTCTCTCTCTTTATATATATATATATATATATATATATATATATATATATATATATATATATGTATATATATACAGAGCCATGGAGAATGAGAGAATGAGAGAAGGAAAGCAAGAGAGAGGCATATTCTAACTATGGCATCTATTCAAATAGAATCTTATTTTGTTTAGTTTACCTACGTTTTAGCTATTCAAAAGTTCTATCGTGTTCGTAAACGACGCTACATATGAATAACTGTTTGATGAATTCGTATTACTTGCAAACGTACTTAACATTATAATATCGTCTATTTAGACAAGAAATGAATATGAAAGACACCCCTACAGCACGCCAATTGCGCAATAAGTGTCAATATTATGATAATGTTTATTTGCTAATGGTCAACGTTACGGCTGACTGGTAATTCGTAATCGAAATGAGGGTGCTTTTAGCATTCTCCCTTCAAATGTGTCCACACCTATAAACGCAGACGTACCCCCCCACCCCTTCGTATTTACAATGTCATGTTTTAGCACCGGCGTGCGAACATCTGAGTAAACTCCCCCGTGACAATGTCTGCATTGAAAACTCTCGTCGACTCCATTCATACCTAACTGGAGGAAACTTTATCGCGTTCTGACACTAGGGTCTTGCCTGCTAGGGACCTGACCCATTTGTCTGAGTGGTGTATGCTTAGTTTCGTTTAAAAGAGGCAATCCTTTCAGTTACAACCTCCTCCTTCGGTTTATTGCCGGTCGCCTATGGAACCGTAACCTGATAATTCCGACGGTTTCTTTCTCAGTTATTTTCGTACATTTCCAAGGTAATATTGAATATACACTAAAATTTGAGCTCGTGGGGATAAAACACTCGGAAAGTGTTTTTTAGTAGTGCTCTACAGTCATAATAATTTTATTTGTGTGGTTTCAGTCAAGCTTTAAATTGCAGCAATACATGTAAGATTACAGTATAAAAGTGCTCAAGATTCTAGATAGAACAAGTGTGTTTAAACGCAGCGTTACTCGGGAAAAACAACTTCTTTTGCTTTTTTGTTTACTCGCTTTTGCTCGGGATCAAAATTAGTAATACTACAGTAAAGTGCTCAATATCCTAGATAGAGCAGGTGTGTTTACTTGGTGATGCCAGGGAGTAATCAATATCCTAGATAGAGCAATCATATTTACAGCTGGTGTTTTTAACGTAGCGTTGCTCGGGAGAAAGTATCTAACTGTATTTTGTAATACTATTGTATACCAGAACAAGTACTTTGCGTTGATTGGGGGTCAGTGCTCAATATAGTAGATCGAACATGTGTGTACCAGTAGTACATAGGCGGAGAAGACAGGAAACTCACTGTAGGCCGGGAATGCATTAAACTAAATGTAGGTTGCATTATATTTTTGAGAAAGGGTTGAGAAAGGAAAACTGAAAGCTCAGGTGAATGATTTACATTATTATTATTTTCAATACATTGAACCAAGAGAAAAGTATGGGATGGGTAGAGGCAAACAATGAGTAGAAAGAGAAGAGAGAAAGATATAGAGACGGATTAAGAGAGGTAGAGAGGTAGCAGTTTTAATAAAAAGATGTCACACACACTTTTCAAGCTCTTTGTTTGTTATTGCCCGGACAACGCCGAGTAGCCCTGCTAGTATATATATATATACATATATATATATATATATATATATATATATATATATATATATATATATATATATATATATACATATATATATATATATATATACATACATTTTACAACGGCGGGCAGATTACTACTCAGACCCTCTGATATAACTTGATAGTATATCCCTTAAATTATATATATATATGCTGAAAAATATAACATCTTGCGAACCATCAATGACCCTAACATTATATGCCTAAACAAAAAAGGGGAGATATATAAGGACTGTATCCACAGGAGAAAGGCACTTCTGATAAATTGGGCAGAACAAAATACATAAGTCATAACCGCAGAGTACCCAGAATACGGACTTTCAGGATTTCGGATTTCACAATGATGAATTCGCCTTCCGAATTTCGGAGTGAACTGTATGGTATCCCGACTGTGGCCCTAAGCTCGATTTCTATTATTGCATGTTTTAATTATGGATGGTTTTTATATTTATGTATATAACTGTTTTTAAATTTTTAATTTTTTAATTTGTAAATTTTAAAAATTTTTAAATTTTTAAATTTTTAATTCTAATTTTTAATTCTAATTTAAAATTCCAAATGTGGAGTACCCCATATCCCCATTTTTCCTTCTCTTGCCTTTTATATTTTATTTTTATTTTTACACAATTTTGTTATCATTTATTTTATCTAACAGTGTATTTATTTCATCTTTATTTATATTTATTTTTCTTTATTTTTCTTCATTTTTTTTTATTTTTCTTTATTTTTCTTTATTTTTCTTTATTTTTCTTCATTATTCTTTTTCATCTTTCTTTATCCCCCCCCACATTTTATTATTAGTACCTAAATTTTTTTCATGATTAGTACCATTACGACTTCATAAATTTATAAATGGTGTGACTACAATTTATTTAATTATAAGTTTTATTTTTATTTTTAATGATTTATTATTTAATATTTTTAGAGATATTTTATTACATTAGCATATTATTTCAATATAATTTTTAATTTTATAATTTATATATTTTTTAACTTAATATAATTTTATTTTTATTTTTAACGTTATCGCCATTTACTTTCGATAAGATATATAGCGGCTCTATTAGTTAAATTTGAATACTTTCCATAACGGGCTACGTAATTCCACGCACGTGACAATTTAAACATGCTAGGTTCCCATCTGTCCAACTGTTAACGTTATTCCCATTTAATGTCTTGCTTTTTCGATGTACAGCGTTGCTGTTGTTTTGATCTGAAACTTTTCCATAACTGACTACAAATATTCCACGCACGTGACAATTTTAAATCTGAAAGTGTTCCATCTTTCCAACGGACAATATTTTGAAATTCCTGACGGTTGTTCTCACTCATTAAGCTATACGACTCCGCTGATGAAGGTCCGATTTTCTCGGATCTGAAACCTTGGTCCGGATGTTGTTGTAACACTTTATTTAATATTAATAAATATCATGCTCTTATTAATTATTTAGTTAATTTTACTTTTGCATTAATAATTGAGCACTCTGCTGGGAAACTCTCCCAATTAAGAAATACGGGAAGAGAAGGATGAAGGTAATCCGACGTGATGGGAAAATGAAAAAGGAAAACCAAAAAATGGATGTTTTTTATGTGTACATCAACGTTTCGTCTTTATTTATAAGACTTCATCAGGATGATAAAATAGAGAAAAAATGGAATGCAAGTACAGATACATGTAGGGTAGACATATTGGGAGGAAAAATGAAATGAAAGAATGGCCTCTACTGGGTGGACGTCCGTACTTGTTGCAGAAATAGAAATGAATATATATATATATATATTTAGTTGATGTTTATATTCCAATTTGCTACACAATATATTGTGTTTCGTTAACGCTTGAAATAAGCGTCAAACTCGTCAGGAATTTGTGGAATCAATCTGCACTCTCATGACCCCGGTTTCAACTTCCTTCGGATTTATACCCCTTGGATATTTGTAAAAAGTTAATTATATATATATATATATATATATATATATATATATATATATATATATATATATATATATATATAAGGTTAATCCAACAAAAGATATAAGAGGCAACCAACATCTTTAATTGGTGAACATCTGAATAAAAATGAAGCTTAATATACTGGATAGAGCATTAATAGCATTAGGTAAAATGAAAGAATAAAATAAGGTGCGAATCAAATTTTATTACAATTCAGAGTTCAAGCTAAGTAATTGAAACTCCTTAACCCATGGGTTTTCAAAGAAAAGTTTTCTCGTCAGAGGATCATTACCGCAGTGGAATTACAGCGAGTAAATAAAAGTTTACTTTGAAAACATAAAAATAAAAATATAAATTTATAATAAGTAACAAAATCAATAATGAAGATAAATATATGCAACACAGTTGTATCGGCCCAAAACATATATTTAAGTTGAAATACTCCATCAAGGTACGGCTCGAAATAACATTGATTAAAGTAAGAATCAGGAGTCAAAATATATACGTCAAACATCAGATGTATTTTCACAAGTTTCGTTTAGAAGTTTTTCAAAAATAAGGCAGTCCAAATGGTGGAATTAAATCATAAAGTAAGCCAAAATGTTACAATTCCAAGTGTGATATTCAAGACATGTATAGCATGTTAACACATTTCTAGCTGTACCGTACCGTATCGGATCACAAACGTTTATCATTTGCCAGAAATGAGGATTAGGTGATAGATAATTCAATTATTTTTTAGGTTATCATCACCATTATTATCACTAACACCACTAACATTAATATATGTTCCTCTAGTGCTCTAGTATATACTTTTCTATTGTACATTTGTAAATGATGCCTTCATGCTTCAATGACCCATTCAAAGAGCATCAAGTCCTATCAATTCAGAAACATTCCGGGCCCGAAAAAACAAGGTAATTAATTATTTAAGCTTTATTTATTTTAACTTCATTAGAACCTATTAATCGATATTCTAAGTTAGGTACTGTTGACTAACATATACTAATTATGTTTGAATTGAATAGTTTAATATAACTGTGTGGGGACTAAAATTGTCTTCGTAAATTTTAGTTCGCACCTTTTCCTGAAGCACGTTAAACCAAAG
This sequence comes from Sepiola atlantica, assembly GCA_963556195.1. Classification (NCBI taxonomy): domain Eukaryota; kingdom Metazoa; phylum Mollusca; class Cephalopoda; order Sepiida; family Sepiolidae; genus Sepiola; species Sepiola atlantica. The sequence continues at coordinate 38,845,129 of OY744527.1, read as the reverse complement.
GCAAGATCGTCTTCTATTTTTACGGTCGTTACGGTTCGATTTGATGGTGTTTCTAGTTTCTAATTTGTGCGCATATCACATGAATTATTCCTGAAAAAACATCACAGTCCATCTTCCATCGCCATGTTATGGGTATTAATATTAGTCAAATTATCACAAATGTTATTACAACCTATAGGAGCTTCGGAGAAATTAAAATAGTTAATAATTTAGTTAAACCCTACATCAATTAATGACTTGTGATATTAGGAGTGCTCAGAACTATCTGAATGTTAGACGAATTTCTAGAAGTGTTCCTTGCTACATGACGTACTATTCAGAATATATATATATATATATATATATATATATATATATATATATATATATATATATATATATACATATATATATGTATATTCTGAATAGTACGTAACACCACAGACAAAAGACACCGTACTTACACTGTATATCGTTTACAGTGCACCACATGCAACAAAATATACATTGGTAGTACGGGGAGGCCCCTACATATTAGAGTCAAGGAACACCTGCAAACACGCACCTCTTCCTTCCACAAGCACATCCCCGCATGCGGACACACCAGCAAATCATTCAAGATTGATGTCCTAGCTACGGAGCGAAAAGTTGGCAACCTTCGAATAAAAGAGTCGATACTAATAGCAAAACTATCTCCGCTAATACATCACCGACTCGAATTAGGATCATCATTTCTAGTCTGATATAGTTTCACATGTCACTCTTGTTGTATTGATTTTATCTTAAATTAACCCTTAAATGAATACTAAAAACTAATAATCTAACAAAAACATCACATTATAATATTAACAAATAATATAACAACATAGGTCAAATACTCACCCCAAAAAATAAATAAATTAATAAAATAAAAAATACATAACTTGGGAAAAATAAATAAACAAATAAATAAATAAAAAATTAAATTAAATTAAATAAATAAATAGATTAAGATGAATGAATAAATAAATAATAATAATTTAATAAAATAAATAAATACATTCTTAAAATAAATAAGTAGATGAATAAATGAAAAAATAACATGAAAAAATACAATATTAAAGTCTATAGACTAATAATAGTAGTAATTAATAACGTAACCTAACAAAAAAAGAAACATTACCTATAATGATATATAATAATTATATTAATAGTATTAATAATAATAATACAACAAGACATTGAATGAATAAATTGTTAAATAAATAAATAACAAATAAAAATAAAGAGATTACTAAAACAATATAAGGAATTTATGAGAAATGCTGAGACTGCCCACGCGTGAACATTCAATTTACAACATTAATAGTTAATCGACATTACATGCAGAAGGGAACATGAATAAATAAAATATAAAGTAAATAAATAAATAATAATAATAACTATACAAAAAAAAAAATAAATAATGATAACAGTTAATAATAATAACAATAATAATAATAATAATAATAATAATAATAATAATAATGATAACAGTTAATAATAATAATAATAATAATAATAATAATAATAATAATGATAACAGTTAATAATAATAATAATAATAATAATAATAATAATAATAATAATAATAATAATGATAACAGTTAATAATAATAATAATAATAATAATAATAATGATGATGATGATGATGATGATGATGATGATGATGATGATGATGATGATGATGATGATGATGGTGGTGGTGGTGGTGGTGGTGGTGGTGGTGGTGGTAATAATAATAATAATAATAATAATAATAATAATGATAATAATAATAATAATAATAATAATAATAATAATAATAATAATAATAATAATAATAATAATAATAATAATAATAATAATAATAATAATAATAATAATAATAATAATAATAATAATAATAATAATAATAATAATAATAATAATAATAATAATAATAATAATAATAATAATAATAATAATAATAATAATAATAATAATAATAATAATAATAATAATAATAATAATAATAATAATAATAATAATAATAATAATAATAATAATAATAATAATAATAATAATAATAATAATAATAATAATAATAATAATAATAATAATAATAATAATAATAATAATAATAATAATAATAATAATAATAATAATAATAATAATAATAATAATAATAATAATAATAATAATAATAATAATAATAATAATAATAATAATAATAATAATAATAATAATAATAATAATAATAATAATAATAATAATAATAATAATAATAATAATAATAATAATAATAATAATAATAATAATAATAATAATAATAATAATAATAATAATAATAATAATAATAATAATAATAATAATAATAATAATAATAATAATAATAATAATAATAATAATAATAATAATAATAATAATAATAATAATAATAATAATAATAATAATAATAATAATAATAATAATAATAATAATAATAATAATAATAATAATAATAATAATAATAATAATAATAATAATAATAATAATAATAATAATAATAATAATAATAATAATAATAATAATAATAATAATAATAATAATAATAATAATAATAATAATAATAATAATAATAATAATAATAATAATAATAATAATAATAATAATAATAATAATAATAATAATAATAATAATAATAATAATAATAATAATAATAATAATAATAATAATAATAATAATAATAATAATAATAATAATAATAATAATAATAATAATAATAATAATAATAATAATAATAATAATAATAATAATAATAATAATAATAATAATAATAATAATAATAATAATAATAATAATAATAATAATAATAATAATAATAATAATAATAATAATAATAATAATAATAATAATAATAATAATAATAATAATAATAATAATAATAATAATAATAATAATAATAATAATAATAATAATAATAATAATAATAATAATAATAATAATAATAATAATAATAATAATAATAATAATAATAATAATAATAATAATAATAATAATAATAATAATAATAATAATAATAATAATAATAATAATAATAATAATAATAATAATAATAATAATAATAATAATAATAATAATAATAATAATAATAATAATAATAATAATAATAATAATAATAATAATAATAATAATAATAATAATAATAATAATAATAATAATAATAATAATAATAATAATAATAATAATAATAATAATAATAATAATAATAATAATAATAATAATAATAATAATAATAATAATAATAATAATAATAATAATAATAATAATAATAATAATAATAATAATAATAATAATAATAATAATAATAATAATAATAATAATAATAATAATAATAATAATAATAATAATAATAATAATAATAATAATAATAATAATAATAATAATAATAATAATAATAATAATAATAATAATAATAATAATAATAATAATAATAATAATAATAATAATAATAATAATAATAATAATAATAATAATAATAATAATAATAATAATAATAATAATAATAATAATAATAATAATAATAATAATAATAATAATAATAATAATAATAATAATAATAATAATAATAATAATAATAATAATAATAATAATAATAATAATAATAATAATAATAATAATAATAATAATAATAATAATAATAATAATAATAATAATAATAATAATAATAATAATAATAATAATAATAATAATAATAATAATAATAATAATAATAATAATAATAATAATAATAATAATAATAATAATAATAATAATAATAATAATAATAATAATAATAATAATAATAATAATAATAATAATAATAATAATAATAATAATAATAATAATAATAATAATAATAATAATAATAATAATAATAATAATAATAATAATAATAATAATAATAATAATAATAATAATAATAATAATAATAATAATAATAATAATAATAATAATAATAATAATAATAATAATAATAATAATAATAATAATAATAATAATAATAATAATAATAATAATAATAATAATAATAATAATAATAATAATAATAATAATAATAATAATAATAATAATAATAATAATAATAATAATAATAATAATAATAATAATAATAATAATAATAATAATAATAATAATAATAATAATAATAATAATAATAATAATAATAATAATAATAATAATAATAATAATAATAATAATAATAATAATAATAATAATAATAATAATAATAATAATAATAATAATAATAATAATAATAATAATAATAATAATAATAATAATAATAATAATAATAATAATAATAATAATAATAATAATAATAATAATAATAATAATAATAATAATAATAATAATAATAATAATAATAATAATAATAATAATAATAATAATAATAATAATAATAATAATAATAATAATAATAATAATAATAATAATAATAATAATAATAATAATAATAATAATAATAATAATAATAATAATAATAATAATAATAATAATAATAATAATAATAATAATAATAATAATAATAATAATAATAATAATAATAATAATAATAATAATAATAATAATAATAATAATAATAATAATAATAATAATAATAATAATAATAATAATAATAATAATAATAATAATAATAATAATAATAATAATAATAATAATAATAATAATAATAATAATAATAATAATAATAATAATAATAATAATAATAATAATAATAATAATAATAATAATAATAATAATAATAATAATAATAATAATAATAATAATAATAATAATAATAATAATAATAATAATAATAATAATAATAATAATAATAATAATAATAATAATAATAATAATAATAATAATAATAATAATAATAATAATAATAATAATAATAATAATAATAATAATAATAATAATAATAATAATAATAATAATAATAATAATAATAATAATAATAATAATAATAATAATAATAATAATAATAATAATAATAATAATAATAATAATAATAATAATAATAATAATAATAATAATAATAATAATAATAATAATAATAATAATAATAATAATAATAATAATAATAATAATAATAATAATAATAATAATAATAATAATAATAATAATAATAATAATAATAATAATAATAATAATAATAATAATAATAATAATAATAATAATAATAATAATAATAATAATAATAATAATAATAATAATAATAATAATAATAATAATAATAATAATAATAATAATAATAATAATAATAATAATAATAATAATAATAATAATAATAATAATAATAATAATAATAATAATAATAATAATAATAATAATAATAATAATAATAATAATAATAATAATAATAATAATAATAATAATAATAATAATAATAATAATAATAATAATAATAATAATAATAATAATAATAATAATAATAATAATAATAATAATAATAATAATAATAATAATAATAATAATAATAATAATAATAATAATAATAATAATAATAATAATAATAATAATAATAATAATAATAATAATAATAATAATAATAATAATAATAATAATAATAATAATAATAATAATAATAATAATAATAATAATAATAATAATAATAATAATAATAATAATAATAATAATAATAATAATAATAATAATAATAATAATAATAATAATAATAATAATAATAATAATAATAATAATAATAATAATAATAATAATAATAATAATAATAATAATAATAATAATAATAATAATAATAATAATGAGGAGGATGAAATTCCGGAACCACCCCGGAGAGAACAATACCCTATAACATTAATTAAAAAAAAATGTAAAAAAAGAAAAGAAATACATTCGTTATAACGATATTTTAGCCTAACAATTAGAAATAACTAAATTTAATAGCGACTTAAACACTTTAGACAGACCAACTGAATTGAATTACCTCGCTTCCATTGTTGTAATTAGCGTTAGACGGAGACGATTAATGAACCGATAACATTGAATTAATTAATAAAATAAAATAAATAAATGAACTAAATATTAATATACACAATAATTTAAAACGAACAGATAATGCAATGTTTAATGACAGTACTAACCGACATATTAATTTAAACGAATACACTTGGTTTAAATTAAGATTAAAATTTAAAATTTAACGAAAAAACAAACGAAAGGAAAGATTCTAAAAATTTTTTTTTTTTTAAAGTTTAATAAAGGTAAATAGATGAATAAATAAATTAGATAAAAAATAGATAAATGAAATATTAAAAATAAATAAATGATTAAATAAATATAAAAAAAAAGTTTATTTTATTTTTTGAATCTGGTTTGAAATTCAAATTTAACCGGTATTTTCTGCGAGACTGTATCCTACGGTACCTTCATATGCACGCTTGAACTTGAGTTGAGCAATATAAAAAAAGAAATATAAAAAAATATTATATCATACGGAGTTTCCACCAGACCATCTTGATGCAGGTATTACATAACATTGTAACATTGTGTAGATAGACCGATATATGTGTGTTTGTGAAAAACAATAATGATAAATAAATGAATATATATATATATATATATATATATATATATATGTGTGTGTGTGTGTGTATGTATACATTATATTAAGAGTGAAACTACCAAATTTTTTCCACCATTCTATGTCTTATTAGTTCTAACTTGTGTTTATCCGTCACACCCCTGCATTGTATTGCCTTCTAAGTATCACATCTCTCTCTCTCTTTAAATATAAATATGTATACGTATATATATATATATATATATATATATATATATATATATATACATATATATAGTCATACATATATGAATATATATATATATATACATACATATATATATTCATACATATATGAATATATATATATATATATATATATATACATACATATATATATTCATACATATATGAATATATATATATATATATATATATATATATATATATATGCATACTATAAATAATGATGAATTTTAAATATTAAAGTGGTCTATACCTTGAGATGGCGTCGTTTCGGGCATTCTAACTACACCAGTGCGACGGTAGCGGTTGCAGGCGGTTGCATGGACTCGAACGCAGTTCGTAGATTCAACCGAAACACACGAGACACACGCTCAGGACCACTACACACAGAAATTAAAATTAATGTACACTTACTCGGGAGGCAGGGCCAAGCGTTTTGCTGTTAACAGTTCGACGCTGGAGGGGAACGTATATATATATATAATGATAATAAAATAATAATAATAATCCAGGCAAGGTAAACATCCACAGGATAGGTTTCCGAAGAATTAAACCGGGCTTATGAAATTAAATTTATATATCTATATATCTATATCTCTCTCTCTCTCTCTCTCTCTCTCTCTCTATATATATATATATATATATATATATGTATACATATATATATATATATATATATATATATATATATATATATATATATATATATATATATATATATATACGGAGACAGGGACAATTCCGAGAAAATGTTTGGTTTTATGTAGACTTATTATGTGTCAAAGAATATTTCTAAATTTGAGGGAAATAAATGTATTTGCTTTTATGTTTAGGCTTCGCATAATAGAAATTATGTCACAAATTCCTGCAAGGATTGTAGTGAAAGGTCCTCATAATAGGTTTCGAGACCACGTTTACTAGAGTAGTATGTTTCAATTTTAACAAATATTGGAGAATAATATCTCGGGGTGTGTGTTTGTGCCGGGCATCCACTGAGTGGAAATGTAAAATATAGAACTGTTGGATTTCCACGATTCTCGCTAAGCATTTACAATGTGATTCTAAAATTAAATAGCATCATCTAACTGAGAATACAAATTAATCCTTTTTAAATTATTTCACTATTACTTTTTTAAAGTCAAATCTTTCTAAAATCTGCAAAACATGAACTAAAATATTCTCAATCTGATTGTTTCGATTACTGAAAAGAGTTTAATTTTATTTAATAACTTATATGATATGGGAAAAAACACAAACAAGTATATACATATAGCACACTTACACACTCACATAGTAAAAAATATGAATTGTATCTGAGGAGTAGAACAAAGGTCGTTACCTCAACACATTGACTTATGCCAAAATATACCCACTCCATAATGATTATTTTTATATTGATGAGGATTGGATCATATACATAGTTACATGTGTAATCATATCATATATATATATATATATATATATATATATATATATATATACATTTGTATTCATACACACATTATTGCTTACATATATGCATACATGTTTCGATTGTACTCTTCACAGAGGGTCTTCTCTGTCTTCTCTGGTCTGAAGAGGTTAAACCTCTGTGAGGAGTACAACCGAAACATGTATGCACATATGTAACCAATAATGTTTGTATAAATACAAATGTATACTTAAGAACAGCTGTACTTGTTATTGAGCACTTTTTATAAACACTTGCGTGTCAACGGTTTTACATCTACAAACCCTAATACAATACGTGCACTATATATATATATATATATATATATATATATATATATATATATATATGTGTGTGTTTATATACATGTACATACATACACACATATATATATATAAATACATATATATATATATATATATATATATATATATATATATATATATAGATATACATATATACATATCTATATAAAGAGGAAAGAGAGACACAGAGAGAGAAAGACAGGGGGAACACTAATAGATACATTAATAGATTGGTAGATATATAGACAAATAGATAGAGAGATAAGAATCTATAAGCTAAAAGAATAAACAACGATCGTTACGCAACAAAAACTTACTTTTATTCATGTATTTATCAGTGATGAAACCATGCATAGTAATTATCAGTTCATGTAAACAGTGAAAAGCATCAGTGCATACTTGTATATATACATATATATATATATATATATATTTATATATATATTTGTATATATATATATATATATATCTATAAACATATATATATATATATATTCACATATATACATATATATGTGTATATATATGCACATATATATGTATATATATATATATATATATATATATATATATATATGTATATATGGGTACGTAGCTGTGTGTATACATATATATATATATATATATATATTCATGTATGCATATATGTAACAATAAAACGACCTTATCTATAAAAATATATGTGGTGGTGTGTGATGATATACACATGTGTGCGTGTGTCATGAAATACTATATATATATATATATATATATATATATATATACATATGCAAGTGTATGTTGAAATATATCAGTATATGTATATTTATATATATATATATATATATATATATATATATTTATATATATATATATATACGTGTTTGTGTGTATATTCTTAAGTAAAGATATTATCTTCGATTAATGTTAACCTGATTATAATCATTAAAAAAGTTATCCACGGTTTCGGTAATTTGTTTTGTTATTATTATTGATTATATTATCACTATTATTAGTATTACTAAATGACGTCACTAGACAGGTTACAACAGATTCCGCTTCTACCAAGAGTATCAAGTGATATGCAAATTATTTTATATGCATGAGCATTACATTTTCATAGATCTTATGAGATTTGACTATAAACAATGATTCCAATTTGTAACTATGAGTACCAATTGACATATATTGTGTAAGTAGTAATTTCCCCATCTACATTTACCTTCAATAATCTTCTCAATCTTTTTTTCTATAACTTCTTATCTATTATTAGGATAAGTTTTTGACAAATCGTCTTACTAAAGTTATCATATCAAATTAATCTACTACTGATAATAAGCAATTGAAACTATTAATAGCTTTTTTCACATAGAATATTTTTTATCTATATGCAGCATTCTCCAAGGAAGTGCATTTCCTTTCTAATGATTTTTATGTTATATATAAGTAAATATAAATGATGTTCTTATTCCTCGTTGTTTGTTACTCCCTGCATGTAATTTTACATCCCATTATTCTCACTTGTCCTCTCTCTGTACATTCATGAATATTGTTTTTTTACCTGGTCTGTACTAATTTGATGTATTAATACCCTACACTTTAATTGTTTCTTATTTTGTGTATAATTGGAATAAATGAACTATATCTTCTCAATTTTAAATAAATTGTAATCAAATATGAATCTGGCTGTAATGAAGGTTTACAGTCAATAAAGACGAACTACTATTGATTTTTCACTAATTCCTTACTCATTTACTAAGAACTTGCTCACGTAATTATATATATATATATATATATATATATATATATATATATATATATATATATATATATATATATATATTGTTGGTATCCATCTGTCACGGGAGACAATGAAAGAACATCGCCTCAGATGTGTCCGTTGCTTAATCTTCAGCGATGAACTCTCATCTGCTATTATGTCTCGTTTCCTTGTAGCATAGGATATATCTACTTGCTGGTCTGAAGACAGTTACGAGCTCACCATAAAGAGTATCTGTTTTGGATCCTCCAATTGTTTATTTTGCTGGCATGGCTATGCCACCGGATCGTCGTTTGGTGATCAAAGCGAACATGCTCGGCATGTCCGCCTTTTCAAGTACTGTTTTGTTTTATATTTGGCCCTACCAGGTGACTCCTAGGATGTCGATTAGATTGCGCAGGTCGTAGGTGTTGAGTCTGTACTCTTGGCAGGAGTAGAGGACCCAAGATTTACTGCCGTAGAGCAATGTGCGGACCACGCAGTCACGGTACAGCATCATGTTGGTATTGTTGGTCAGAATCGTGTTGTTCCAGACCCTCTTCGTCAAACGAGCCATCGCTGTTGCCGACTTGTCGATACGTTAGTCGAGTTCTGCATCCACGCACAGTTTGCTGGAGATATGTACAACCGATGTATGTGAAGTCCTCGACACCCTCAAGGGTGTAGTTGCCAATGTTGATGTTTGGTGTACTGCTTACCTCTTGACCAATGATATTAGTCTTTTTAGGCTGATCGTCATGCCAAACTGTCTGCATGCCTGTGCGAAGCAGTTGATGATTTGCTGCAAAGCGTCTTCCAAAGTGTTACGTTAGTGCTTCGTCATCACCAAAGAAGGCGGGCAAATGTACAACTGATTGAAACTGGTATGGAGGTAGACTCAATCGTTCTACTTTTTGAAGGTGTAGGGCAAAAGCAGGGAGAGGAAAATGCCAAATAGTGTCGGACGAGTACGCGCCTCTGTTTATCCCCACTCTTTATTGGGAAAGGCTCCGAGGAAGAGCCATCGTACTGTGTGATGCCCTGCATGCCCACATGAAAATATGTGGTAATTTTGAGGGGTCTAAGGATATTTACTACTTTAACACATCAATATAAATAATCAATATAAATAATCTAATCATTGACAGTTTTGATATCGAATCTCTTACTACGAACGTACTTATAGCCAAATGCCTGAGTCCTCAAAATTCATATCATCAAATAAAAAATTAAACCCCTCACCCCTACTATATCAAACTACTACATTATTCCATTTAATCACACAACAATAGCATTTTACTTTTAACGAACAATTATACAAACAAAAATAACAAATATTTCTATATAAATCCCGTGAGTCAATGTTTATATGTAGAGTATATTTGGCCGGTTCTGTTTTGGGGGTTAATAATGTGTCTTCTAAAGCAAATAAGGAGATAAAATGGGTTTTAGGATCATACTTATGAAGAAATAAAAAGGTTAAAAACACACACATAAAATTCAAGTTTAAATTTTGGATTACAAGACTTTAAATCAATCCAAAAGGAATTTAAATAAAGATATAACCTGGGCAATTTGTCGATTGGTCTAAAGTCAGTAACTCTGCAGGGTTCTTGAATGATTTGTATTCGGGATTTAACATTATTAACTAAAGGATTGTCAAGTTTTGTAGGAGTAATAATATTGGTATAATGATTAAGACTGGTTTAGAGATTAGAGAAATGTTTAGGTCGACAGGATTGAATCTGTTTGAGAAATATGGTAAGTTAGCATTATTACTAAGAAAAAGTGGGGACTTATGAGAGTAATAATGATGTGAAATGGGGGTGTTACCCTCTAATGACTGGCAAATATTATTGGGAAAGTTATTAATTATTGGTCTTGAGTAGTGGTGTGGATATAAGCCGATTAAGGTATTTATTCCTATTTTAATTTTATTTATATTTATGAGGGGTGATTTGGGAGGAATTTCCGGAGTGGAAGTCGGTATTTAGTGGGGCAATTATAGGGGTATATATTAGGCAGAGGGCGTGTTGTTAAGCATTTATGTGTATCGGTAAGTCCAATTAATAAATAGTGCTTGTCTCCTGTCGCCCATCCTTTAAAGATTTCATCTCAGATATTCAAACAGACTGTATTTGGTTAATGTAACCCTTAATATATGGTATTTTTTCTGCATGACACAAAGGACATATATTTATGGCTGGAGAGAACGATGGTCTACTCTTTATTACTTTTATTTGATGGTGAAGGGTGTTTTTTCATCCTTAAGTTGCCATATCCGGGTCTCAAGAGCCGTATTTGCCTTGTGTTTTGTATCTGAAGGTGTTTCTGTTTATGTTTCCAAATCCTTCCCATTGTTAGATCTTAACTGTTACTTTTTACCCCCCTCCTTCTTCAAACCTTATTAAGCCTTTCTTACACTAAATTTAAACAAATATACATAACACTCTAAGCAAATAACGCGTCTAAACCACTTTTATGAAGATTAAATAAAGATATCATGATACTAAAGGCTATCTCTAAAATATTTATTTTAATTTTGACCTATCCTCATTGCATGATTTTGAAAGACAAGTTCGTAACATAAGACATCAGCTTAAATGTTCTTAAGAAAAAAATAAAATTCAGATAATCTTATGACTTCGTGTCTAATGACTATATTTAAAATAAAATGCGAATATGCTATGTTTAAACTTTCAAATTGGATATTATGTTTTTAATCTAAATACGTTAAAATACTTCAAATAAACTAATATTTGGGGATATTTACTAATTGATGACTGATATGTATTTGTTATATTTCACGTACATTGGAGGGGTGATAATGTTAACGAAAGTCTTCCATCCTCTTTTTACCACCTCAACACTAAACTTCAAGATTAGAAATCTAGTTCGCATGTAGGCTCCTTTCGCTAAGCACCTGTGTTCCAACATTTATTACGATCTGTTAATTATACTAGGAGTTAATCATGCACATACAAATATATAACTATCCGATCATACTTCACTTTTTTAAAGACCAGTGCCTGTTTCTTTCAATACTAGAACACTTTACAACGGCTGCCTTTAAATAGGTTTAATCTCATGCTGATTTACCGAGTTCTTGACAACGGCCGTGCAAGCAACGACGTCATAATTTGAGTTCGAAACATTACTCGTGTTATGGGGTTCGAATCCAGCGACTGGTGTCAATACTCATTCTGTAGAATGACGATTCCTGTAAGTATTACACGTATACGTATCTAGATAAACACACATCTCTCTCTATATATATATATATACATAATAATACAAATATTTTATAACATAAATGAAACCAATTGTTTTCTCAAAGTGCTCAATACAATCAGAGCTTTTAAAAATAAAATCGTAGACTGTTTCTAATGTGTATTTTATTATATATATATATATATATATATATACATACACATATATATATATATACATATATATATATATATATATATATATATATATATATATATATATATATATATATATATATAAAGCTAAACGTTTGAAGATCACCGAGAGTATTGTATAATGATTAGAAAAATATATATTTGCGTAAGGGTTCATTCTATTCAAAAGATGTCTTGTTATATGTTATACCTTAATAAAGCGTACAAAGATATTTACATATCATATAACTAAAAAAATATCATTGACCCGGAGAAAGCAAATAAATAGAAAATGTACTTTTAGATTAACTTTTATGTTTTGAATCTATCAGTGAGAATGTTTCTTTGTTTTGCTACTTATTATTTTTAATTCACGATCACTAAATCGCAGTATTAACAATATATATATATATATATATATATATATATATATATATATATATATATATATATATATTATATATAACACTTAAGGGTAATCTGTTTTATTCGAGAGAAATGGGATACTTATCAAACAAGCGAGGAACATGTGGTATTTAAAGAATGACAGGTAGTACTTTCCATTGCTCCTGAACACGCCAGTATTTATGGACAATCTAAAATTCACTGTGTAGTGCTACATAAGCAAGACCCGTCGACCGGCGTTGCCCGAGAAAAATATAAAAAGTGAATTAAAATTTGTTAACATTCGATGAGAACGCAAATAGGTCACATGGGACAATTTTAATGTTCGATTTACAATTGTTGAAGGAAGATAAGAGGAAGAAAGAGACGAAAAGAAAATAATGAAGGAAGGAAGGAGACGCGGATTTAGGAGTCTTCCTGGCGACCTCATGGTACCGGTATTCCCCAAGAAATGTTCTTTCTTATTAAACCTATGCTCTATCTATGATAATGGGCACTTTTAAAATAAAAGAGGCTTAAAGAGTTTTATAAACACAATTCCCCTGTTATCTTTGTAGAGAAATATAGTATTTTTTGTGAGGAACGAAAAAAGAAAAATAGACACTACTGAACAACGCAAATATAAATCAGGTGGCTTGTAAAGCATTAGTAAACGAATAGACATCATGATTTTGACAATAGTTAAAGTAGTACGTATTACATTAATTCCTTTACAAACTAATACATAATAAAATTGAATTAAAAAAAAGAAACGTCTAATAGCCCCTAAGTTTAACTATGTAAAAGTAAATTGTGTGAGTCGACTGGGATCGAACACTAAACGATTGGGCCACGAAAGCGAGTAGATAATTTAATTGAAAATAGGTCAGTTACACGAAGTCTATAAGCTGGCATGCGTTTTATGTTACGATCCATCAGAAAGCGACCAAATGTAGGGTCAAACCAGTAACACGTTTTGGGGCATTTCTATATTAGGAAATCCATGTTTTTTTCAATTCTTGGATATTATGCGCGCGAAAAGTGTAATATTTTGAAAATGTCAACATTATGTACTCTGTTCATTATCTTGCCGTATATTAACTTAATTCAGGAGTCGAGTTGCTGAAGAAATTGTAGTCACCATCTTTAATAAGGAACTATGTTCGTTAATTGCATTTTCTAAAAACCGGAATGAGTAACAAATGTACAGGTACTAGGTACAAATTACGGAATCCAATATTCTCGAAAATCAGCAGAATTAGCAAGAGCGTTTATTAAATGTGTGAGTACTGTTTTGTATTATGTAGTACATTTATAGCAGACAAATAGTAAATATGAACGGACATTTAAAAACATGGACGTTGTTTATTAGTTCCCAATGTAGTTGGGATGTGAGTACTGAAGTGTTAGGAGATAAGTTTTTGCTTCAACCTATTTGTAGTATGTTTTAAGAGGAATCTAAACTGGTAGGTCAAAAGTAACTTTTAGTGTTAGCTGCAGAAATATAACACATTTTCTAAAACAAGCTCGAGTGAATAAGCGTAATATAGTTGTGAGTTGTGTAGGCTGTGATGTGTGTTTATTTACCTATTTTCCAAAAAGGTACACGGGAAACTCGTCTTAACTTTATATATTGGATGAGAGAAGGAGAGATAGCAAATGATACAGAGTGAAAAAGAGAAGTGGAAGTTTCATAAATCAGGTGCATCCACAGGAATTCAAATATTTAACTTACACCACTATAGACAATTGTGTTTTTGTATACATACTTGTAATTATATATATATATATATATATATATATATATATATATATATATATATATATATATATATATAAGGTTAATACAACAAAAGATATAAGAGGCAACTTATATCTTTAATTAGTGAACATCCGGATAAAAATAATATATATATATATATATATATATATATATATATATATATATAAATATATATATATATATATATATATTTTTTTTTTTTTTCAAAGTTTAATTACCTGCCGTAATATCATTGCGGCAATGGTCCTATGAGGAGATAATTTTCTTTGAAAACTCATGAGTTCAGGACTTAATGGAACTTTGCCTGAACATTGAATTGTAATAAAATTTAATTCGTACCTCATTTTATACTTTCACTTAATCTATTGCTATTGCTATATATATATATATATATATATATATATATATATATATATATATATATACATATTTACATAGACACATAGATAGATTTATACATATATATATATATATATATATACATATATTGCATGTTAATATAATGGTATCTGAATTGGTATGCATATTTATGTATATAGACACACATTCATGTATATATATATATATATATATATATATATATATATATATATATATATATATATATATATATATGCTTTAATAATACTCGTCTCTGCACGGGTTCACGCTATGCAAATGTAAATGTTTATTTATTGTATATATTAGTTTACATATCTTCTAGAGATGACAACCGCATACTTTAGTTATTAATTAATTCTGGAAATTCGAACGTCAGCTGGGCTTTCATAAATATTAGATACACAAAAGTGTTAATTTGTAAGGCATATAAACAGTGTTGACAGACAGTCGGCGCTTTGATCTTTAAAAAAACATGCAAAAGTCACAGAGCATTTAAAGCATGTGTGGTCTCGCTCGGATCATTCGTACGAGAATAATGCAGACAAAGATCAGAAAATCTGCCAAAAAGTGTATAAGGAAAAAGAACTGTACAGTGTGAATGTGTTTACCAGTACATAATTCGTGTTGATCCTAATTTTCATGTTATTGGGTCGGATTCATTCTCTTTAATATATTTGTAAAAATGCATAGTTGTCATCAAATAAAGGGTCAACAATGTAATGTTTTTCAGTTAAATTATAACAGAACAAGGTAAATAACCATCAAACATCGTTTCATATGAGTTGTTACACTATTGGTCAAAATTATGTTTTAACAAAGAAGCTCTGAATACGGAAAATACATTTGTTATTTTGTTTTTACGGCATATCAACCATTTCGGGTGAG
Organism: Sepiola atlantica; assembly: GCA_963556195.1. NCBI lineage: Eukaryota > Metazoa > Mollusca > Cephalopoda > Sepiida > Sepiolidae > Sepiola > Sepiola atlantica. The sequence goes on along the minus strand of OY744527.1, from coordinate 38,828,071 downwards.
TTAATGCTGACTCTAGTTATATTGGCAAAAATATTTTAGTATTAAGGTTTATAATATTTTAAAATCTTTAACATATTTTATATGTGCATATTTATTGAGTAAACAGTCTTCAACTGACTATTTTTTTCCAAGGGAAGTTTGGATTATCAAATTGATACAAATTAGATTTGTTGGTATAAATCCACCATTTTCTGAAAGGACATTATTATTTATACTCTGATCTATTTAAATAGTTCCTTCATAGTACCAACATTGTATGCTTTTCGTCAAATAGGAGAAAATCAACAACCTAAAGGGTTCTACTGTGTATAGCAGTGTCGCAGATTATGGTGCCTCCTTCTGCTGAAACAGGAATGAAACGTGGCGTTTGTGTAGCCAATACGGGGTCGACAGAGGATGACTTCCTATCTATGTGACTTTCTACAACCCTGCAGCCATTCAGATTAGTCTGTTATGTTAACAATTTATTAAATGTATGGTGCTCTATCTAGACTTCCATTTATTACGGATATATGTTTGGATGGATGTATTGAAGTATGTGTATGTAAATTTAAATTTGTTGTTGAGGGGCTCTTTTGGAGTGGTTTTAGCTATTGTGTTAGCTTTATTATTTTCTCATATTAATATGTGACGAGGAATCCAACAAAATATACTTACTTTGGTGTTCAGCTATTATGCCATTCTACATAATAGTTTGATGGTTTGTGGATTGTCACCATTTTTCATTTTTCAATGTTATTAATACTGATAACAAATCGGAAAAAAGTGTTTATTTTTACTCTGATCAATAATTTCGAGTGCTAATTTCATGGCATTGGATTTTCCCCAGAACATAGATGATTCACTAGGAAGATCGTGGGTATGAGACAATTAGCATTATATAAACTAAAAATATATGATGTACAATCAACTATTATCGATTATAATTTTGTAACATCAAATGTCGTATCTATCTTAACAGAAACTGTTAATAACCTGTCGGTGTCATCATTTGCTATGTGTTTGGTGGTAATCAGGATATGTAGGCAGTCTCGTAGAACCACCAATTGTAGTTAACATACTAGCAATAAAGATTAGCTGACTCCATTCTGTAAATTGTAATAATAAGATCGTTCTGGAAAGAAAATATTATCAGAAGGTATACATTTCAGTTAGGTAAAATACATTATTTCGGCGGCACATGCAACAACACTGAATACAATTACACCAGCATTGAGAAGAAGGGCCGAGAAATGATTTAACGCCAAATGTTAAATTAGGGGTGCCATATCGCTATGAGTTGGCGTACATGTCTACGTTGGTTAACATGCCCGATTCAATTCCTAATAATGCGGCGGGAAAATGCATAGTAGTTCAGAGGAAGTGCACCCTACGCAAAATGTTTTCATTGGATAATATATCAATCATTCTACGTAGAGACATTAGAAGGAAAATCCTCATTCAATATCCGCTAAAAACAAATAGACAATTAACATCTATATTTTGCAACGTGTTTAAGCTGAAATAAATAGATAAATATTTAAGAATGACAACACAGGTTAATAAATAAAGGATAAGGAATCAGAAAGTAGTTAATAGTATTAGAAATCGTAACTACCACAATAAACTTGAGTTGTTTACCTGGTCACTCGCATACTCTATGTTGGTGCAGTGTATGCGTGTAGGATTACACAATATGCCATCATTTCCATAACTCAATATCGGAATCCACATTACATGGAAGACAAAAACCTAACCCTTGAGTATTTGCATATCGTTCTTTTGTTGCAGTTGAGCTAGCGGTTGTAAAACTTGCAAATACGATTTAATAACCTATTTTGCTTTTGCTGCAATCTAACTCAGCTAGTTAAATAAAGTTGTAACAATACTGATTGAATGTTGCAATGTTGATATTCACTTTCCTTCTGATTACAGCGTGATATGTATAGAAGACCGGAAGCCGGGGGAAAACCAGCTCTCCCGAAAAGGCACCTTGATCGGGTATGCAATTACAACGTTCACGTCCGCTTTCTACCAAGAAGAAAGTAATGTTTGGGTGGGTACACGTCCTAGGATAGACTACGTACAACAAAGACGCAACATTTCACATAAACTTGGAACATATTTTCCTATACACGTTACAGTGACAGTTCGTTTTAAACCCCCGGAAAAAAATACGATGTGCTATCGATGTTATTTTGATACTGTGTTAGGAAGTTCCACAGAAGTTTTCAATTGTTTCAGGTGTTTCGCACGAGAAGAATAATGCTATCAAATAAGATATAAGAATGTAAATTCGTTATCTAAATTAGGCATTCATAATTATTATAATCATATGTAAATGTATTTTATATCCTATATATGTATAAAGAAAAGAAAACGTTTTCTTATATTATTTCAATAATGCGGAATTCTGAAGCTGCATCACTTCGTAACGTTCGAAGTGAGCAGCCACTTAAGCTTATCAAAATAGTTAAGTACATAATTACTGTGACGTTATTTTTCATATAAACAGTTTATTATTTTTTTTAATGGAAATCGCTTTAGACAAGGCATGACGCCACTTGATGTAAAGAGCTAAAATAAAATGCTACTTCAAGGTAAAAAAAACCTAGCCAACGATAAGCTTGAGATGGATAGATTCCGACCCAGAAAACAGCAATTATACCCCCTATGTAAGAAACATCGCTCATGAAATGTGAGGACAACATGCCAACATAAGGGAAGCGAAAGTTACGAGGCTACATAAAGTAAACCCAAGGTTCACTTGCCAAGGTCAAAGGTCACTCAAGAATAAAATATAGTAAGATGTAACGTTGGATGATGGAACAGTACTATCACGGATTGATAATTATGAAGTATGCGCAAGACGACTCACGCGCACCGGTCCTCGTTAGATAACCGAAGTTAAGCTACATTGAGACTGGCCAATAGCTGACAATATAAGAATATCAGGTGATGTATGTGGGAGGACGGCGACACTCCCTTGCAAACAGTAACAGACAAAACGGATTAGGGTCTGGCAACCTCAAATAGATGATGTCCTATCATTAATTGTTACTGTAAACACTATACTGTTGACTAAAGATGAACGAGAGTGCAATTATTTTGTTACCTACTAAACGCATCTTCTGGTATGTTTTTGTTTTGCACAAGCGCTCTTTTAATACGTCTGTCTTATATTGAGTCGAGCTGAAAAAGAGGCTGAGAATTTTCATTCTCTCACCATACTTACTACATACGCTTGGTGTTCCCAAATAGTCACCCATTTTGGTACTAGCCAACCTCGACGTCGCTTAACTTCGCTGATCTAATGAGGACCAGCGTGTCAACGTGATTATGTTGTAATGGAGATTTAATAGGCTCATCTAAAGAAAGCGCTTTCTCCTATTTCTCTAATCGTCAGTTACGAATAGCGGAACAGCCAGAACCGTATTGAAATCGTTGAAAAGGTGATTATATATTTTATAACTCATTAATTTGTAGACTTGTGTCCATTAGAAATATTAAAGCAAAATAAAAACATAATATATGTACATTTTATTCAAATTATGTGCTAACTCATGTTTGGGGCTGTTCCAAAATAAATAGACACATATGCCATATGTAATTTCTTTCTGCCATACAACAAAAAAAGAGAGAAGAAAAAAAAACATAAAAAAACATAAGGCCTAAACAAATAGGTCACCCAGTTTTTTATGTGTGTGTCCATATCTGTCTGAACCGCACGGATACCTTTGATATGTTGCACGATGTCGTAATAGTTGGATGATTCTAAATGTGTTGGAGTTGATAAGTAAATCACCCTCCCTGTCTCCACTTTCACACCCACTGTATCTCCCCCTCTCTCTCGTTTTATATATATATATATATATATATATATATATATATATATATATATGTATATATATATATATACACATATACATATATATATATATGTGTGTGTAATATATACATATGTATATTATATATATACACATAATATTTACATATATGTATATATATGTAATATATACATATGTATATTATATATATATATATACATAATATTTATATATATACATACACATATATATAAATATTATGTATATATATAATATATACATATGTATATATTCCATGTACATATATATATACTAACATATATATATATATATATATACATATACATATATATATATATACATATATATATATGTATATACATATATATATATATGTATATATAAATTATATACATATATATATATATGTATATATATATATATATATATGTATATATATATATATATATATATATATATATATATATATATATATATATATATATATATATACAAGGGGGAAGGGACGGGATGGGGGAAAAGGCGAAAGAAAAGAAGAAAGAAAACGTCCCTCGTATTGCCCGTTAACCAAATAAGTGAATAAATAATGAATACATATAAATGATGAGGCAAAAAGAAGTAAAAAAAGGCCAAGATTACAGCTGTTGGCTCTGATATAATCCAGGCGGAATAATCGGTGAAGAGGTTGGAACGCTGGTGGTCGTGGCGGTCTTGACGGGAGTGGGGAGATTCGTCGGAGTGCGGTCGGGGAATGCGACAAAAACACTGTTTGAAAGCCAGTTGGTAGGTAATGTTAGGTAAAAAGAAAGACGTGAGGTCGACTATGTAAACGGAGACCTAGACTCTTTGCACATACATGCATATATAAATTTTTTTATATATATATATATATATATATATATATATATATATATATGATAAATAATAAATATATATGAAAAGTAGACGTCTTTTATTACTAAAAGATGTCGATAGGGAGAGTGTCAGTACTGAAGTGTTAGGGGGAAATTTTGCTTACACCTATATGGAGTATGTTTTGAGGAGAGTCGAAGATGGTTGGCTAAAAGTGATATTCAGTGTTAGCTGGAGAAAAATATTAACAAATTTGCTAAAATACGCACCAGTGAATGAGCGGAATATTTATGGCTAGTTTAGTAGCCTGTGATGTGTGTGGCTATTTTCCTATTCTTCAAAAAGGTACACAGGAAAAATCGTCTGAACTTTATATATAAGATTGGTTACAACTCAAAACGTCACCAAGTCAAAACGTCACCAAGTCACAACGTCACCAAGTCACAACGTCACCAAGTCACAACGTCACAACGTCACCAAATTCTTTAAGTGATATTTATCGTCAAATAATTTGTTACTTGTACCAGTGTTCTACTTTTGTAATAATGAAAAGGTTTTCAAAAATATGAAGCTTTTATTAATAATAAAATATACAAAATATATTTTTAAATAGCCGGCATGTAGATCCGAGATGCTTTCCGAAGCAAACTTAAATCACCGTTATCATATTCAACCCACATTGCAAACAATATTCTTATTATAATATTTTTCATAAGTTTGTTGACGAGTGGAAAAACCCCCAGAAGTGGTGCGGCTCGCCGTCGAGAGGGGGTCTCCGACGCCGGAACGGGGGCCAAAAAAATTGGTGACGTTTTGACTTGGTGACGTTTTGACCTGATCCCATAAGATTACGTTTGGCTTATGAATATTTATGGGTTTTCTATGTATTTCTTATTTGAATCTGGTAATGGAGCACTGTATATCTCTATTGGGATGTTTAAGCTCTTTCGACTAGGTATGGTGTTGTGGGCGTGAATGTGATTGAAATGTTATCGCCACCCCTTAGAAGCTATAAAAAACACTTCGAGGAAAGAAAATAATTCTGGAGACAGTTGTTGGTTTGAAATCACCTCTTGACTTTCGTAATGATGTTCAAACTAGTAACCGTCAAGAATACATACGACGCCTTCAGCTTGTACTTTGTCTGTAACTGGTGAAAATATTCCGCCCCAAAATGGCTCGTATCGTTTAAAGAAATGAGACAATTTTGCTACCTTCAGCGTTGGGACTACGATTCAGAGCAAGAATGCACCGCTCCTTTTTGCCGTGTTCATTTATGTTTTATTGGGACTAACTACAAGCCCGACAATAAAGTGCGAAGGGGGTTTAAAAAAATGTATATTTGTAGATATAATTGTGATAGAAGTATGCTTGTTATATGACCATGGTGCAGGGATAGTTAAACTATTACGTATTTCGATCTGTTTGAAAGAAAACTAGTACTATGTAAAGTTAGCTTGGGATTCTGATGAAAATACATTGTAAAGTCCAATCATAACGTGGCTTATAAATTCGGACACGATGGGTTTAACAATGATCATTCGCATTTCTATTAGAAGAAACATGATCGTGTCATAAAATAACCTCCTATTTAACAGTTCAAGTACAACAATTGCATAGCCTAAACGTCTATGTTCTATTGAGATCTGACTACCACTACTAACATCTGATGAATCTTTCACTGTAGCCTGAGAATCCGTAATTCGGCCACCCTAACTGAGGATGATTTTCAGCGAGTGAATCGTTTGAGTTTCCTGTTTCGATCTGCTGCTATCTTTTCGAGTAAATAACAACGTATTCGTATAATGGTTGTCTTCCTAATAATCTGCCTAGCTCTGCCAAAAACAGTTTTTTCTTTATTTTAAACAAGAGATGGTGTTTGCTTTATTTCAGCTCCCATTTATTTTTTACTTTAATACTTTATTAACTCTAAATGAGACATATTGTTACTAGGACGTAAATAGCTACTTTAATAAGGGCCTGATTTAAAGAGGGCTTCTTAAGTGGAGAGTTTGGCAGCAAGATGTTTGTTTACATTACGCTTGTATTTCTGAATGATCGTCCAGTCGGAGAATAAGAGAGCAAAATTAAGAATTCCAAAGACAAGCAGTCTGAGAAAAAAGTATGTAAGAGCAGAAATTATTCCGAAACCTGGAAAGCTCTACAGTAAATAACTGGGGTGTTGCTGCTTGTGGGGATAGTCGGGTATATTTAAGTGTAATGGGTGCAAGTGCCGTTCGTTAATAAGAACATATCTTGTGAAATTACTTGTAAAAAAAAAACACATAGGGGTGCAACATTGCAAGAGGGTCCTATTAGGTTTTGGACAACCTGCCCAAGAGAAAGAAACTAGTGGTTGGCTCAGCACCCCATATGTTGTAGTAATACTCTATGCATGCGCGAATGGTGGTTTTGTAGATATATATGGTACTGGCAGGTGTAATAATTTTTTTTACATGGTAAAAGGGAGCCCTCTTTCTTTGCAGCAGGCTTGGCATTATCGTCCTTATATTTATTCCCTATTATTTATTTACGTCCTCTCTTTATATGGAATTGCATCATCTGATACCATATATTTGGTAGCCCACACTATGTTCGCTGTGACACATATATTTTCCTCGATCAGCGATTGCAGCTTCATAACTGCTGTCTGGAAAAAAACTGTCTAAATATACCCCAGAAGTATTACGCAGGGTGGTTATTTAACAGCTATGATATATTTAAAAAACATGGGACATGTTCGTAAACGTTTGTGAACTTTCTGTACAGTCTTAAAATGCGACACTAATGCCTCCACAAATAGAAATATATAGTGTAAGCTGCAAAAGATATTTTACCCCTTGCATCTGTAAATCTTATTGCGTAATTGGATTCTCATAAGCGAGCAATGCGGGAACGGCTAAGAATTATATTATTAGATTCATTGGGTGTTTCTTTATCTCACTGAAATACTTTTCATCTGCCCTTTTTAGATTAGCAACAGTTTTATTCTTATTAAATCATTTCCAAGTCTGGTGACCTGTTCCTTTTATATGAAGCGTCTCCAGTTCGATTTATATATTGTGTAACACAGTCAATATTTATGGAGTGTTGCTAAAGTTAACATGGCAGCTTGCGGAGTAAAACTCCTTTCCACCTTGTATCTTTGGAACGTATACTTGACACGTATATGTTGTCCATTCTTTTATCGAGTTTGAGATATTCTCGCAAACTGTAATATACATGGCAACATATACAACGTTGTGATTTACCTGGAGTCTCTCTCGACCTATTATTTACAAGAAACCCATCGCCAGAAAAGACTAAAGGATACATTTCAAACGAGTGCTTAGTTGTTCCTACACTTGTATTTAAAAATGTGGTGACAACTTGAAACTGCCGACGTAATCACTTGATATATGGCATCGGAAATTTCAGTACTTGCTATTAGTTGTTTTTGTTCATCAATCAGTATTGGAGGAGTTAGGAGGGCTACTTGGACGACTGAGAACTTACCATGTCTAAATATGCACATCCAGTGTATCGTCCGTTCTGATCTTTATGTTGTAATCATTCACGAGTAGAAACTCTCGGCGATCGTTCCTCTTGACGGGTTTTCGTCTTACAGAAGTATTTTGAAAATGTTATGGACTAAAATGCTGAAAAGAAATAACACACACAGAATGTAATTAATAAGAAATTGTATCACATAACGTACAGAAGTGGTGGGTAGTCATAGTCTCCTTCCAAACGTCTACTGATTGATTTATAGTCAGAAATAGTCCATAGAGTGACTGAATAGAGCAGATGAGCATTAAAACACCATTTCGCCTAACAACATATATAGTTAATATTTTGTTTATTTAGAATATGTGCCGTTATTAAGTCCGTGATCTTTCGGTTTCTCTTGCATCTTCTATTTTCTTATTCTGTTGACTTTTCGGTAAAATCACTTCTTGCTTCTCCAAAGGCTCTCCTAAAGCTAACAACTAAACGTTTCGACTGTCCATTGCTTCCTGCCTCATCCGAAGCGGTTATGATTTGCTTCTCACAAAATGTTTTATTTTTTTAAAAAAGTTCACAAGACGTAAATGGTGTTCGTTGTGTTACACAATGCAGTCAACGACCACAAACTGGGTGAATACTTAATGTAAAGACTAGTTGTTACCCTTTATTACACATCAACTGTCTACCTCAATCATGTAGTAGAAACATCTCATTGTGCTAACGAGGTACATGCGGATCTTAGACGATGGTCTGCTAGTTTTAGGCTAGAGACTGAATGTTATTAGATCTGGATTTATTGCCAAAGAACATTCGTTACATAATGTTACTGTATTCTTCCAGAACACTGAGCTTCTCATTAGGCTTTTTAATACTCAGGGTGCGCGACATCAAATTCTCTGAGTATTCTCTTTTGAAATTCTGTAAATATATTTATTCGATCGATATAGATTACTATTCCTTACAGATAGAATCAACTTCTGGTGTGTGTCAGTATTTCATTAAATGTAATTTTAAGTTTTTATAAAGTCGTAATTTAAGGCTTTCTGTTATTTCTCAGAGTGTTACAGGAAGCTCTTTTATAGTGTTTCAAAGCGTAAGTTTTACTTCTACATCAATATGCATGAACGCAATCTTTGTGTCTTAAAAACTTTCAGTGTATTTAGGCATAAGTGTCGACAGTTCGTCGGAATGACACCTTTTTGTAGATGAGATTAATTCCATTTTAAAATTGTAATTCAGGGAAATGGTTCCCTTTCACTTCAGCGGGTTTACAGTATGCTTTGATAGTCCTTTTTTACCGTAGACCCTTAGTAGTGGGGTATTATTAATCTTCATAGCAAAGTGCATTTCATAGTTGAATCGATGAAATTTGGATCTACATTTTAGTCGTAATTTTTCAATGATATTCTACTGATATTATACTTCCATTGTCGTTCTTATTTTAAAGCTGAACCACGTGCCTTTTTTAAATGTATGTTCTTGTCGGATTTGCTTATCTTATTAGCACTAAGTAAAGTGTTTTTGAATTCCTTTATTTCGGTCATATGAAATATGTTTTAGTTTGTTGTTCTTTTTACTACACGCTTGTATATACACTTTCAACTGGAAACTAATTTTTCTCAATTTACTTCTTTACGAAAAAAAAGATGCTTGTTCAACTTATTGGTGTTCCTACTTATTAACAATATGAAGAAACCTCAAGTGACTTTTTTCTCTTCTTCGTACTATTTATTGTTTCCAATATTGTAAGACTTAGTTTTAATTTTTTTCAAATACATTCCTTAAAGAGAGACAGAGAAAGAGAAAAGAAAGAGAGGAAGAGAGAGAAAAAAAAGAGAGAGATAAACACATGAGAAAAGCTCGTTATTTAATTAATAACATGTAAATAATACACTCCTAAAGTTTATCTTACGAGTCGCTCAAAATATTATATATTTTCATTGATTTTTGTTTATTAAAACGTTCTTTTCTGAAATCTTATTAAGAATTTTGTAAAAACATACTATTTTTTGGAATCGATGTTCTTTTTTTTGCTGTTTTATAAGATTGTACATCTTTAAAGGGTCCAATGTGTCTTTTTGTGTATCGCTTCTTCTTCTTCTTTCGTGTGAATCAGATGATTCTGGTGTTGGCATTAGTTTCCCTGATGTTTTTCTAGTTAGAAATCTTTCTGGAACGACATCGGGTACTTACGGGAGGGACCACGAGAAGGTTGCCAACATCCCTAAATGAAAGTGGTAATGTGGAACCGACTGGATTCGAACTTGGAACACCCAGGTCTTCAGTCCGTGTCGATATCCACTTAACCACCGTCACCCTTGTGTATCGCTGCTAATGTTGTAATAATACATCTAAGTGTTGTACATAAGTCTATGCAGAAATCAAATGTCACCAATGTAGTAGTACGATGATGTTGTATCTGTCATAAATCTGAATTCTCGTGAAAAAATAAAACGTACAGAAGGTAATTAACTGAAAATTGTAGCAACAGAAAGTGCAGAAGTAATGGGTTGACAGAGGCGGCTACCCACCTTCTACTGATTGGTCATAACGACTGAAGTTATAGTAAAGATATGTTAATGCAGTGACAGAATATGGTAGACCACCATATCAGTAATTCGAATCATTCGTCTTAACAACCAATAATACATGTTAGTGGTCGCTATTTTCTAATAAAAAAAATGCAGTGTTAGATATATGTATGGAGATTGGACTCCTTTCTGGGCTGGTGTACGACCTTCACCCGTCCATTAAGATTTAATCAGGGCTGACAAACATCGAAACTTAAGTATAGATGTTTGTTAAAGATTATGCGATATCCCGGCTCCTTAAAAATGATTGCTATTGCTGGTCCCAGCATTTAAGAAGTTGCTTTTGTGTCGTCACGGTAACTAGGCTATCAATAGAAGTCAAGCGGTAGAGGCAGTGTTTGCCTCCTATGATTTGTGCAAGATAAATAATTCTATGGATACCCCCATGAAATATACGAACGCCTTTTCACATACCGGATTTCTTATTCTTGGTCAAACTCCGACCGAGTGAGATTTTAACGATTCTAACTGTCTGTTTAAGTGCAATTGTGTCGGTGTCTATTGAACTTGTTTCACTAGGTATATTCGTAGCATAGTCTTATACATTATTTCGAATGAACACAGTATTTCGTATGATTACTGGAATGATTTAAATCTTCTCAAGTTCTAGTTTCTTTTGACGTTGCAGATACCACACTAGTATTTACTTCTTTTCTCATTATCAGCACTGTTTAGACCGACATCTTTGGGAACACTGGCTTAAACAAGGGTTGCTACTCTCTCCCTCTTTTTATATATCACTCTGTCAGGTTTAACTGCTGCGTTTTCTGATTATGTTGTTATAAGTATTACATCATCATGGGGGATGGTGTATAAGTTATTTCCCACAATTGTCTCTGGTAGGTGTTCCCGGGACGTGCGGCTACACAATTTCTACCAAGCAGATTTAATAAAATTCTGTGTAGTTAAAACCGTTAAATTTGTTGTCTCCGGTAGCCTTCCCTTAGTCATTAAATCCTTTTTTCGGAGGAGATGATGCGTTTATTGTTGTTTTCGGATCGGGAGGAGGTTAAGGTTTTATACCATCTTGCCGTGTTTAAATGCTGACGGGACTGACCAAGTAATTTTTAACTTGTTTGTAAATGCCCTATTCGTAAAGGACCGAATACTCCACATTAAAGTAAAACCGTCTCTAACTTTGACTTTTATGAGAGTCAGCAAACTCATTTATACACAAAACATCAACACTGCGGGATGCATTTATTTATTATTAAAATATCCACTATTAGCTGAGCTGTTGAAGATCATAAAACTTAAGTGTTCGGAGAAGAAAGGTGTTTCAGCAAGTTATATTTCGTTTAAAATTACCCGTTCTAGTTTTATGACAGTTTTGGAGGTTTAACTTTTATGATTATTTTGATGACGGGAACATCCGCGTTGCAATTGCCCGATAGTTATGCAACATATTTGAAACACACATTTGCAAAAAATATCATTCCCAGCATCGAGCGATATAGGATAACAAGCAAAGACGTCTACGTGTATTTTTGGTGATTTTAAAAATATATGCTCAACTAAAAATACTGAATCACGATTAAGTTGGCTGGCATTGATAGGGGATGCTTGTGATTTGCTTAATTGAGGGCAATCACGTAATCCTGAAATTCTTCTCCGCAGTTTATATATTGTTTTCTAACAGTGAGCTAACCCAAGTCACATTGTCTATTCAAATAGAACAGAAATGTCCATTTAACCGTAGCACTAAATTGTACAACGCCTTCATAAGTTGCGGAAAGGGTGTGCTATGCATGGATAACGAATCAGGAGTTATTTCAAGATTTCATAGTAGTTCAATTTTATACCAGGACAAGAAATACAATTTCAAACCAACAATAAATAAGCAATCATGGCTGCCATTGTGAAGACAAACCAAAACAAGTCCAATTATTTATAAAACAATAATGTGAGAGAAAGAGAAGCAAAGAGACAGATACAGACATAGGTAGATAGAGAGGGGAGATAAAGAAAGAGAATCAACAGATGACGATTAGAACGGAAGTGACGCCGCCGTTACTGACATAGCGTTGCAACGAACGATAGCCAGGGAGATGTGTTGGAACAACCAGGCTGACTCACGGATTGTCTAGACGTTGAAATCCTCCGCCCAATGTCCTGAAAACAATATACAGTCTCGGGACCAAGCACACCCGACGTTTCCACTGACATTTGTTGGAAGACGAAACGGTCAGTGAGCGAGCTGTATTTTCCGCGCTTCCTTGTTTCGGCGAGCAGAGCCGCCGTGCCGGGATTCACCGCGGATTCCGCAATCGTTGTATATAACTTACCGGGGTTTCTCAGCAACATTTTGAATTATTATGAAATAATAATGATCCGATTCTGCTTCTAATATGTTGAGTACATTCCTACAATAAATGCATGTAGAAAAATGGTTACCATGTTGTACTTATTGATTACCATTTAAGCTATTACTGCCAAGTTTCCGATTCCAAGAATTATGCGATATGTGATATATCAGAATGTATACGCTGCAACACCTCCATCAATATCATCCGCCATAATTTATTCTATGTCTACATAGGATTACAAGACTCCAAATTCAGATTGATCAAATTCAGTGTTTGTAGTATTTGATTATTCGAACTACTGTTTTAATCTGGGTTGGTGGGGACTATCCTCACACCGTTTCCGCCATGTAACCTCCGACCTACTTCCGGTGAGTCTCGTATGCAAAGATGCTTTGCGCAACTTGTCTAACTTTGAAATCTTCATACTGGATTTGATAATCTGCACGAAATTCGGAACATAACTCTTTATTTTATCCACGGGGGTGGCTTGTTCTCGTTCTATCAGCCATGACCGAATACAATTCTTGAGTAATTTCTAATTGTATTCTCAGCATGAGGAGTGAATGTTCAACTTCCGGAAGATTGTCATTGGGAACTTAATATTATTTAGTGCATATATTCCTTGAACCTTAGGACACTACTACGTGCATCGGTTAACACCTTGTGAGAATAACACCCAAGACTAAAACAGTAGTCTGAATAATCCAAATAATGCAAATTATCAATCCTCATATAAAAATCCTAAACATAATATTCAGTGTGCTCATTATTAATCTTTCAGTACTTATGCAGATTAGGACCCAAGTTTAAATCGACTTGGCGTCGGTTACGGTAAGGGTTATGGTTAGCATTAGGATTATGGTTTGAGTTAGAATAAGCTTGTGTCTAAATCTGTATAACTACTGATTCTATTTATCTTCCTCCCACAAGGTAAAATGTGACACAAGGTCTGGAAAGTGGGGAAAAACCAGTGCTCGAGAATTTGAGTACTCTGGCTATTTTAAAATTGCCTGGGAAGCCCCGTCGGCATTCCCCGGTAGGGGCGCCTCAGGCGATTAGCAATAAACTAACCCCCTCTCAAAGGGTGAGAAGGCAAAGCCTGGGAGGATGCACCTCCTAGAACTGGACAGGACGGACAACCGATAGACCGGCATAAATCAAGACCCGAAGGCTCGGACAATACCGGTTTATTAGGCGGGGTAAAAACCCATGTTTTTTACAATATTTATTGAAAGATCTTTCAATAAATATTGCAAACTCCGAAATAATCTGACATTATTTTGTATATTGGTAAATTAGAAAGATAATAGGATCCGTGTTAAAGTTCTGTAAATGTACCATTTATGTTACATAATACAAAAGTTGATAGACTTACGTTCTGCTGCGATAAACATTTGTGACGTGTTCATATAAGTAATTTACGCATCAGTGTATGTATTGTATTCATGAGACTGACATAGACTTTCTTACATCATACTAGCCTAAACATGTACCATTTCACACAAAAAAAGAAAGACATCTCGTTTCACATATCAATGCATCACTTTTTCCTCTTTGTAGATAGGATAACTCAAAAATAAACTTGGTATCTGCTAATCTCAGCCCAGCTTCAAAACTGACCATATATACTTCATCACCCGCGATTTGTACACTTTAACGAACTCCATGGAGCAGTGGTCAAAGTTATTAATAACATCTTGCTAAATTCCTGAGTCCTTATTGTTTCATGAGCTATAGGAATATATATAATCTTTTGCATGCTATCGAACTTCAAAATAATCTTTATTTGATAATTAATTTCTATGTCAATATAAGATATCATAGTAATGTTATTTTTATTTTTTATAACACCACTGCGACTCAAATACAATACACGTATCAAACTATTTACTGCTAAACTAGAGATTCATGCAACATAATTAACGAAAGAGAAATGAAAATCAAAAAAAATATACAACAAATAACTTTTACCAAATACAAGAAACCTGTATTTACTACCGACCTATAAAATTTAAAAATGCCGAAACTGATTGTAAGATTGATTAAATCTTAATTTGTCATCTTCACTTTTATAAAGCAAAACACGAGTAAATTAGCCTAGCGACCCATTTAGTTTAAACAATTTCAGGTTTAAATATAGTAAAATAGACCTACCCTACCAGTAACTCTAAGAAAATATTTTAAATTATAATATCTAAACAATATATTCTATTAAAATTGTGTTGAATTTCGTTTCAATAATCTTCTAAGTAATTGTTTTCTCTGGTGTATTAATAATAAAGAGATTATACGTATACAGTGGTATTCTTACCGGAAATGAAAATAATGTCATAACACTGACTGATACACATTAAGAAAATATGTTCACATCGTAATCTTTCTATCACTCAAAACACACACACAGGCACTCTCTCTCTCTCTCTCTCTATCTCTCTCTCTCTCTCTCTCTCTCTCTATATATATATATATATATATATATATATATATATATTGTTGAATTTATGTCTGGATATCCTTTGGTAGATCCTTCCAATTGTGTCCCAAGTACATTCAGAGAAATCCGGCCACATTTTTAGGGGAATGAGGTGAATAACATAAATACCATGTGTTCGTATTATAGATGGTTTTGGCAGGAATTATATAATACGTACGAAACCATAATAACCAGTATATACCCCCCCCCCCGAAACAAAGATTCTGATCCGGACAATGGAAAGGATCTATGAGTAAAATTAATTCGAGATTCCCACAGTTGAAAACATTTACATTCAGATTTTCTTACATTCAGCAGGTGTCGATGATAACGTTAGAGTAGAAGAGCCGACTGTCAGCTTGGCAGTTGAGTTTCGATCCCGGCTATAGGCACTTGCTTGTCTAACCGAACTGAAGAGCTTTGATACAGCGAAACTGTCCGTATGAGGATTGACGATGTATATATATATATGTATATATATATATATCTATGTACAACCTGTAATAGTTTCCGAAATATAAGGTCTCATATGAAGCAGACTTGGGTTTAATTAAAATATAATAGCTGTTTCTTCGTCCATATTAGTAATTGGAAAGTTTGAATTATATCATTCAAAAGAAAATAAATATTTAGATTTTCAGTAACAACGACATCTTTTTCAACTTTTTCCTGAAACTATCCGTTTGTTTTGAGGAAACATGGCGGATAAAATCGACACATACTTTAATTTTAGAGACCCAGTATAGAATTATCTAAAACAGAGTTATTCTCTATATATTGAAAAACACAATATATATATATAACATTACTCAATTAGTCTCGGACCTATCTAATTAAAATAAATTGGTTGGCAAAATTGGGCCTTCTTAAAAAAATATTGTCTCTTTCTAGTGTGATGAACTGATTTCAACTCTTAATATTTCTCTTTGAAGACGATGTCCTTTTTGTTGAATGATTTTCCTTGTCCTCACATGTATGATACTACTTCTTTGCTGGAGCCAAATCCCTTTCTCAGGAGAAGTCTTGTGATTATTGCAAAACATCATTATTCGCTAGAGAATAAATCCGGGAATACAGTGGACACATAAAGAGTTCAAAATGCAATGTATGTAGTTTTGCCATCGTTTCAATCAACTTTGCAACACGTCGCATTGTCTTAGTGTGAGTGGGAATTCTTCTTGATTTGTAACCATATTTTACATTTTTTTACTTCAAACGAACCACTAAATATCTATTATATTCGCTATAGATAGTGATTCTTTTCAAAAAGTGATCTAAAAAGTTATCTCACGTATCTTTAAATACGGGGGTCAAAACCCTGTCTGGTGTCGTTTCGCGTTTCAGTTAATTTGAATAGCTTTCCTCTGTATTTTTTAACTAACGATTTGACTCAACGGAAATGTTGTGGATCCATGCTTTATCCGTGCTAACACATGTGGACCGAGATACCGCTTTTTTCTTCGTGGTCAAAATTGTTAATAACGCTCTGAATTGTAGACGCGTTGTCGTGTTCAATGGATTCTGAACAAACAAAGTACTAACTTTGAACGCAGCTTTCTCAATTTGAAAGCGTCATGCAAAACGATAGATCAACTACATTTTGTTATATCTTTAAATCCTTTGTTATCTTCCACAACTTCAATTTATGATTGGCTAAAGGGAGTTTGTGGACATCTTTTTTGTCTTCCGAAACACCTATCGAATTTAAGGCGCCCTGGGCGTTCGTCACCCTTCATGTTTGTATGATCGCGTTTAAATCATACGCGATTCAGTAATTTAATATGAGGTAATAAGTACTACTAAATCACACATCTCAACAGAACCAGTGAGCTCATCGCAACCTCAAATGAATCAGCAACTCCCTTTTCACTCATTGGTTATCACTACTAATTATTAATATCAGTAATATACCCGTATGTACGCTCGCGACTCCCAATACCTTGAGAAATAAATCCTTTGTCATTTAAGTTTAGTCCACTTACTGATTCGAGTATTGTTAATGTAAATGATATAATACTATATAGAGATGACGGTCTGGCCATAGAAAGAATTTACAAGTTTATGCACAAAACTATAAAAAAAAGACTTCTAACTGAGATGACAGCACAAAATAAGTTTATGAATGTCCTAGATGTTACATTCAAATTTATTCATCGCACATATAAACTATAACATTATGACACAATATATATTAATCTCAGGTCAAATCAACTGATTCGGTTATTAAACAGATCATTCCATCAATAAACCAGAGAGTTAGACATAAATCCTCTCATGAAGACATTTTTAAAACAAGAGTTATACATACAAAAACGCTCTAAAAAGTGGGTACGTTTATACTAATAATAAAAGGGAAGCTAAAGTAAAAATAGAAACCGGAAATTTATTTTGCGTACCTTATCCCCTATTAATTTATTAGTGAAATCCGAAACTGGACTTAGGTCTCTCGATTGTCTAAGTCGGCATTTTCCTATAAACAACGCTTGACAATGTTTTTATAAAAATACTGGTGAACTAAATTATACTGTACTAAACACTTAGAAACATAATTAAACACCGTAATAACTTAGAAAATGTATTAAAAGGCATACTAACCGGATCTTATACCGTAATAATGATAGAATTACTAATACACAAGAGAATAATGACGACAATAATTGATGTAACTGTGAAGAAAAAACTTTATGTCCGCTACAAAAAATATATAATAAAGATATTTAATAAAAATATTTAACTAAAAGTTTGTTTTGTTTAGGTACTGTGTTTTCAGAAAATACCCCTAATTGGGAGACATTTTACATAAACATACAGGTACATATTTGAAGGCTTGATACAAAACTTATTAAAAGACGAATAAGAAAAAAATATCTCTGTTTCCAAACACATATAGTCCCGGAAGATATATCGATAAAGTACTCGAAATAATATAGAGTGTCTTGAAGAAAGGTTCGACTCTTACACTATACACCTTACCTGTTTTCTTTATCTAAATGAAAAACTAGTAATTATTACATTCAGTGATGACGGTACATTACTGAATAAAATGGTTTACTATTATTAGCTGTAGATACTTTAAACAGTTCATCTTTTATAAGTATGATAACCTTTTGAATTCTACAAAACATTCAAGAAGGACACTTTGATTAACCTACTTTCTAGTATGACATACAATAAAAAATATTAAGTATACAGCGAATATTACTTTAAATCCTTTAATAATTGTAATTACATCAAACTAAATAATTAATAGGGAATTTAACTTTCTTAAATACAGTGAAAGATTGTCGTTGACTTTAGAATTTAGAAAGTACATCAAACTAGACAATAGTTAGTTATTAAGCTTATGATTACATTGCTATTAATAAATAATTTATAAAATCACATTGGCCTCGTAGCCACTATTTTAATACGCGAGTAAGGATGACTTCATCATTTTTAGTAATCCAATATTGTTTTATAACATTTGGTCGGGCTGGTTTGGTTTTAGCGTACATTTGTATACTAGTGTAATCGTGATATAATTTGTGATTATACTATTTGTTGCATGCAATTGGTATATATATATATATACATATATATATATATATATATATATATATATATATATATATATATATATATATATATATATAGTATTTCATGTATCCACATGAAATTTTATAAGGAGATATAATTTTTTATGTATCAATTTTCAGTATTTACTTCAACAATGCTCGATACGTAAGTAAAGCTAGGTGGTTAGCTATGAACATATATTTATGGCAATTAAGCTACACAGAGGCTACCGCGTTTTATAGCCGGTGGAATCTTCAACCTAAAATGCATGAGTTATTTTTGTCGGGTGTTTTTATATACACAGCTAGCTAGTTAACCAAGCAGATTCTTTGTTGTTCACTCAGCCAATCGTTTTGCTCCCCGCGAACAAAGGTCTTGTTTGTGTTACTTCGTATATCCTGTTCTACTGTTCTGTTTTCTATAGATTGCCCTATATCCTGTTTCCTTTGTTGTGTCAATATAATGGGTGAATTTAATATATATATATATATATATATATATATATATATATATATATATATATATATATATATTACTGTTTTTATTTGGTAAAATTGTGATATTATATTTTCTTAAAATAGGAGTTTTGAAAATATCTTATTAAGACATGACCCCGAAAGGTATACTGATAAAGTACCTGTAATAACATAGAGTGTCTTGAAACATATTTATTTATTAATGTTTGCGTTTTAGATTTAAATCAATAGGTTTATTAAACAGAAATTACATCTTCTAATTAACGGATCTGATTATGAAATTATATATTAAACCTAGGTAGAATATGGTTCAAATTCAATTTATTTTAAGTGTATTTTGGTATTGATTTATCTTAAACTTAAGTATAATTTTAATAATGTTGAGATAGTATTGCATGTGCAATGAGCAAATGTGTGTGCTTACTATTGTAAATTGTTGTCGTATGATGTGTATTTGTAAACATGAAATAATGCTGAGATGTGTGTAACCGGTTTGTTTTCTAGCATGTATATCTGATTGGTTAATTTGAGTACAAATGTGCCTGCTACTGGTTATAGTATGCGTACTGTGTAGGCGTGCGAGTGTAAGGGTTGCTAATACAAGTGTATGTGTGTAGTTTATTCATGTATATGATTGACACACCGTCATTCCACTGTGTAAGTGTTAATATCTGCTTGTTGTTGAGAATGCCACGTTGAGATGAGTCTTACCTCAACTTCTTCTATAGCTGAGACCTTGTAAAAAGTTAATTTTTACTGGGCAATTATATTTTTAGTTTGTCTAATTTCTTTTTGAACAATTGTAATATTACGTTTATCTTACAGGGTATTGACTTACTTAGTTAGGCACAAGGCCAGTGTTTATCTTACTCCCACAAGTAAGATGTGACCCAAGGTCGGCTCGGGTCGGGAAAGTGGGGTTTAAAAATTGCCTGGGCAGCCCCTCGGCATTCCCCGGTAGGGGCGCCTTAGCAGTAAGCAATAAACTTACTCCTCCCCAAAGAGGGGATGGAAAGCCTGGGAGGGTGGACCTCCTAGAACTGCACAGGACAGACCGGCGTAAATCAAGCCTCGAAGGCCAAGACAATACCAGTCTATGGGATGCAGTATCCATCAGAAAAGATACTACACTTTGATCTTAGCCAAAAGGCCAAGAACGGTAGTTTTATTTACTCCTCCCCAGGAGTTAGGCACAAGGCCAGTTTTATCTTACTCCCACACGTAAGATGTGACCCAAGATCGGGTCGAGAAAGTGGGGTTTGAAAAGCCAGCGCTCGAGAGGTGAGCACTCTGGCCATTTAAAAATTGCCTTGGCAGCCCCGTCGGCATTCCCCGGTAAGGGCGCCTCAGACAGTAAGCAATACACTTACTCCTCTCCAAAGAGGGGAGGCAAAGCCTGGGAGGGTGGACCTCCTAGAACTGCACAGGACAGGCGTGCAGTATCCATCGGAACAGATACTACACTTTGATCTTAGCCAAAAGGCCAAGAAGGTGACGGTAGTTTATCTTACAGAGTAGCAGATATGTATTAACATCAAAACGTTAGTAAACTAGCGTAGGTTGTTCCAATAGTTATATAAGTTGATTTAGAAAGTTTTTGTTTGTATTAAGTACTTTACAAAATATATTGGTTTACGTTCATGTTAGTAATATATTTAAATCAATTAATTAATTAAATCACACGCGCGCGCACACACACACACACATATATATATATATATATATATATATATATATATATAACTTTTTGCTCAACAAATAAAGTGCGCCCTAACTGACACAAATATAAACTCCAACAAAAACACAATTAATAATAATAATATTTATTTATGTTCTTGTAAACAAATGCACCCCAACTATAAAGTCGATGAAAAAATAATAAAAAATATCATACACAAACATATATTCCCCGTAGATGACAACTTTAGAATTAGATTAATTATTTATTAATAGAAGTCTAACACCATCAAATTATTAATAAAAAAATACCTGGCTGACAGTGGCTTACTTAAAACTAGTAATGCTATATACGTGTTTAAGTTCCATTATCAGAGAATGTGTCACTGCAAACAATACGTATATTGGTGTGACCAAGACTTGTATATCACGCCGACTGACTTACCACCTCCCCTCCCCTCAGATCTCAATTCACCAACATCTCATGAAACATAACACCCCCCCCCCAAAACGAGTTTAGGATATTTTAACTGGTAACACGTCCATTCTTGCGGTTTCATATTGTAGTATTCGCCTCCCTAAAATGGAAGCGTTGTTCATTAGCATAAATAAACTTAGCATCAACCATTCTCATTATGAGGGGGGCTAAAGTATGTTGAAAGGTAGCTGAAATGTTAAAAAGAACGTCCTCTTAGTAGATTCACCAGTTTTATCTTGCTTACTCATTCAACCGCCTGAAGACGACGGATTTCGGTCGAAAACGTTCGCCAAAAATATGGGGATTCTTACACACCATGGATAACAACACCAAATAGGTCGTTCGAAGACGGGAACAAAATTGATCAGAAAATAAATAGAAGCTAGCAATCCTATTCAATCGGGTATCAAGAAAGAATGCTGCCTAATTATACAAATTATATATATATATATATATATATATATATATATATATATATACATATTCGTACTAATACATCAGCATTCATCAAGGCCACACGGCCGCTTAAGGATAACGGCTAATGTGTGTGTCCAGTCAACGGTGACATACACACATAGGGATTGGAAACGGTGAATGAAAGTAGAATTTGATTATTTCAGAAGACGGTTCAACAGGAATTTGTTAATATTTATTTTGTAAACAACCATGTTTTATTCAACTAGAAAGCACCTTAGCGGTAGTGTGTTCCACAGAGTGACAATTTATCGTAAAGCTCTTCGCATATAAGTCCCGTTTTGTTCCAGGTACACAGAAAAAAGAAAGAAACAGTGTTTACAGTAGTTGTATCTAGACGATTTATTGCTGTTAATCCTTTACAGGGTAACCAGATATTGGAGATCAGTTGAGCACCTACCATGAAAATACCGATAGGGTAGAGAAACGCTGGCAACATTTCTTCTGACAAAGAGGTTCGATGGATTATGTAATAAATATATATAATAAACATTTTCATATTTGGAATCATTGTAAGCCAGTATGATTTGACAGATTATATGTTATGTTTGATAATGTGTGTAATAAAAACAAGAACCGTACACACACCGTGAATATCGCGAGAACGTCGTGTTTAGGTAAACGTTTCGTTTATACGTTTATACAGCTTAGAATGCTTAGTTATATCAATTATTAGAATTTGAGATTTATTGCTTCAAAAAATTAAATACGTCTCAGTAAGCAATGCCACAGATGGGTGATTTACAATCGAATTAAACGCACAATCCCCTCGGTTAACACTAATGTATTTGTACAACTGTTGAGCAAAAAAAATGCTAATGCGTAATTTCTTCACGTACAAAAATCAATCAGTCCAAGGTGAACAAAATATCATATTTCCTTATGACATGTTGATTGTAAAAAATGTCACTAAAGTTGTGCAAAAGTTAATGATCCGCCTCGGCTAAACCCGACTCAAAGTCTGAGGTGCGCCAACAACAAATAGTGATGCAATAAAGGAACACTCAATTATTTTATCAACATTTTTCATAAATCGATGTTAGAATTATTCTATAGAAATTACTCTAGACAAGCCATGTAAGGAGCTAAGACGAACAAATATGAATATCGCAAATGCATGAGATGCCTTAATCTTGAAAAGAACAAGGCAATAAGTAGGAAGGAAACAGTCAGCAGGAAGAGAGTACACCAAGCTACTGGTATATGAAGCTGTATTACGATGAGGTATTAAAACAGCGAATTGATGTAGATCACTAAACTAACGAGTAAACGAGCTGGAACAAAAGAGGCAGGGAATTAATAATAAATAAATTATGGAAATCGCTCAAGACAAGGCATGAAACCACTTGATATAAGAAACTAACAAGAATGAAAGATGATTATCGCAAAGACTGATGCTTTTAATGACTTTTTAGGCGACCAAGACTATAAATAGGACTAAAACAGTCAGCAGGAAGAGAGTTCAACAAGCCTGCGGTTATTGGAGAAAAGTTTGTGATACAATGAAGGTCGCGAGTATAGGAAGTGACTCAACGACAGAGACAAAAGTAAATGCGGTGTGGTCAGCTTCCATTGTTCAGGACAGGTGACTCAGAAAAGAATACCAGACACGACATTTAGGAGGGACAACGTTTTACGACAGTTTAACGACAGTAAGGTAAGTTAGTTTACGACAGTAAGCTTTATGGCAAAAATTTAACGAGTTTGGGTTTTGGAGAGAAGCCGATCAGTAAGGATCGAACCTCCCCAGAGAGCGGATCGGACCGGGAAAACTATAAGATGAGCTGACGACTTGAGTAACGGCAATAGGGGCTCGACAGTCCGCGACGGTGTCACACACACTCATAGTTCCAACAAAATTATACACAACGTATATGTGTTTGTATTCTTTCTCGAGATTTGTGTTTCTTTTATTTAACTTGTTGGCCAGTGCTGTGCCCTCGACGATTCGTCAGTGGATAGACGACTCGGCTGAAGACAAAGAAGAAGGCCACGGACACACAACGTTGGGGTTGACGGTCGTCGAGTAGGGCAACATGGTTCTACAAGTTACTTGAATAGGAAGCTGCATTACAATGAGGTATCAAAATAGCAAATAGATAAAGACCAACGAGTCAAACAAGGTGAAACAAAAAAGCGGGTAATAGATCACGTAATTCTGAATAACGCATGCCATAATAGTATTTATAGAAAACGCCGAGACTTAAAACATCACGTCTCAGAGAGAGAGAGAAAGAAAGAAAGAAAGAGAGAGAGAGAGAGAGCAGAGAGTAGAGAGTAGAGAGCAGAGAGCAGAAAAAATAAAGGATACGACATATAACATTACAGACACGTTTCTGCACCTTATCAATAACCCTAATGGGGCAGACATTCACCAGTCAAAATATGACAACATCACTCTATACATAGTCTGATAGTAGATTTGTAGAACTAGAGAATTGCCTCAGGCGTGAAAAACTGTTTATAACGATAGAGAGAACTGACTTTACGAGCAGCAGAAAGAGCAATGGATCTAATGTATGAACTTCAAGATTTGCTGAGAGAGAAAAAACAATATGTTTTAGAGTCGATTTCTCTTCAAGAGAAGAGTCATCCATGAGAATCAGATGACGAAAAGAGGCACGCCTACGATTTAAAGACACGAACTAAGTCTGAACATTAATTACAGATAATATTTTCAAAAATAAATGCCAAATAAGCGCAGACTAAATCGGGAAAAAAAACGTTTTTGCTGAGAAGTAAACCAGACCAAAAATACCCCCCCCCAAAAAAAAAAACGCCTTTTCGAAAATTAACGGTTCTGTGAATAAAATCATTTGGATCTCATAAGTATACAGAGCATTAAGTAATTAGTTTCATTTTTACTTTTGTTAACCTCAACAAGGCATATTGTCATTGAAACGTAAGGGCTACTATGATAAAGGACAAGTTTAGGATATCAACATGCGTGCGGAGTTAGGTAGAAAGATGTTTGTTTACATTACATTTAAATATCTGCATGTTGGTAGGTCAGAGTAATAGAGAGAAAGGAAGGAATTATAATGGCTAGCGGTCCGAGGAAATAACCTATTAAAGTAAAAGGTCTTCCGGTCTCAAAGGACTCAAGGTTGTCAGGTTGGTTTAAGGTATTTTCGATGAGAAAGGATAGGTGCAGTTATTTAATAAGAGCACACTCCGTGGAAAAACTTGTGTAAGAAACACAGAATGTAACACTCTGGTGATGCGGCAGGGGCTTAAACTCGGCATGTAGTGCGGGACATATTAGTACGACATTTTTCCATACACCCTGTCCAAGGGGGAGAAGCTAGTGGTTGGTGCACAAGTCAACATGTTTGCTATTAGTCTTCTGTGATATGATTTGTCTCCATTAATTCCTGAGATACGTCCTCTCTCGAGTATGCTCCCAACTCTGATCGGTTCCCTACCACTTGCCCAAATTCTTAAACAAAATGTTCTCTTAATCTAAGGTTTTTTAAGAAGGAAACCACTCGATTTACATTACATTCAGAATATTCAGTCATATATTTAAAACTTCAACACCATTGACAAATCATCATAAAAGTCACACAATTTTTTGAATTATTAATAATGCTCGGAACAAGAAATGTATAAATGGTGTAAGAGAAGATCAAGTAAAATCAACATCGGTTTCATGCTGGGTGCGGCCCAAAAAACGACACCTGAATTTTTGCTGGGTCAACTTATAATAATCAACAATAAACAGTAATCGCCTATCTTCAACGGGGTTTCGAACTTCAATGGTTGAGTTTCAAGCATGACTGAAAAAAGCCAAGGAGGTTTTTTAAATTCATGATTATTTTTATGCAACTGCACTTTACTTGAAACCAATGGTTTGATGTTGGTTTGAACTTATCTTACGTAACACCATTAATATATAAATATTATACTCTCAATATTATTCTCTTGTTATTACATAATTGATATCTCTGTTGTTTTTTCAACTAAACTAAACCAAATACTATATATATATATATATATATATATATATATATATATATATATATCATTCACAAATAAAACTATAAATATAACTATTTTATCTGTATCTTAAATCCAATAGTGATCAGAGAATAGTCGATATACAAAATAGAGCATTAACATAAGAAAAGAGAAATGATGACAATAACAATTGGATAACTTCCAATGTTTATAAATTAACTAGATAGTCTAGTAAGAAATATTTGTAAAAACCTCTCCTTAATCCATAGACTTTCAAAGATTGCATTTTTCATAAGAGAAAACCGAGTAAAATTATGTATTACTGGTACGCATCAATTTGTAAAATATCACATTTGTAAGCCATTTTCTTCGAAAGTATGGTAGAAAATATAATGTATCTATTTAATTATCCAGGGGATCAATCTGGGGAGGGCAGAGATAATGAGAGCATTGGTTTATAATCCAATAGGATCCAGGCGGCAGGTACGAACTCCGAGGTGCTAGAGGATAAATTAGAATGAAGTTCAAAACAAAAGATCAGTTGACAACAAAGTGAATGACTTCCTAAAAAAAATCCAAAACATTCGTAGGAAATCAATGTATAAATAAAGTCACTGCTATTTGTAGAGCTTTCCTGGCAGGTACACATTCAATGATTGAAGTGGGTAGTCTTACAGAAAAAATAAAATGATGATTTAAAATAAAATTTAAATAATATATAAGAAGAAAAGAAAACGCGACAAAGTAAGAGAGAAAATAAAATAAAAGCAGAAACAAGAAAGAAAAAAAGAAAGAAATAAGATTGACGTTATATTAAAGTGAAGTGTAACGTGGGATAAAGGATACTTTTTAAAACTCAATTTGAAAAACAACGGCATATGAACTCAGCAACAACTCAATAAGTATCATAGAAAGATCTGATGACACGAATACATATATCGTAATAAAAATCTGAATATTTCATAAAATTACAAACAATTTAGAATGACCACTCGAGATTTTAAAATGTTTACCGATAAAAGACTACTCAACTGAAAACAGATTAATACGGCTTTAATGTATAAGCGTACATTCACTAACATTATTCGTTATTACAAACTTGGTTACTTATAAGGTACTGTAAATGTCATGAAGCTTACTCTGCCCACAAACCTATAATTACTTACCCCCTACACTTATTTACCAAATATAAAAAACACTATATGTACTAATTACCTCTAATCTGGCTTTGCAAACTCACTTTAAAAAAAATCAAATAATCAACATGATCTCAGTGGGTGAGTCATATTTTGGCTTGAACTTTAGTTTGGATCGTGTCTTGTTAGTATATTGCTTAGAACACATAAGGTTGACAGTTATTAAGCGTAGATAATTTTGCATTTTTTTTATTAACACTAATACTGAGATCCTTTCAATATAAAATTGTTCAGCTCTACTGAATATAGATACTGATCTGAACACATAATCATGTTATTTTAAAGAGATATGATAACTTTTCTCTATATATGAATATATATATATGCATACATATACATGCATATATATATATATATATATATATATATATATATATGTGTGTGTGTGTGTGTGCGTGTTTCTAAGCGCGAAATGTGGACTTGTCCGGGTTTTGCCACATATAAAGGTCAGTAGCACCTCCACAAACCTGATATGGATGAAGTATTAGGTGAGGCGAAATCTAGCTAAGGGGAGTTGGACATGTGACCCGCAACTTTGTATAATTCACAGATTCTAAAAATCGTACGTTTCTGAATAGATTGATCGTCATGTGAAAATACACATCCTTGCTCGTATAACGCTGTCGACACAATATATATATATATATATATATATATATATATATATATATATATATATATATATATATATATATATATATATATATATGTAAGTGTGTGTTTACATATTTGATACATTCATTTACGTGGTGCTCTTGCTTAAAACGTCAATTCCGTGACTTTAAGATGCCTTTGAATTAAAAAGTAAACCCAGTGCAATCATCTCTGCTATACTTCAAGTTTTCTCGTTAAAATATTGCGAGATTTAATAAGATCTGCTTATGACAATTAATACAGGTTTGTTTTACTAAGGGTTAATTTATGAAGTTGTTTTTTTACTGGGGGTTTAAGCTCAGTAATTGGCAACTGCCTCTATCCAGTCAATTTATTTAATAGTGCACACTTATTTTATAGTAAATTAATTTTATGGAGATGAATTTTTAAAAACTCAGTTCACCCCAAACAAGGCAAGTTGCCAAAGTAGAAATATTGTGGCTACTGAGAATTTGGGTGCAAATTATCGAGGTCATCCTAAAATGGGAGCTGTGCAACGGAATGCTTGTTCACATTAGTTTGAATTTTTGCATCTCGGTAGGGTCAGAGAAACAGTGAACAGGGAGACAGTTCCAAAGGCAGGCAGCTCTAATTAAGAAGCTATTGAGTAAAAAGCTTTCCGGCATTTGGGAACCTCCACAGTGAATGGATGACATTTAAGTTGTTTTCGGGTTGGTTAAGTGTATTTATGTCGAGAGGGCACCTGCGCAGCAAGTTCATAGGAGTACATTCACTTGAAGTACTTGTAAGACAAACAGAAATATGCAACATTTCAGCGATGAGACATGAGCTGAAGCTTTGCTGATAGTTATGGACCCATCAGATAATACTCTTTTTGGGACCTTGTCTAAGAGGGAGAGACAAGTGGGTGGTTCGCCAGCCCAGATGTCACAAAGATACTCTGTACATAGGCGGATGGTGGCTTTGTAGATATGTAGGATATTGTGAAGTTGAGAAGGTTTCTAGTACGGTAGGTGGTGGCCGCTTCTCTTTGCAGCTAATTTGGCAATGTTTTCTATGTGGTTGTTCCGATTCATGTTAAATCTAAATGTTAGGCTGAATAGTTTGAACGTTGGACTTACAGGTACGGTATTATTTACCATGACAATCGGTGGTTAAAGATATTTCCTGTTGTTGTTGAATGTAAATACCCTTGTCTTAGCAGCATTACATGTTACCATCGATTTATTACCCCATTCCACTTCAGGCTGAATGTCACCTCTGAAGGAGTCAGCTATTGCCTCGGATATGCGCGCACCCGTGTTACTCACATAACGAGATTAGAGCGTGGTGTCGTCGGCAAATATACCCATCTCAGACATAATTTCAAGAGGAAGGTCGTTTATGAAAATAAGGACAATGAAGGTCAAAAGATTTACCCCTTTGATTAAATAAACGGCCATCGAGGACTATCTGGATCTTTTTTATGTGTTAGGTAGGATCTAATTATATCAAATATTCGTTCGGTAATACCATATGAATTCATTTTTATGAGATAATCTTAATGACAGACCTTGTCAAAGTCGTTTGATATATCAAGCGCAACCGCCCTAGCTTCACCTACATTGCCCAGTGTATGGTATATGTGTTCATAGATGACCGTTATGATATTCGCAGTAGACCAAATCCATACTGATGTTCAAAAAGACGTTTTGCATTAACGAGGTGACGGACTATAGCTAGATTGATTAAGGATTCAAATATTTTACCGAAGAGTTGGAGAATACTGATGGGACGATGTCCTTAAAGATTAGTTCTATTTCCATAATTCTTGAAGACATGTACTATAGAGGAAATTTTCCAACTATCAGGGACGCCAGATCTGCAATGCATTTATTTTAGAGTTTAGATGGGACAGGACTATTTCTGCAGAACATTCATTTACTACTATTGCTAGTATAACATCAGTCTACATTCTTTTGATGTGTGAAGGGGGTTTATGATGTTTCGGATATAAGACGCGGTGATGGTCAGGTCATCAAGTGTGGCTTTAGTGCAGAATACGAAATTTGGGAGAGAGTAGTTTGTGGAGTCTAAAGTTGAGTTTAAGGCGAAACGCTGGGCAAGTAGTTAAACCTATTTATTTGCTGTGAAAACAAAATCATTGTGGTTTGATAGCAGGAATATTGTTAGGTTCCTATTATTCACCACACCATTGAAGATTTTCCAGAAGATCTAAGTACTAAGTTTCTATGACTCGATGCGTTTTCTGGTCATCTTTGTATACCTCCTCTTTGCTTCACCCATTGCAAAATAATATATTCAGTTATAGAATTGTTTTCTTGTAATTATTTAATTACAATTATTAATTAATTTATTTATAATTTTATAATTCTATATTTAAGTAAATGTATTGGTTTCAGGTTTTATTACGTTAAATTATTCAATTAACGTATTCTGTTTCTTAATTTAAGTATTCTGATACACTCGTGATGTATACAAGGCTAACCAATTAAACACATGCACAGTCTAAATCTAATTTAATCGAAGTTAATCAAATCGAATATACTTTAAGAAAAATAATTTATACCGTAAAATATGTCGTCAAAATGAAAATGTATATGGTAAATAACTTCTACTTACATCTTAGGACTTTATATTTTAAGTCCTTAATTTAAATTTTCAATCTAAAATAACTTTAATACGATGTCAGACCTCAAAATAGAACTTTGTCGTTCAGGGGACCCATCCTTGAAATTAAGTCTTTGGATTCAGTGGCTAAAAATCTAAACACATATGTACCCCACCGACCGCAAACTTTAAAAGGCAAATATGTGTACAGGTACAAGTCAAAACATTTTTTGTTTTATATTTTAGTTTTTATATTTCATTTTAATTTGAAGCCAAACATGTCTGCATCCTCTCATTAGACTCCTACTACACCCTCGCTCTTGACCACCTTAATAACAAACCTCTATATACTCCCGCCACAATGAGACATAACCCCATCAACAACACCTAGTCCAAAATCTGCATCAGACGTAATCTTCCTTAAGAATGCAAGCTTAAGTTCACTACCAGAAACCAAGAAAATCTCCACTTTTTACCACCTCGTTAAAACGCGCAAACAATAGAACATATACACATATAATACCTATAATTTCCAGCATCGCATTCCTACTCAATAACATTTGGGGGGCTAATCTCTGTTACTTAATCTTTTAGTTCCCACCTTCCCGCATGTTTTAGCAGCTCTTACTAAGTCAATATCAGACTACACCTTCTGTCAACACAAACAACTACGCTCAAATAATTACGTTTTCAGCCTTGACACTTCATTCCTCTACACTTCCATAACCGCACACCCAGCTATAGATCTCATCACTGAGCACCTTTCTTCCTCTGACAACCTAGACTTCTTCGGATTAACACGTACTGACATACACCAACTCTTATGAATTATCCTCGACAACACTTACTTCACTTTCCAGCAACCCACATTTAAATAAATCACCGCCCCATAGGTTTTTCTGATTACCTAGCAATCACTCACATGAATCTGCTCGAACAACGCACACTAAGTATCTGCCACTCCCATATATTATTCACGAGATATATAGATAAACGCATCATTTTCACATCCTCTCGTGTTGAGGCCATTCGAATATTCAACAATTTCAACAACTTTTACTCTTATATACACACCATTGAACGCCCCAACAGTTCCAGCTCACTCTCACTTCTAGACTCAGCATCACTGAATAGTGTCCCATAGAGATACCAACTTCTATCGGAAACCAGCCTTCAAAATATATGTATATATTTTAAGTCTCCCTTGTCCCTTAAAGCGGTATTAGGTTTAGCACACACTCAAATTACCAGCATATATTAAAATGTCAATCTACTGGCAACAAAATAGAACGCACTAATTAGAATAGAACCTACTAACTAACGATTCGATTATTGCCTACGCAAATAAGACCAACACCCGCAGACACCGCACCTACTCCAATACCTGCTTCATAAAACTCCTCTTTCTTAACGATAATATCACAACTCTCATTCGCAAGGCGATCCCCAAAGAAAACCTTGACATGCAACTCACCAACACTGCGATCTCCTTCCACAATACTCCATCAAAAAGACACACAAACTATACCCTCGAACCCTGCTCCCTGGCTAATATCCGTATTGATAACACCGAACCTTCAATGCGCTAAGTACAATAGTTTTTTTATATAGGAAGTACTAAAATACCGTTGCACTTACGCATAAAAGAACACATGGACGAATGTATATCCTCCTTCTACAGGCACCCCACCTTATGCAATATTACACAGAACGATATCCGCATCTCTATCCTCGCTTCCGTCAGAAATATTGATGGCCTAAAATCACAGAATCGATACTTATTCCCAGATTTTACCCTTCGATCAATCACCGTCACAAACACACCTCCTTCTTTATTATATAAGTTACCCATACCCCTAACTGACTAACTCTCATATTAACCACCCCCCGTGTATTCTGATTCAACTTTCGCATTCCCCCTTTAATACTTTACAGCTAGTCTTCTATACTGGTCAGTGAAATACTAACTCACCTCTCTCTACTAATGTATATTAATGACGCAGACTTGCAACATCTTCTCGCCCCCACACATCGCCATTTTATATATATTGCACTTAATTGTAATCCACTTCACTTTTCGTAAACCAGTTTTCCACTGAGACTTCATTAAATGTAATACTTACTCTTTATCAGTATATCTCTGTCACAAGAGAAGAAATAAGCCCCTAACGGTGAAGAAACCTCTATTTTATTCTACGCCTATTGTTTTATTGTAATAATTCTACCTACATTTTCTAAATAGATTAAAATTGTGGATCAATTAACCCCCTGTTTTAAATATCTTAAATGAAATAAACTATTAAAATTTAAATTATGACTAACTATTTTTGTTGACTTCTACCTGTACGTAGATTTGTATTTTAAGTGTGCGATCGGTAGGGTATATATGTGTTTTAATTTTTAGCGAGGGAATCTAAAGAATTAATTTTCAAGCGTCTGCTCCCTGAACACCAAACATCTATTTCAAATTCAAAATATTATTCAGGATTTTAAATTTAAAACGAATAACTTAAAATTAATAATTCAAAATTTTTTAATGAGTCTCACTACATATTTTTATTTTGCCGGCATATTAACCGTTGCATTTAAAATTTTGAATGAGATTATTTAATTCACTTCGATTACATTAGATACCCACTACAAATATCTACAAAATGTTTAGACCTTTATACATCACGAATGTATCATACCTATTTAATTGCTAACACAATTGATTAACTCAATAATTAAACTTAAGACTAAATAACAAAAAATAACTTACTTTGATATAAAATAATATAAAAAGTATATAAACACATAAATAAATATATTTAATTACTACAAGCAAACATTTAATGACTAACTATATAATACCCAGTTTATTATTTACTATTATACACTTAGTTTTTTACACGTTATTTACGTGTGGGAAACATATTAAAATGTATTAACTTATTTTGTGTACAGCATATTGGAGTTTGATTCTGTTATAGTTACCACTATATAGAATCTATCCTGCTGGATTTTCAATAGTCGAACTTTTCTGTCGTGTTTATTTTTTTAAAAAAGACGGTCTCTTCCAAAATATAAAATTATTTCGAATCAACCGGATAGTTGATATCATACTTGCTATTGTTATGCATGATTGAAAACAAAATGATAATTGTAAGATCTCACTTTCGAATGCTTATTTTATCCTACTCAGGTTCTAATCAATCCGGCCTTCTGCATTACCTTGAACCTTCTTAATACCTTTATATATATATATATATATATATATATATATATATATATATATATATATATATATATATATATATATATATATATATATGTGTGTGTGTGTGTGTAACTCTTTATAATGTTTTCCAAAATAAACCCATATACACATACCATACATATACTCATCAGTATCGGAGGAAATAATACTTGCCGGTCACACGAAAGTGATGTTTGAATTAGTACTCGTAGCGTGTACCAGGGTGCCCACCACGCATTGATTAGTCATGAGAATGTAAATTTACGTCTAAATGGCATTATATATATATATATATATATATATATATATATATATATATATATATATATATGTATATTTATATATATATATATATTTATATATATATATATATATTTATATATATATGTATATTTATATATATATATATATTTATATATATATTTATATATATATATATATATTTATATATATATATATATATATATATAATGGATATCTGCGCTGAAATAAAACATTTCATAACATTAGAAAAATACAACATTGACTTATAAAAGTCATTAGCATAACATATATGCTTTTTTATATCTATTTCATCTTAATATTCCGGATGTCTTCAATTTTTCATCAGAAAATTGGTTTTTGATACAAATAGATTGAATAGCAAACTTTTATGATCAACTGGGCATTTTCAAAAATTAACAGCAATTATTTACAAATGTCTCTTATGCCTTTACGTATTCATTTTTATGGGGACTCCGAGCGAAATTGATTTTTTGAACGGCAGAGATAATCGCGATGTTTAATACTACCACGTGTGTGTTTATGTTGCTTTCATTATCATTAAGTAAACATTATAATTTATATTTTACATATTTATGTGAAAACAAGGTTCAAAAATTGTAATTTGTTGACGCGAGATGCACAGGCCCCATTGTATAATGCATACTGATAGATCAGATATATTTTAAAGGAGTAGCTAACATTTTATTCCAGGACGAGAAATACAATTTCAAACCAACAATAAATAAACAATCATGGCTGCCATTGTGATGACAAACCAAAACAAGTCCAATTATTTATAAAACAATAATGTGAGAGAAAGAGAAGCAAAGAGACAGATACCGACATAGGTAGATAGAGAGGGGAGAGACAGAAAGAGAGCCAACAGATTACGATTAAAACGGAAGTGACGCCGCCGTTACTGACATAGCGTTGCCACGAACGATAGCCAGGGAGATGCGTTAGAACAACCAGGCTGACACACGGGGCTCGTGGCTAGACGTTGAAATCCTCGTCCAATGTCCTAAAAAATGTAAACAGTCTCGGGGCCAAGCACACCCGACGTTTACACTGAAATTGGTTGAAGGATTTTAACGTCTAGGCACGAGCCCTGTGAGTCAGCCTGGTTGTTTCACCGCATCTCCCTGCGTATTTATTTATTGTTGGTTTGAAATTGTATTTCTTGTCCCGGAATAAAATTTCATATACTTTAAATTTTTTTAAGGAGTAGTGTTTTGCTACTGTATAATGTCAAACGTATCATGACGTGAATACTTATGTTAGATATCGTACTGGAAAGTCACAAACAATGTCCATGAAAATTATGTATCGGTTATGACAACCATCTTACCTTGCACAACATACTAGTATATCATTAGTAATTTGAACAATTATTCGCGTTTCTTAAAACTAACACCAGAAGTATGAGTCTAAATGTAATTAAAATATCGTTTAAATGAATTTGGCGTAAAAATTATAATTCAGAAATGGGAAAATAGCAAGAAAAGAATGGTAACTACTTTTAAAATTTATACATTTAATTTCATTGATCTCAGGAAAAGGGATAGCACCGGTGTTACAATCTGATATATATATATATATATATATATATATATATATATATATATATATATATATATATATATATATATATATGTATATATATATATATATATATATAGGTGAACACAATTTAATATTAAAAATATGTATAGTTGAAAGCCTATTTGAGAATGTAATATTCCTAAACGTCGAGATAATTACGCTCGAGCGTTGAAGACTGTAGACAGCAATAATACCCCTCCCCGCCTCTTAGGTAAGCGTACTCACATTTCAATTACTATCTGTGTCGATTTCTGGCGGCCACGTGGTCCTGAGAGTTTACCTCGTGATTCTAGCCTGAATCTACGAACTGCGTTCAAGCCCATGCGAGCACTTGCAAAAGTCGTCTGTAAGTGTAACTTCAATATGTAAAATTATTGATAGTATACATATATATATATATATATATATATATATATACAAATATATATATATATATATATATATATATATATATATTTATGTACATATATATATCATGTAAAATCATTTTTTATTATTTAAACACACATTTTTTATACACATTTGCAAACATTGTTCGGTCAGATTCATCTCCTGCCAGATTTATTCGGGCAAACGTCTCTTTTTTATGGTTGCATTTAGTGGAATGAAATTACTTTCTGAAACTGATCACTTGCCCATCGAATAAAACAACTTATTCAAATGTACTAATATAAGTGTCTCTTCGAAATTTCAAATATAACCTTAACAAATTATTTATTTAACTATTAATTTAATTTTGGCTTGACATGTCGTCTAGACTTACCGAGTCAAGGTTGACTTATCGTGACATTCACATGTTATTCCCAAATATCAGGTTAGATTAAAATAAATGCTCTTATAGATGTGATATTCATGCATAAACACGCATGTACTTTAACTTGAAATTTCCCAACAAAAACACCCATGCACACACAAAAAAAAACACACAGAAAACACGCGCACATCAAATTATACTAAATATTAAAAGAACTAAACTAAACTATAAAACCGTTTTTAAGTAAAACACGTCTCAATTATATTTGGGAGTTCACAAATGTACACGAATTAATGTATATCACAACTATCATTGACCCGTAACTTTTCACCTACCTTTACCGATGAAATATTATAAATAACAGTTAAATTATTAAATAATAACTCAATGAATAAAAACAAATTAAAATAAAATAAAAAATAATATATGACAATATGGTATAAACTATTTTATATCGATAGAATATTAAATTAACGTATATTAATTGCTTGCTGGCTTCACAAATTCACACATATGAATATATATATATATAAATAATAGAAATTGGTCGTTTACTGTAAGCATTGCTGGGAGTAATAATAAAAGTTTTTAAAAAGGTTGAAGGCAATGCGAAGATCCGGATTGCTGGAAGCTGTGAAGACAAAAATAAAACAAAACCGAAATAAGTCGGATATAGATCGAAAGGTTTGTTTATTTTTCTAGACAGCAAGGGTGTTAGTTTGTAATATCCGTATTATCAAGAATCAATTTGATATATTTCGAAAGATTTAGTTCTTTCTTTTTCCTCTCCTTGTCAAAAATAAATAGAAGAAAAATCCCGGATTCCGAGAAAATGCCAGTTTAACCACCAATCGCTCCTTATATATATATATATATATATATATATATATATATATATATATATATATATATATATATATATATATATATATATATATATATATATAATATATATGATATATTACCATTAAGATAAAAGTAAAACAAATAATAGAATGGGTATTAAGATGTAAAATTCAATATATATTTTGCGATAATTTAAACCTAAATAAAGATAAAACACCAGGCAAACGTGTACATGTATATATATATATATATATATATATATATATATATATATATATATATATATATATATATATATATATATACATACATATATATATATACACACATATAATATGAAAACAGACACACCTTAAAATATATACAACCGGACAAAACTATATACACATGTATATATAAAAATACACATACTTTTTTGTTGTTATATATATATATATATATATATATATATATATATATATATATATATATATATATATATGCATGCATATATAAATAAGTTACAATTTACGATTGCATTTAGTAGAATGAGACAAAATCACATACTGAAACTGAACACGTAATCACCTTATAAAAATTAATTCGCATCTCTTGATATATAACTGTCAAATTTAAAATATAAAAGTAGAGATACATTGTTATTATAACTTAACATGGCAATAATTGTTGGTAATATTACAATACATGAAATAATATGTATGACATTTAAAGTACGTATACACTTTAACTCGACGTTTCTAAACAAGCACACACATACCTACACAACAAACACAAACACATACTCTAGCCGTAATAGAATTAACATAATATAACTAAATTTGAGTAAATTTTGTGAAATTAAAGCTAAAATATAATTAACTATCCAGTACATATTTGTGCTTTCTACGAGCATGAAACTAACTATATATTACTACTGAGGTAAAATATTATGTATGGTAGGTAAAATATGAAACAAAAAATAAAAATAAAATAGTAATTTAATTAAAATTTAGCTAATATATATGATGCCCAATTTATTTGAAATCGCAATGTGTCTAAAACTAATGTACATCGTTGCATAAATTAAATTAAATATGACAACAACAAAAACATAATTTTCGAAGAGTCAGAAAGAAGACAGGATGACGCCGGAAATCACATAGTTGTATATTTTTTTCCAAAAATAAGCATGAATTTAAAAAATGACAACAACATCATGTAACCTTTCTCTTTTATCTTAATATCGACATGTAAGTTTGTTTTTAACATACACAAACGTGTCTCCAAACATATTATATTAAGTTTCGTTATTATTACTTAAAGGTTAAATACGCGTGTACATTTAGTGGTGCATGTATACGCATACATGTGTTCAAATGAATCAATATAAGTGCGTGCGGGTTATTTTGTATATATATATATATATATATATATATATATATATATATATATATATATATATATATTTATATATATATATATATATATATATATATATATATATATATATATGTATATATATATATATCAAGGGGGGTTCGAGAGCTCTCTATCTCTTAATAGACCTCACGAATGGCCTATAATGTATATACATATATATATATATATATATATATTGTGTATTTAGGCAGCATTTACTCATTTATGCAAACATTGTTAAAATAACAGCATTCGTGTGTTTAATAATACGTTTTATTTTTTTTCAATTTTTCGAAATGTCTTCTTTGTATTGAAAAAAAATCTTTCGTAGGTGTTACAGGTGTCACGAACGTTTTCGATTCTTTGTATAATCACCCATCGGGTGTCAAAAGCAAATAAACAAAACAACTAAAGAAAGAAGATAATTTTAAAAGGACAACGGAGTAACGCACAGAAAACAGATTCGCATTGTTCCACGAAGTCGTTGATGATTTAAACTCAGCAATAAAAAGGACTATCGAAAAAATTGAAACAACATAAAAAAGGTACAATTAAACAGACGAATTCTGTTAATTTTAACATTGTTTGCATAAGTACATATATATATATATATATATATATATATATATATATATATATATATATATAGAATTAAAGTAAAAAGTATAGACTTTACTAGAGTATAAATTGAAAATAGATAAAAACCTTCAAATATAAAGGAAGCAGGCATTAATTCATGACATGTGATATTAAGTAATGCAGCATTTTAAATTAGCGTAATTATTGAACTTACAGACCAAGAAAAGCTATTGTAGAGTAGGTAGACACTAATAGAGTTATAAAATTATTTATTTAGAACTTAGAATTCAGGTTCAACAATTATTAGGCGAACGATCGATGAATGTGTCTCAAATAACACTGTATTTGAATATATATATATATATATATATATATATATATATATATATATATATATATATATATATATATGTGTGTGTGTGTGTGTGTGTGTGTGTTTCTTTTATTCATACAGACATGTACACAATCTGCGACACTGGCATGTTGATGTTATCGAACTACAGCTGTTAGAAACTAACATTCTGATCAGGAAAAATTAAAATCTGCCATAACCGTATATCATATTTTGGAAGAATGAAATCGGGAAGAAAAAAAGAATGGAAAAATACAATTACAAATTTGTAAAATCACGTAGTCAGACTTGAGACAGTTGAAAATCAAATATAATATGCTATGGAAAACGTTAAATTAAATAAAATATACTTGTTGATGGTAGAAAACAACTAAGGAGAGAAGACATGGCAGAGGTAGTTAAGTGGAGAAAATGGGGACACGTCATAATTAATGTCTCGACATGTCAATGTTGTGTTGATTTCTAGGTGGACAAAAATTCACACTTTTCGAGTCTGGCTTAGATTAAGTTAGCGGTGGTGTTTGGCTGGTAAAAACATTTAAGATATTATCTTGTTTAGATTTTTTTTGTTTTTAAAAATTTGTTTTAGTTTAATACTTTTTTTTATTTGAAAGTTTATACTTGTTATTTATTGATTCATTTTATTTAAGCCAAGGAGAACCAACAATTGAGAAGTGCAATAATTAAACTAATTATAATAATCAAAAATATTGAAACAATAAAAATAATCGAAATAATGAAAATATTACTAACGTTTACTAACATAATATAATGATAGTGATATACACACCCGTGATGAAAATAATTATACTACTAATACTACGGATGAAACAATAATGATAATAGAAAAGATAACAATAATGAAATAATATCGATACTAATAACAATAATTATAGTAGTAATAGTATTTAAAGCAACATTAAGCTATTGAAATAATGGTAATATGATAGTAATCGGAATTATAATAATTAGTTAAATAAGGATGTACCATTATAAATAATAATAATGATTATAATAATAAGATTACTTATAATAATACTATTACTAATAATAAAAATAGCAAAATATAATACCAGCAATAATAAAAATAGTAATAATAATAATAATATGGATAAAATTAATAATAATACGAATACTTATAATAATAATAATGATGATAATAATAATAGTAAAAATAGTAATTAATATAATAATAATGAAAGCAATAATAACAAAAATAATAATAATTATAATAATAATTATAAAAATAATAATAATAATATTATGAAAACTACGATATTAGTAATAATGGTAGTTATGAGAAAAATGATAATAATAATAATAATAATAATAATAATAATAATAATAATAGTAATAATTATAAAAGTAATTATAGTTATAATAATGATGATAAAGAAAATTATAGGAATAATAATAATTATGATGATAATCATGATCATATTAATGTTAATATTAATAAAATAATAATAATAATGATAATAATAATAATAAAATAATAATTATAATAATAATAATGGTAATGATATTTATGTCAAAAAAATAATAATGATAATAGCAAAAATAATTATAAACATAATCATAATAATGCTGATAATAATTATAACAATAATAATAGTAATAATAATAACATTAATAATAATAATAGTAATACTGATGATATTAATAGTAATTCGTAATGTGTAATAACGTTAATTTTGATAAACTTAATGGTAATAATGACTAATAATTGATGTATTATAACTCAACCTATATATAGCTACGTTCACCCACTCCCAAATCACACTAAAATTATAATTAAACATATTCTCAAACTAATTCAAAAGAGAATTAACAGAAACACGTCCAATGAGGACATTTGTAATTCACATAAAACCTATGATAATAAAGCATTTAAACATAGTTAGTATAACCACATCCAAATTAAATATATTGAATCTACAGCGCCTAAAATAGACCTAAACAGTAAAAAGTACCGAGGTTATTTGGTTTACACGTCTATTCAACCACATGTTATAACCTTACTAGCTAAACTATTCATTTGATGAACTTTTAA
>OY744527.1:38691409-38781409 GCA_963556195.1 Sepiola atlantica | reverse complement strand
TATACAATCGGGGACTTATGTTTTGATGCATGTCCGTCCGTCCGGATTTTTCTCCGCAACCATCCATAGAATTTCTCTGAAGTTTTACATGAAGTTGTAAGTTTGGTCAGGTTAGAAAGTGACATCCTCCGACTTTTGAAAATAAAATTTGGTTAGCCCCCCAGGGGGTCAAAAGGCCCCGAAATGGCAAACAAATACATTTTTCCCCCATAACTTTTCATCCATCCAGTAAATTTTTCTGAAACTTGGTCAAAATGTGGAGGCAATTGTTCCTAATAGACGATAAGTATCGCTTAGCTTGGAAAACATCTGGTTCGCACCCCCAGGGGGTCAAAAGCCCCCAAAATGGCAAAAAATGAACCGTTTCCCCAATAACGTTTGATCCATCTATTCAATTTTTCTATAACTTGGCCATAATGTAGAGGCAATTGTTCTGGATATAAAATGAGCATCCTTGACCTCAGAAAAATTCTGGTCGCGCCCCCAGTAGGTCAAAGGAAGGTAAAAAATCCCCAAATTGCCCAAATGTATTGCATTTTACACTCGCCACATCGAGTCACATACAGAGGGGGACCACGCACGCGCGGCTTGTTTATTCTGTTTCTGCAACCTTTCGTTTTTGTCGTATCTATTAAATCACTAAAAGCCAAATAGTTCACAAAGATCTATCAACATAATAAATACGATTCATGCGTAAAAAACATCAACCAGAATTTTAATATACTTTTTCATGCTTGCGCAAAATCGTGGTGTCACCGGGGTCCAACAATGATGTACCATAGCTGCTTCCATCAAATGAAAAGTATTCTCTGTCCATGTTTCTGCCCCGGGTTACAACCTACCAGATGTAGTTATTGTGTATATTATATCGAGGTTTAATGTCGAATTGAACAAAATATATCCAGACGTAAGCATCTTTTAACTGGCATTTTTATATATCTTGTTGCACTTTTCGATTTTTTTGCAAATAGATTATATTTGATTTCACATGAATGTAAAATAGTCAACGTAAGTTTGACTTGATTAATAGAAAGATGCATCTAAAATACACATTGCATTAAGTCATGTTCGACATTTTTTAATTGTTTCAAATAGCCGTAATTTGCAATGAACTGAACGACGCACCCTTCTGCGTTTTAGCTGTATGCATATTTCTCTAACTCTATGTTTATTTAACTACTTCCTATTATTTCTTTATACATCTGTGAGTATTTAAGGAAAGAGTGAGACCATCTTTGCAGAAGACTATTAATACTTATAGTACTTATTAGACACAATGTCTTACAAGTAACTAAATTATATGGCAAATATATATTAACTAAAACCATGCACACATATAAAAATATATATATATAACTATTTTAACCCTACGTTATTCAACTTGTCATGCCCAGTTAACAAGTCCCCACTTCTTATTAGATACATGATCTGATTTCTTTATCTTTCACGTTGTTAAAATGATGTTAATCTTGAACTCTTTTAGTTTACTTGATTTCTGATTAACCACTTCGTTTCTATATCAAATAATTACTCACTGGAGAAAAGGATTAGCTGTAACCGTACATATTGATAACTCTGCGGTCTTATATCATATATCGCCTAGACTGATATTTATTCATCGCTGCATGTGTATTGGATGTCGTAATGAAGTATTTAATAAGAAATAAGCAATAATTACAAACGTGAAAGTTTAACTCCAGTTCAACAAGATGAAAGCCACAACAAACACGCTAAACACACAAAGGAAACGTTTAGTTTACTTTGCCAATAAATACGTAAGCGAAACCTTTTCATATAAATCTAGTGCATGCTCCTGAACAAATAAATTCTGTATGTTTTATTTACTCCTCTCCAGGAGTTAGGCACAAGGCCAGTTTTATCTTACTCCCACAAGTAAGATGTGACCCAAGATCGGGTCGGGAAAGTGGGGTTTGAAAAGCCAGCGCTCGAGAGGTGAGCACTCTGGCCATTTAGAAATTGCCTGGGCAGCCCCGTCGGCAATCTCCCGGTAGGGGCGCCTCAGACAGTAAGCAATAAACTTACTCCTCCTCAAAGAGGGGAGGCAAAGCCTGGGAGGGTGGACCTCCTAGAACTGCACAGGACAGGCGTGCAGTATCCATCGGAACAGATACTACACTTTGATCTTAGCCAAAAGGCCAATTTATTTATCTACCTCCCACAAGGTAAGATGTGACACAAGGTCGGGAAAGTGGGATTAGATAAGCCAGCGCTCGAGAGGCGAACACTCTGGCCATTTAAAAATTGCCTAGGCAGCCCCGTCGGCATTCCCCGGTAGGGGCGCCTCAGACAGTAAGCAATAAACTTACTCCTCCCCAAAGAGGGGAGGCAAAGCCTGGGAGGGTGCACCTCCTAGAAATGCACAGGACAGACCCATTGACCCGCGTAAGTGAAGACCCGAAGGACAAGACAATACCAGTCTATGGGGTGCAGTATCCATCGGAACAGATACTACACTTTGATCTTAACCAAAAGGCCGTTATTTAACACCTACCCACAATAGGAGTATGTGACACAAGGTCGGAAAGTGGAATTTGAAAAGCCAGCGCCTGAGAAAATGAGCGCTCTGGCCATTAAAAATTGCCTGAGCAGCCCCGTCGGCATTCCCCGGTAAGGGCGCCTCAGGCAGTAAGCTATAAACTTACTCCTCGCCAAAGAGGGGAGGCAAAGCCTGGGAGGGTGCACCTCCTAGAACTTCACAGTACAGACCTATAGACCGCCAAAATCAAGCCCCGAAGGCCAAGACAATACCAGTCTATGGGGTGCAGTATCCATCGGAACAGATACTACACTTTGATCTTGGCCAAAAGGCCAAGAAGCCCAATATGAAATCCTTAGAACTATACGACCCTCGATAAAGGACCATAGCATAGCCTACATCAAATGCTGCTCATTGGGTGATACATGTGTTTTTGGAACTTATAACCATTATCTTCGTAACCAGGCTGCTTACACCAGTATACCAACGGACAGAAAATGTTTGAGATTATTCCGTTTTCAGGTGTAATCTGACTAATTTCAATGTTATGTCGAATAAACAACACA
Organism: Sepiola atlantica; assembly: GCA_963556195.1. Taxonomy (NCBI): domain Eukaryota; kingdom Metazoa; phylum Mollusca; class Cephalopoda; order Sepiida; family Sepiolidae; genus Sepiola; species Sepiola atlantica. The sequence goes on along the minus strand of OY744527.1, from coordinate 38,778,346 downwards.
ACATTGATCCACTCTTCAACGTAGAATCTATCAACGTTCTAATAAGTCAGTATGCATTTCTCTCTAAAATCCCCATAGAATTCCAGGTTTTATTAAAGTGTCTAGTCTATCTTATATGACTATTTACAAAATATGTAAAATTACGTAAGTTCGTGTTCAATATATTTTAGATCCAAATATCGCAGCTCGATAACTGTGTGATCAGTCGGACGGTTCCAATCAACTTACTTCTACAATCTGTTTTTTACATTGATCTTGATCTTTCAGATGTTACTAATGTCATTTTAATCTTATACTTTTCATAACAATTTGTTACTCTATGAAAATAATCAAAATAGTAAACTATGTGTATCTTTGTATGATGGTTTGAAGAGAGAAACTGTTTTTGGAACGCGTTTTATTAAGAATAAGAGCAGAGGCTACGCAAACTATCTGTTTGACTGGATTAAAATATTGTTTTCCCAATGCAGATAAATATCACTTTTACTAAGTATTCAGTTTGAATTAATTTTTAAAATCAGATTTCTCATGCATATTTTCAACTGTACGAATCTGACCCCGTATAAACCTGACGAGAACGCGCGGGCCACTTTTCAAGAACTAATGTATGAGTAGTTTTCAAGCACGTAATTATGTTGGTACAACAAATAAAAAACAAGGCGAATTTATTCTGAAAAAACGATTAAAACCATTTTTAATACATTTCAAGAATTTCACCAACGATTGTACTGGGCTTGGTTGATGGTACGTTTATTCGCCTGGATAGAATAGTGCTTCGAGGATAGGGAAGCTAAGACAACAATTCGAAATGACCAAGATAAACGTGTTTTAATTAATACGCTAGTGATGTTTGATTTGGATATAATGCGGGCTGTTTAATGTATGTGAATGGCGCTTTGTGGATAGGTTAGATGGCATATAAATTGGCGAAAGATGCGTCTCCTAATCATGCTAATGTAGGTATTATTCTTAAAGACGCATTGTCTAACGAGGCATTTGAACATCAACATAGCTGCGCTAGTTTTAAGTTGTCTGTTGCTGGACGACTACTTAGTTCGTATTTCTAGCTTCACCGTTTTAGACCATTTTTATAATATATAATTAATACAAGTTTAGAGTTATTTTCAGTATGAAATATATATATCTATGTTTACTGTTTTCTTTTCATTTACTCTATATTTGTGGTGAATTTGATTACAATAAAATTATTTTATACTATTAATATTATTGCGATGAAGAAGTGCTTATCTGCTGTTCGACAATGTGAATCGGAAAATTGTTGTTTTTTGAATTTGCTTGACTTCGAAAAGTGCCGAATGAAACATAATGTTGAGTAATTGCATTCGGCTCGTTGAATAAGATCTTTTATTATAGCTATTTTGGATCTTTTAAAGTTAAGTAAACATGACTTTTGGCGTGTAGGCTTTTTGTGTGAGTTAGGGTTAAGGTTAGGGTTAGAGTAAGGGTTAGGGTTAGAGTAAGGGTTAGGGTTAGAGTAAGGGTTAGGGTTAGTGTTAGGGTTAGGGTTAGGGTTAGGGTTAGGGTTAGAGTTAGGGTAAGGGTTAAGGTTAGGGTTAGTGTGGGTAGGTAGTGAACGTGTACGTATTAGTTGTATTTCCATATCAAGGAAAATCAAGATTTTGATTGATATTAATTTTATATGTGAAATTTTGTAAAGAGTTTTGCTGAAATGCATCTTTAATTAATGTTATGTTTGTTATATTTTTTCAGTAAATGAATGTCGTCAACTTTTCTCACATGTATTGATAGTATAGGTAGAATATTCAAACTTTATTTTATAGATTGTTGCCAAAATCTCGAACTCATCAGCCAGTTTCAGTCTGAAATCACAACCTTTTTAAGACGACTTGAAATGATCAAACAGAGCATATGTAGACATACTTTGACTGTACTATTTGATTTGGTTGGAGGAAGAATATTAGAACATTAATACACGTTTGAAATTAAATTTAACATAGCAAGCTCAATATTTGGAATTAAACAAGGTTAATAGATATATGTATATACATAATGTTTTTTATATATCAAGTTATAACAATAATTACTTAAGTGAAACATCTTATTTACACATGGATTGGATTAGGTAGATTATTATACAAAATATAATAATACATATTGATATATATATATACACACATATATATGCATACATATATATAAGTATAGATATATGTATATATATATATATATTTATATATGTATGTATATATATATATATATATGTATATATATATAGAGAGAGAAAGAGAGAGCGAGTGAGAGAATGAGAGATATATGAGGAAGGAAGGATGATAGTAATCCGACGTAATGGGAACTCTTTTTTTCAAAACTATGATACCACCTACTTCCTAAACACACAACGTTTCATCTTTTCTTCTTCTTTCCCAGTCCTCTCAAAATCCATGTTACACCTCACCACGACAAACATCTCAGCCCCCCCCCCTTTCATATGTCCCACCCTAAGGCAAGCTCAATTATACTCTCACCCCTCCCCATTTCACTGCTGCCTTAATGGTACACACTCAAAGTTTTCCATATTCATTTCATAAGCCACTACTGACTTCTCACAACCTGGAATATCCTCACAGTAGCCACAACTACTACTTTCCTTTATCTCACCATCATGTCTACCCAAAATTTCGATGTACTTGCATGACATTTTCCCTTGAAATTATCAAAGTGAGAAAGTCTAAGAATAAAGACGAAACTTTGATGAATATATGAGGAATATCTCTTAGTTGTTTCCTTTTTTATTTCCCATATATATATATATATAAATCCCCGAAACAGTTTTTCATGGTAAACAACTGATGATCCCTTAAAACAGTGTTAGAAACTAACTAATATAATAACTGTAAAAAATAAATTGACTTACATGAGTGATTTTCCACTGGAAGACTTGAGACTATAAGGTTTTTTTTGGGTTTTTTTTTTATATATATTTTTTTATATAGTTTTAATGGTTGAGAAACTTCCGAGACTATATATATATATATATATATATATATATATATATATATATATATATATATATATATATATATATATATATATATATATATATGAGTCCAATATTATACAAATCTCTTTAAGCCTCAAACTTAAATACTCAAATTCGGATCATCGACATCATTTATTATAATCCACTCAAGTAGATATTCATCGCAAAGTGGCATCCCATTTATAATTAGATAATAATTAAATTCTACAAATGAAACTGAAACTTGAGCAGTAAAGCTCAAAACTCAGTTTCATTTGTAGAATTTAATTAGATTTCAGCATCTTGATTTTTCTGGGGAAAAGAATCACAATTTTGACCATAGTTATCATAGTAAGCTTAACGTTTAGTTATATATGTGAATGGTGCATCAACTATTTTGATTGGTGGATATTGATTTCGTAAATAATTGGTCTGTAAATGAAAAATTCAACGTAACTCATATATTTGGCTCTCCTGATTTATTTTAATGATGTCTTAACATACACACCCTGTTTATTTACTTGTTCACTACTAACAACGTATATTGTAACTAAAACATAAATGGTTTCTATGATTATAGAGAATATCCTAAATTTTTGTACACATCACATTGACATTTCTGCATGTTGGTTCCGTGGAGAAGGGAGGACATTTTAAAAAAAAGCGATCCGACGAAAAAAGCTATTAGATTAGAGCAATTTCTGATGTCGTGAGGCAATAGTCAAGGGGGTGGGTATTAGTGCTTGTCGGATTGATCTGGAATATTTCGGGAGTACAAGTGAAGAAAGTTCATCGACGCACACTCTGTGGAGGTACTTGCAAAACAAGAACAGTTATGCAACGTTGCGTCGATGGACAGAGGATAGAGCGTGAGTGACAGTGTGGGTCTTAATATGTAAGACGATTCTTTTGAACCCTATTCAATTGGAAATGTGTAGTGGTTCGTGCACCACCCAAGATGTGCCAACATATGTTATGCATGTACGAATGGTAGCTTTGTAGAGATTAAGAATACTGGAGTGTTTGAGAAGATTTATAGCCTGGAAGATGGAACCCACCTTTTTGCAGCAGACCTGACAGTATCTTCTATATTGATATGTATGAGGAATACCCCGTTATCGGATATTTCTCGAATAAATGAATTACTTTTTTATTTAAAAATAGAAACGCACAAATGTAGTACATAAATTTGTAATTTTAATAACTCTACGACCACCAAAAGAATTTGTGACTTTTATTTATACTTACAATTCTACCATTTCAGACAACCTGTTGGTTTATTCAGACATTTTAAATAATAATATCGTTAGTAGTGGGACACGTGCAAATTACCCGAAATTATGTTTTCAATACTAATTAGCTTGTTCCTAACCTATACATGTTCGAATAAAATATTATAAGATTGGACTTGTATATTTATTTTTAAAAATAGACATCGTATTCATATGTGTCTTCCCGGTCGTCTGCCCCCTACCCCCCCCCCTTCGACGTAGGAAAAATATCAGAGAGTAGTATCGAACTATAAAGCAGAGGGGGGGAGTAAAAAACTGATGTCGAAACCCTGCGTCGCTAACCGTTGCGCCAAAGGGAAATGTTTGAAAATATTACGAAGATTAGGTGACTTTAATGAGTTTCCACATCTTGGTGCGGCACGCATGCGCATAGCTTTTGATGTAAGCGTGACACACGAACACACACGCTATCGTATTTGTATATAGAAGATAGATTATTATTATTATTATTATTATTATTATTATTATTATTATTATTATTATTATTATTATTATTATTATTATAATTTTACGTAACATGTGTCGGTGCATTTCGTTTCAGACTTACTTTTTTATTATTAGAAAAGCGCAGAATACACTAAAACAAGTACATCATACATATACATATATATATATATATACATATATATACATATATATATATATATATATCTATATATATATATATATATATATATATATATATTACGTACATATATATATATATGCATATCATATTTAAATAATTTTATAAGTATATATATATGTATATATATATGTATATGAATACATGGTTTGCATTATGTGTTTGTGTTTATATATGTTAACTCGTCATGACTCATTAATTCAGATTTGTATAGAGTGTTGTGTGTCATGTAATATATGGTTTTTACATGTCGCAGCAATTTTTCCCGCTCTGCAATAAATATATTTAACAAAGGAAAAGAATTACGCTTCACCTATTTTTCATTTAAAACATTGTTTAGGTGATGCGATTAATTTTGTTTTTTAACTAATACTTTTCTTTCGTCTTAAATATATATATATATATATGTATATATATATATATATTTATTTATATATATATATATATATATATATATATATATATATATATGTGTGTGTGTTTGTGTGTATGAGCATTTAGTCTTACAGACTGTTTAGAAAATATGGAAAATTATATAAACTCTAAATTGAATAAGATATATCAAGTATACAGATATTGCGTATTTGAATGAAAATGAGATGGTATACCTTTCACTTTTCATACAAGAGACGACATATTAAAAGTAATTAATGATAGACATTAGTCTGGTGGGTTATAATGTAGACAATGCTTTTATAGAATATAGGGAGATACTAGTTTGACGAACTACAAAATTTGTGTTGTACCACCCACCGTTGGAGGGGAACAGAAGAAGGTCTATATCAGTGAACGGAACCAACAATAGCAGAAATTAAGTGTCCGTCAATCTGACTCATATCTACATATATGAATCATAGAATGGTATTATCTGTATGACATCTTTATACTATTTGTGTTTAACTTTAGAAGTGAGGCTAACACTGTTTTTAATACTTAGTCATCGCTTTATAAAGCTTGGACCCGTCTAGGATGAGAGTTTATTTTATTAGACGATGATCGTTACTACAAGATATTAGAAAAAATAGGTTAAAAGAAAAGAAGATTATTTTAGATGAATAAACAATACAAGACGACGGCTCAACAAGTCTTTTTTTACATTAGACTTGAGCACGATAATTTTGTAGTTAGTTATAAATCAACGGCCTGGAATTTTCTTCCACCTATGGAATGTTCTAAGTAATACACTTTGGCAATCGAAGTTTCGTTTATTTTTTTGTACAGATGGAAAGAAATGAACTTTTTTTGATGTAGTTGTGGCTAGGCGAGCCATTGCTGTGAATGTTTACAGGAGCAACCAGGGATGGAGATCAGTCAGACACCAAGAATGCCCATCATATAACGTAGAGAGATGCTGTAAAGAAGAGAAGTGATCATCTCTCACAAGATTGCGAAGTGTTTTTTTTATAATCTCTCAAGGCAAGAAATAGTGTTCTGGCTGGCACCTTCGCACAGAACAAAAAGAAGCGATAACAAATCATTAACGTCGAAATATTAAAGATAAAATTAAATCTCAAGTGTATTACAAAAAAAATTACTTAACGAGCAAAAGGGTATACTGAACAAACATATAGTACACTGCCCCCCCCCTCCCCCCAAAAAGAAAATGTAATATATGGAATAATGTTATCATGAGGATCTAGAGTAAATGTTCATAAATGGGTTGGTAATGCCCGGGAAGATAATTTTATAACAACAAAACAGATTCTACACTACCCACTAAAAGAAAAAGTAATGGCTCGAAGGATGGTAACAAGGCAACAGCACTGTAAGTGCCGTACCCTTTCCTCCCGCAAAAAGTAGGCAGTAATACCTAAGGAGGGTTGTGTGATGACAACAGAATATATATTACATAACACTACAAATATAAGGTAATGTATGGTATGCTGGTTTCAGAATAACTGAAAAAACACTAGACGTCTCGTTCCAAAAAAGACAGAAGTAAGGCCTGACAAGATGGTATAATTACCATAGGACAGATACAACACTAGACCCCACTGAATTAAGCATCGGAATATAGTACATTAGTCTAAAGTTGTATAGTGAACAGAATTAAGCATTAAGATGTATTAATAACATTGTGTCGGCTTAAAACTGTCATCTGCCGACTCTTCATTAAGCAATGTGCATCAATCTTCTTTTAAACATTTTAATGTCGCTTTTTAAATCCAACACTGTCAGTATAATTTAAAGTTCTTCCATACGCTAATATTTCAAACGAATAAATACTAGTGGTCACTCTTTGTAAAAAATGACAACTAAAACTCATACTTCGCCAGTGTTCGCACTAGCCATTTGATTATATATACATATTACACACATACACATTTGAAACTATATAATTATGTCAGTAATAATTGTTCATATATAAGTTATTATTACCATTTCTGATGACCTAAATATAAAAAGAGACATCGTTGAAATTGTATTATTATTTATATTACGATCTTCTTCAGATGCATCATGTCGAACCCGGGAGTCTTGATGGGACGATTTCAATATTTTCCCGACTCCGATACAATTACCGAATTTGTTCTAAATTCACGATTACGATACAATAACTGATTTCGATTCTTAGGAACATTTCTAAATATTCAGTTATAGAGTTGTTGTTTTTTTAATTGTTGAATTAACGTAAAAAAAAACAGTGTAATATGTACACATAATTTCGCAACAGTAAAACTACACTTTTTGGTGCGTTCTTCGTAAGTTGAAAATATGCAATTTGATTTTTCTCATAAACAATTAGACATAATTCACCAGGACCTTGTTTAATAAAAAAAGACTAGTGATTTACATATTTGTAAAATGAATATACTACGAAAAGAAAATTAAGAAGCAAAAGAGACATAAAATTGATTCCTTTTTCTTTCTTTTTTTTCTGATTTATCCACTTGTGACAGTTTTACCATGCCGTTCTTTTGGTGTCATTTTCACATGAATTTGTTATTATGGTCTATGGATTTGAGTTTTACTTGTAGTTAAAACTCAATAAATATTCATCATTTTATTATTAGTAACAGCAGTGGAAGATTACGTTCAAAACACAAAAAAATAAATAAAATAAAACTATCGGTTTGGGAATATGAAATTAGGGTAAAATGTTATTTATTCGGATACCGATTCGGATACTCAAAAGGATTCCTTTTTTTTTTATTCCCGATTACGATGAATTGTTCCAACACTAATTTTACCAGCTACAATTTTGTTGCTGTTTATAAAATAACACGTCTCTAAGACGAATGTTTAACTCTACATAAAAAATTAATAGAATATCCCAACTTACAATTATAATGTAATACGAACGCCAGTATTCTAGACACTTGTAATGAAAAGTTAACTCGTAATTTTTGATAATGCACGAAATAGAAAAAGTATCTTATATTTTAATAAAATATTCATTAATAACAATCCATATTATTTATTTTATTCAACTAGTATATCGTTTCTATATATGTAAGATATATGCACATAATTAAGTTCGTAGCCTACGGCCACTCACTAGATATACTGGGAAGTAATTTGTATCGCCGTTCAAAAAGGGGTTTGCTTCAAAATTTCACTTTTTACAGAGGCCCTTGTTTTCACTTTTCTCATATATCTTCATGAAAAGTACGAATTAGTACCTCAGCGTCCACTATGTGTACAACATAGTCGAGCACCTGAACCGATTGAACCATAAAGGTTTACTAATCCGAAATATTTACAACATAACATCGTGAGAAAGATAGGCTCTCTATGTCCATTGTTTTAAACATTTCAAATTTGAAGTAGAGTGAATATTAGAAATCAACTAAAATGATGTATTGATTTTATCGCAGTCACAGTACGTTTTCTACTTTATCGAGCGCGTATGTGTAGTAGGGTTCCATCCGCGAATGGTTATGTTGTATATAGATTGGCATTTTATAATACTATCTTTCTTTACTGATAACTATTGAGGTAACGTTTTTAAATTTGCGGGCTTTGAACTGACCGTTGCGACTGAAACTCTTGGTATTCTAATATATCTAGCCAATATGTATTTTCATTATAAATGCCTAATGATATCATTTCAGAGGGATTATATCCTGTAGATGTTCACTTATGTAGTTGCATGTACGCATGTCGGTTGTGGGGCCTAACCGCGGGCTTAGAACATAGCCAAGGGATGAGATACTTCTGAAAAAGCCTAAACATCTCATACAAGACTAAACTAGAAATGAGGAAGTGAAGATCAAACTCAAACAAGCGGTCACGTTTTATGAAGATATACTGACCACCGTGAGGAAGAAGAACATGATGTATTACGGCCATGTCACACGATCATCAGGTCTCGCAAAGACAATCCTACAAAAGATTGCACGAGTAGAAAGAAGGATGGGAAGACAAAGAAAGATTTATGAGGGCAAGATCCGAGAGTGGGCCGACTGTCGAAGAGTAACACGCTAAGAAATGACAAACCCCGGAAGGTCTGAAGTAAACTGGTTGTCAGGTCGTCATTAGCGCCGCCACATTCCTCAAGATTAGGAGTCAGATTATGAGATGAGATGGGAGTTTTCAACTTCATACTCATTTTGATAAGACATTTTACAAACACTCCAAATGTATTCTCCTGTAAAAAATATATCACAAGTTTTACGAATGCGATTTGTTTCCATATTTATGTATAAATGCAGGAATTTGATTTATCGTAATTGTATTTTAAACGTATTTCCTGTTCAAGTCGAACATTAACCAGTATCTGAAGTATATGTCCTTACAATCACCTGCTATCAAGTGATTATATTAGTGTTACTTTTGGTGTGAATGTTACAATATTCAAGGGACGATCCTGTAGGGGACTGGATCCAAACTGTAACACGGTGCTATCGACATGAACTGTTACATTTTGACGATAGTCACGGGCGGGGAGTGTGAATCTTTTCTCTGGGAAACAGTACACACAAGCACCCCGTTTGGCAGCGATAGGCCCATCCCCATTAATAGAGGGTTTCTATCATACTTGCTGGGGTATTTCATCTGCTTTTGGCTGCTTCAATAGGCTGGGGCCGGTCGTGTTGCAATAGAAGGCTTTCTGTAGTAATGGTACAAACCGTTTTACTTCATATATAATAAATATAATTCATGATATTCGAAAAAGAAACATAATGAACACAAGATTTACTGAGTTCGGCCAGCGTGGCAAGCACACATCTTCCCCGTTAAAGTTTGAAAAGCCGACTGTTTTTCGCTTGTAGGACCAAATGAGAAGAAGGAGAGATAGAGAAAAGGAAGGAGAGAGAACGACAAAGAGATAGGGAGAAAAAGAGAGAAACAGAGAAAACCGTCGTCATCAGCCCGGCGCACAACAAGTCCCGGTGACAGTTCATTCAACAACTGTCGATGACAAGTGATTTGACTCCTTCAACCTGGCTGCGTTCACAGCGCTGTTGACATTTCAGCTGACATTTCTATCACACCTACTGGTCTTGATTAGAACATTGCTGCCAAGTGTAAGCTGATATTGAGCTTATTTTACTTGTCTCCAAGTCTGGCACAATAGATTGCAAACTATAGTGGGAGCACAAGTTCCCTAAAAGGCCGCATGCGTTGTCTTACTTTCGCCCCCTCGTAATCGTGACCTTTGGCTATGCAATCATAAAAAGGATAACAGGTGTATTCATGGAACAACGAGACACTGTGTGACATTTTTAAAACAAATAGTTAAAACGACTATGGTAATGTAATTTTGATTGCATTTTTAATCTCTCATCTTCTCTCATGATTTTGTGTACTAGTTATGTTTCTCTGACTTTATTCACTTCATTTTTATTTTATTTTTACTCTCTTCTCTTCCTATCTGTTGTTTTGTATTGTCATATATATATATATATATATATATATATATATATATATATATATATATATATATATATATATATATATATATATGTATATATATATATATATACGAGGCCTTTCTAAAGTGTATACGACCTAAGGCCAGAAAAATGTATTTCAAATAAATGACGGGGTTGGGAGCATAATTCTTGCAAACACTTAGTCAACCAATCAATCCACTGCCGGAAGTATCTCTGGAAGTCTTCTTTTGGAATGGTGTTTATTTCTGCCATTGCGTTTTGAATTATCTCTTCTCTTGTCCTAAAACAGAAACCTTTCTTTAGCGTCTTTAATTTTCGAAACAACCAGAAGTCGTAAAGACCCCTGTCTGGAGAATAGGGAAGTTGGCGAACGACTGGAATTCCATGTTTGGTAAAACAAATGTTGGATCAATTGCGATGTATGTACGTGGGCATTTTCGTGATGCAGTTGCCAGTTGTTTGCCGTCAACATATTTGGGCTTTTGATTCGAACTGCGTCAAGGAGACGCCGGAGAACATCTTGATAGTACTCCATTGTCATTGTTGTCCATCCGGTGCGTATTCGTGATGCACAATTCCACTGATATAAAAAAGACAGTCAGCATCACTTTGATTTTGCTTCGCATCTGTTGCGCTATTTTCGGCCTTGGAGACTCAGGATACTTCCATTGCGACGACTGCCGATTTGTTTCTGGGTCGTATCCGTACACACACGACTAATATCCAGTTATCACGGTGTTCAGGAACCCAGGATCAGGGTTAACGGTTTTCAAAGGTCACGTGCAACCTGAAGACGGAGGTCCTTTTGTTCCTGCGACAACAAGTTTGGCACACATTTCGCAGCAACTCTGTGCATGTTGAAATCGTCACGCAAAATTGCATGTGCGGAATCTTTACTTACTCTGACTTCTTTGGCGATCTTCCCCACAGTTTAACGACGATCTTACATCACAAAATCTCGTACCCTCTCAACAACAGTTGCCCTCCGATCTGTTTCGGGCCTGTCAGAACGCTAGTCACTCTCCGCTGATATGCGGTCATTTTTCAATCGGTGTAACCACTCCTTAATTTGTGTTACACAAATTGCATCTTCTCCAAACACCTGCTGAATCTTTCGAATACTTTTGCCTTGAGAATCACCCAGCTTTTGACAGAATTTGATGCAGTATCTTTGCTAAACACGTCCAGTCATCTTCAGAGAATTGGTAATCTGACAAACACGTTGTTTAGCACCTCACTAAGCGACCGACAGGCAGCGACTAACGCGCAGGAATCGGTTATATAATTCACACATGCGCATAAAGGGGCTTTCTTTCACTGTGTAGAGTTGCGTCGCTCTATCGTCTCTATTTCGCATGGAAAAAATAGGGCGGACACTTTTGAGACATATAATACAAAGAAAAGCACACACAACTCACAAAAAATATCAATACTTATCTAAGGAAGTCGAGAATGCTGGAAATCTGAGGAGACTCATAATTCTTACTTAAATCGAAGACTACTGCTTATTGACAGTGAAACATTTCCTTTGTGCGCATCGATATATATATATATATATATATATATATATATATATATATATATATTAATTTATACGCGATAATCAAAAAGTAATTATTTTAATATAGTCTAATATTTCGGTAGTTTCCTACATGATCTATGTACCCCAACATTTAGGCACTTGTTTAGTCGGGCAGAGTTAGTTTTAAACTTTCCGCAATTACAGCGACGCCATTCCGTTTATCCGGCGATGATTTTCTTTGGACCCTGGTGTTCCGAAATAACGACGACCATGTGCTCACGAAGTTGAGCTGAACCTAAAATTGTATTGGACTTTTCGAGGAGGATACTCTCGTAATTTCCCGTAGTAAACGCTGAGTAACGACTTCGTTCTATTGAATAACGTCGACCGATATAAAAAAAAATGTTATTCACTATTTTCTTTTAATATCATATAAAAGCCGCTTTCTCTAGAACAGGGGCGGGCAATATCCGGCCCACGGGCCACATTCGGCCCGCGAAAGCTTAGCGTCCGACCCGCCACTCTGCTAGGCTTTATTATTGCAATCGGGCCCGCGGACCTCCTAGTAAAACTCATATCATTTTGTGACATAGACGTAAAAGTAGGTTTCAATTAAGATTTACAGTGGGATGAAAATGTATAAATATCAGCGAGCGATGATGCTTGTATATTTCATTTTTCTTTAACAATTAATTTCAAATCCTTGGCCTGAGATAAAAATAGAAAAAGATAAGAGAGAGGCAAAGAGGAATCGAGAGACGATGAAAGGGCATGAACCAGATAACTCATGTGAGGTGTGTCAAAACGAATGCTGGATAAACTTGCTACTTCACCCGTCGCTTTTTCACACACCTAGCCAAGTCGACCGACTGTGGAAGGGGTCGACCCATTCTAAACCTCGAGGTTACCAGATGCGACGATCTGGACTTTTTCAAAAGCCCACTGAAACAGAATGACCATCCCTTATCATCAGAGGAATTTTGGGCATGCGCGGCGCACACCGGGGCACGCCAGGGTGATGCAGAAATACGACAGTTGGAATACGATATGCGTGAAAGAGAGATGCTAAGTCGGGCTCTCTGAAAGGCGTCAAATTCAGATTGACACGCACAAAGTGTGTGTCGAGCCAGAAACAGAGGTAAACGACGAATTTTGTATCTCAAAATACGACAGGGAACAAAGACAGGCAGGGATATGGAGTGAATCTGGAAGATTCAAATATCGTGTATGCTTTAGAATATCAAACTATCCAATAACGTCCCAGCTACGGAAACATCTATATGAAAAACCAAAGATTAATATCTAGTGAGAAGAAGCGGAAATAAAACACCACGAACATTGAAGAAACTGATTACTGTAAGTCCTATCCTCTTTTCTCTTAGGTCAACAGTTTATATACACGTATATTCGCTGGCTATAGGATTAGAATTACTTAGAACACCAACCCTATATTCTTGTTTTGTTTTAATATATTTTCTTCCCCTTACCAATTTAGTAAATAAACATTGTTATTTTGAGTTTAACTTGCGTTGTGTTCATTGTTTCACATGTGTGTCTTTGTCTGTATATTTACGTTACAGGTGTCTGAGACAAAGTGTCCCACGCTTCGTGTTTTAAATATATGAATATTTGGACCCGAGGACCTTTCAAAAATCTGTTTGTTTTTTTACTGTTCTGTTGTGCAACTGTTTCGTCGTTCCCAACGAAGCGCGTACGCAACAATTTATTCATTGCTGAAAATTAGGTATGCCTAATTTTCCTTCTGTTCAGCTTCATCATGTCTACGACCCAGCGTGTTAAGAAGAGGAAAGTGGACCTCGAGCGTCGGATCTTCAATCCTGAGTGGGAGAAGTACTTCTTCATCGAGTGCTTTGGACAGGCCCAGTGCCTCATATGCTTGAAGACTTTGACCGTCCTAAAAGAGTACAACATGCGCCGCCACTGGGAGAAAGAGCACCGCTCGTCAAACTTCGCGTCGATGTCTGCCGCCAAAAGGAGTGACGCCATCGTTAGACTATCAGGCAACTTGGAGAAAGAAACTTCACTCTTCTGCAAACAGAATACTGATGCCGAAAAGGTGACGCGCGCCAGTTATGAAGTCTCCTGCATCCTTACTCGCCGAATGGAGCAATTCGCGGATGGGAACTTCATCAAGGAATGCCTCCTCGATGTAGTGACCTCCGTCTGCCAGGAGCAGCGTTCCGCCTTTCAGAACGTGAGCCTTTCGTACTGCTCCGTTCGTCGCAGCATCGAGGATATGTCGGACAACGTACACGACTCACTCAAAAACCGCAACTCGAATTTCATCGCCTTTTCTCTCTCTCTGGATGAGAGCACTGACACAAAGGACACGGTCCAGCTGTCCGTTTTCATCTGCGGTGTCACCGCTGACCTTCAAGTGTGTGAGGTATTCCTCCAGCTTGTCCAGCTGCGCGACACCACCACTAGGCAAGACATCTGCGACGCCGTGCTTCTGTTTGTTGCTCAGCACTCCATGGACCTCTCCCGTCTTGTGTGTGTTATGACCGACGGTGTCCCGGCGATGGTTTATGAGAAGAAGGGCGCCGCTTCGCTGCTAGTGCGTTACTGTGAAACCGCCGGATACACTCAGCCTATTAACAAGATGCACTGCATCATCCACCAAGAGTCCCTGTGCGCTAAGCCTGCCAACCTCGTCGGTGTCATGTTTGTCGTGGTAAAGATCGTAAACTCCATCCTTTGCCGCAGCCTTAACCATCGTCAGTTCCAGGCACTGATAGACGAGGTGAACGTGAACTACAACGACCTGCTCTACTTCTGTGACGTACGCTGGCTGAGTCGTGGGGTCGTGCTGACTTTGGTGTGCGACTTACAGCAGGAGATTGCCACCTTTCCACGTCAGAAGAACCTTCCCCACGCTGATCAATTATCTGATTCGCGGTGGTTAGCTCGCCTGGCCCATTTTCACGGACATCACAGCGCACATGAACACACACAACATAAAGCTGCAAGGCAAATACATTCTCGTGACAGAAATGTACGCGCACATCACTGCCTTTGAGGTTAAACTGCGCTTGTGAGAGGCCTAATTGGCTTCTGGTCAGTTTGTGCATGTTCTTCGTCTTGCTGCATGTGTCCCTGTCGATGTTGACCTGGGCACTTGCGTTAGTGTCGCCAACTCTCTACGTGAGGAATTTGTTTCCCGTTCTTCCAGGAGGCAGGCTGCTGGCTGCGGATTTCAAGCTTTTCACTGCTCCCTTCGACTTCCCCGTAGAAGACGTCCCTGCCTCCCTACTGATGTAGTTGTGGAGCTGCAGTGCAACGATGTTTTTCTTCCGCGACATAGATCTTCCTTGTAACAATATTCAAAAATACATTGCCCATGCCCAACGCATTGTGGCAGCGTTCGGTAGCACCTACTGCTGTGAACAGCTCTTCTCGAAAATGAAGTCTCACTTTCGTTCCTAACTGTCGGGGCGCCACCTCAATGACATTATTCTGTTGTCTACCTCAATCATTGAGTCAGACATAGAAATACTTCTTCAAGGCAAACAGCACCAACAGTATCATTGATTTGTAGAGTGGGCAAGTCCATTGTACAATTTATTCATGTAAACAAAATATAGTAATTCTGATATTTCGTTTTTCACTCTTTCCAAAAGTCTCATCTGGTTCTTACTCCTAAAAGGTTGCCCGCCCCTGCTCGAGAATATAAGATCATTAAAATATGAATTTCAGAGTAATAACTTTTAAAGTAGTAATCACATAAAATTCGGGCCGTCAAGCACTTGAGTTTACATGAACAAAAACATCGGGCTTATGTAAAGAGATAGACTAAACTTCGTTTTATACTCATATCCTCGCCTTGCTGCATGTGTCCCTGCCGATGTGGACCTGGGCACTTGCGTTAGTGTCGTCAACTCTCTACGTGAGGAAGTTGCTTCCCGTTCTTCTAGGAGTCAGGCTGCTGGCTGCAGATTTCAATTTTTTCACTGCTCTCTTCGACTTCCACAGAAATTAGCGATGACGAATTTAGTATTTTCTTTTCAAAGAATAATAGTCATTGAGAAAAAAGTTATCTCCTTCACTTTAAAATATTTCTGCGTCATAGACAACTTTTAAGGAATCTTCTTTGCTAACCAAATCGATTAAAACTGATTCCCCGATGCTGGAATGAAACCATTAATATCATTGACTTCACCGTTAGGCGGAATGACACTTAACTTGAGCTACAATACATACCTTATTCTAAATAGTTGTCTTCCATTCTACGAGTGTAATCCAACCGCCCTAATAACAGACAGTATTTTCTCTTTGACGATCTTATTTCAAAGACCAGCTGAATTGTGTTTATGTTCTCTGCACACTTTGAAAGATAAAAGTATATATCAACCATGAACTGAAGTCAGATCTTATCAGGAACATGATTCGCTACTGTCATGTGATGTAGTACAACCTAAATAAATTTTGCCCTTAATGTATGACGGTTAATACATGAACACACGGGAAAAAGAAATATTTACATGCTGATGGAGAGATATGATGTACACATTGATGTAAAATAAACATACGCGAAATAAGCTTTATCTGTTCGTATTATGCTTTATGACTTATTCAGGTGTGTCAAAGAAAAGATGACTTTAATATAAGAAACCTACTTTTTGCTGTGTTTTTATATTTCAAGTATATATAAATTGGATAGAAATTCATATGTACGGAATAAACCGTCTATAACATAAAAATATCATCTAGCTCAAATCCGTGTCAAATTGTAAGTTATTTCTACATGTTATTCATATATTAATATATATACATATATATACATATATAATACAAATAAAGCTAATAGCTACATGTGTTATGTTACAAATACCGTTTCTGATTGACTTACCATGCATAATATAAACTCTAGCTTAATTTACAAGAAATTAAAAAAGAAAGAAACAATTAACAGGCACAGAGAAGAAATAGACAGACCGCGTGTCATAAATTCTCAGTCCGTCTGGGTTCCAAGATTTGAGCTGTGGTAGGGAAATTCAATTTTCTATCAGTCTCAAAAATGTAATTGTCTGAGTGATGCTTGAAAAAAACGAACGGTTGAAATAAATTATTGCATCGACAATTATGTGATTTCGTGTTATTATATTTTATGTTATTATTGCTCTGTTTAATACATTGAGCTCTCATACCCGGATTTCCTCCTGGAATGATTCCATTATAACACAAATATATATATATATATATATATATATATATATATATATATATATATATATATGTATATATGAAATATGAGACAAAAAGTATACCTATAGAGAATTTAACCTATAATGAAATGATTAAAGCTCAATATACGAGACAGACTAATTGTAAATATGAATGAAGGAAGACAGATAAAGATGTGCGAATGACAAATCTATTACATCGTCAATTATTCAACGCAAGGTGTACTCGATAAAAACATGCATATTTTTGGTTCCTTTAGCCAGGCTTTTCAAAAATTACAATCTTATCATCACAGGAATTACATAGATGGATGAGTTAGCAAGGGAATAGCGAAAATTCAAAATTTGATAAGATTTAAGATACAATAAAAAGTAATGGAAAGTGAAAGTGTGGTTATCAAAACATAGAGTCTGTCATGTTGGGTAAATGTCCGTTGACCAGATGTCCGGTGACAGAAGGTTAAAGATGGAGAAAAGAGATTTCGTGAAAACTGCGTTAGACATGGTCAAAATATAGTCAATCCAACGGAATGATGTTCAGTTCAAGCGTAGATAAAATCACTCATTAGGGTGTAATTTGGAAGAATTGGGGAAATTTTAAAATACTTCCGTGGACCGCGATTAATAATTGTTTGTAAGGAATTGGGTTAAAATTATTGTATATATTTCAAGTAGGCTGAATTACTTGTGACAGTTGTTAGTTACTCCGATCGAACCTAAGGTCTGAGAGATAATTTTTTTGGTTGAAAACGAAGCCAGTAAAAGTGGGAGAGAAGTGTGAGATTAGGGATGTTCGAGGAGATGGTGTGGCAGAGAAAACTGTGGATGATGCTTTGATTAAGTCAGAGCATCATCCACAGTTTTCTCTGCCAAGAAAAATAAACATGTTCTTATCAGGTACGCCTTGAATTGAACAATCGAACATGAAATAGATTTGTTATTCGCACGTCTTTATCTCTGTTCCTTCATTTATCTTTATATATATATGTATGTATATATATATATATATATATATATATATATATATATATATATATATATATATATGATAAAATATGAAACTAAAAGTGAACTTTTAGTAGATAGAACCTATAGTGTAGTGGTTTAAACTCAATATACGAGATAGAGCAATTATAAAGATAGATGAAAGAGGAATGATTAACATGTACGAATGTCCAGATTTATTTCAACTTCAATTGTTCAATACAAGGTATACTCGGTAATTACATTATGTTTATTATCCTTTCCTTAAGCCAAGGCTTTTCAAATATCAACATCTTATCATCCGAGGAATTACATAGATATATAAGTTAACAGTGGAAAAGCCAAAATTCAGCATTTGAACTATAGCTCATTCAACTAAACCACCCACTTTCTTCCCTTTATAGTTTATTTTCCTTTTTTCAGCCCCCTTCGTCAGTTGGCTTCGTTTTTAATTAAAGCATTTCTTCTTAGAATCGCTTAAATATTGCATTGCCAACGTCAATTGTTCACAATTCAACTTTAATTCCTTCCATATTTTTATCCTCTTCTGTTTTGCGAGACCTTGTCTTATAAATGAAACATTTATTAAATCATTTTCTTTAATGTAAATTTTCGGTTTCATAAAACCCTATTCATGGTAATACAGACACTATTTTTCTTGTTTTCTTCTTTCTTTTCATGGTCGAAGTCTTATGGCGTAACCAAAGGACGACGGATCTTCTGGTTTTATCGAAGGCGTCTTTTTAAAATTTCTGATCTGTAGTGCAGCGTGCTGGAACGCGTGTGTACAATAATGATGTTAGAGGCGAACTAAGTTAATACATATATATATATATACATATATATATATGTATATATATATGTGTGTGTGTGTGTGTGTTTGTGTGTGTGTGTGTGTATTTAATTTTTGTAACACAAATTACTTATAATAGCTGAATAGTTTAAGGCAAGAGCTATGCTATATTTAGTATTTTATGGAAGTAAATACCACATCATTATCATAGAGGACAGATTCACGTCATTTTTTCAACTTATTTTTTTATTTCGCAGACGATAGCTATAATGAAGGATTAGTAATATAAAAATATAGGCTATGTACAGTTTATTTAAAAAATGTAAAAGGGGCCATAATTCCATGTATACAAAAATTGAAAATTAATATTGATTACAATCTGGGCTATAATTTCCAATTTTTTTAAGTGTTTCTAATTGTAATTTTGAACAATTTTCACTGAGGATAGCCACACCAACAAATCAATTAATTAATAGGAGCATTTTACAAATAACTTGATGTTAGCCTAAACTATTATCTGTTAAATAAAGAAATAAATTAGAAAAAATGAAATCAATCTGTCCTCTGCGATAATGATGTGGTATTGAACTACATAAAATACAGCTGATTTGATAATATGTTGTTCGCCCAAGCCGAAGTAACTGTCGATTTCTTGACACTTTCACTTGCATGTTATATTCCCTCTCCCCTCTCCACTCTCTGTCTTAATCAACAGACGTTTTCATTTTTTCTATCTATCTACCTATCTATATTTCTATTTATCTATCTATCTATCTTTATCCTAGCCTTGTTATTATATGTCTCTCTTTTCACTTTATCTTAATTTTATTTCATTTTATTTGTTCTATTTTGTTTTGTTTTGTTTTATTTAAGATTTTTGATTTTAAATTTTAGATTTTAACTTCTTTTGATTTTTAACAGTACTAAACCACGTGACTCCCTAAATTCTTGAATCTTAAATTTATTTTCTTCTTCTTTTTCTCTATCCATTTCATTCTCTTCGAATATGATCTTAGGTTAAGATCGGATTCTAACTCTGCCTGATGAGATCTCAATTTATAGTAACTGTTGATCGATAACATCGACATGCCAGTGTCGCACATGATGTATATGTCTGTGAAATTAAACATAATCATATATAAAGCTCTATTTGATATTGAGCACTTTTTATAAACCCGGTTGAAATTCTTGTGATTACTACCCTGTGGATGTTTTACTTGGATTATTATCGTCATTATATATATATATATATATATATATATATATATATATAAATATATACATATATATGTATATATTAGCTATATATATGTATATATATATGTATATATTAGCTATATATATGTAGATATATGTATATATTAGCTATATATATATATATGTATATATATATATATATGTATATATTAGCTATATATATATATTCATATATATATATATGTATATATTAGCTATATATATATATCTGTATATATTAGATATATATATATATGTATGTATATACATGTATATATTAGTTATATATATATATATATATGTGTGTATGTATATATATGTATATATTAGTTATATATATATATATATATATGTATATATATATATATGTATATGTATATGTATATATATATATATATATATATATATATATATATATACATATATATATATATGCAAATTATTAATTTACCAACTATGTTACACATTTCTGAGACCTCCAAGGTATTTATTGGCATTAATTTACCTTCCACCATCCTACCGTTTAAACCATCTATTAGAGTCTCTCTAAGCGATTTGGATGGACTTCGACGGCATTTGTTAAACAGGAAAAGGTCAAATCATGTCAATTAAATTACTGCATGTCTGTAAAATGAGTAACATATAGTTTTTTAAATAAAAACTTACACTTTAACTTCAAATTTTTACGATCGACTCTTTTATGTGTTTGGGTTGTATATTAACTTCATGAATGAATACTACACTTTGATGATGTGTATGGCTAGATGAATGAAAAACAATTATTATCTTTAATGTAGATGGGCAGTGTAGTATTTGGCATTTTGTCATAAGACCGTCCTCCCGATAATTATTTCATTTTGTGGGTGTAATCCTCCGAGGTATTGCATTCTCATTTGGGGGAGGGGGTAATATAGTATGTGTTATGTTATCAAACAATCTTTCCTGGTACGGTCTTCTCCTTTTTGGGGAGTGGAGCTGCTTTTCTGATACCGTACTCACAGGCATTCCCTTCATTGTTATGAGGCGATTCCCAAAGGTGTGAACCCCTCTTTTGGGGGACATTATAGTATATGTTCCTTTCTTCATGATGCGATCATTCCATGATTAACTTTTACGTATATAGTCATACTTGTGTTGTTGTCATTATATCATCTTCTCAAGCATAACTCATTCAATTCTAGGGGGTCGTTCGTTCTGATACCAATCCTCTGAATCATAGACCCCTCCTATCTTTGTCAGTGTAGCATATGTTTGTTAACAATGATATTCATCCCGGTTAGCAAAAATATGCATGTTTGTGTAAACACCTGAACATATAGATTAACATATTATATGCATTTCTTATATATGCCCTTGAGAACTTCTTATGTGATCAGGCGAATTTGAATCTGTACAATTTAAAGAAATGCGTCCTCGAAATTTCAGATACGCAACGTTAATAAGACGTACAATTATATATATATATCAGTAGAACACTGTTGATACTCGTTTTCTTTGTATGTTCGCCGACTTTGTATTAAATAGAATTACATTCTATTCTCTCCCATGGTAATTCATGATTGCCGAGGAGTTCGAATCCAGGCTGCAGAGTCATAGGTGACGTTGTGACTGGGTTCGAATTCTTCGACCGGCAGTAATTATCATCTCCTCTACTGAAGATTAGGTAAGCATCAAACACATGTGTCTGTAAGTAAAAATGAATAATATATATATATATATATATATATATATATATAAATAGGTAGATAGATAAATGAATAGATATGAGAGACAGATAAAAAGCAAAACGGAAGGTTATGTGTGTGTGTGTGTATGTATGCGTTGATTATTAAGTTTAACGTTCGGCAGAGTAAAAGCAATTAAGTCTTTAAATGTGAATACGGATGAAAAGAAAAGAACATGATATATATATATATATATATATATATATATATATATATATATATATATATATATATATATATATATATATATATATATATATATATATATATATATATATAAGGTTATCGAAAGAGTGCGAGACAGAGAGAGACAGAGTAGCACAGACTTAGAGAGAGAGAAACATAGAGATAGAGAGAGACAACTACAGAAAGATGTGAATAAGTTTGTTTGATCCGATCTTTGGAAACGCGTAAGTGTAACTAGAGCCTGAGGGGGGGGGGGCGACTAGTGAGATAAAAATAGTGGTATTAGTAGAATTATCTTTTTTCTGTTAATTTAAGAAAATAAGGGAATTCAGTCAGTGTAGTCTGGAAAGGTTGGGAATTTCAAATCTAACGTTCAAAATCTAAGAATGTGAGCCGAAGTGCGTAATGCGTTGTGCAGACTTACTAGGATTCAAAGAATGTTGACTCGTGATTAATCAGGTAATGAAAGTGGGTTAGAGAGTCGAGTTGGTTCCTTCCAACCCCAAACATATTTTTTGCTAGTTCACTTTTTTTATATTCTTTTTCTGTCTGTCTGATAGTGTCATGAATACGAGTATATTATGCCGTTAGCAATTCCTGGTGCTGAAGTTAAAGTTTTTTTTTCAGTTTATCTAAGACCCCTTCACTAAATTCCTCCTTCTCCCTTGCTTTGCTTGCCTATGTTAGTACTTAGCCTGTCGCCGTGTCTGGTTGTCTCCCCTGTAAGTGTTTTTGTTTTCTTCTAATAGCGATAAGAGATTAACGCGGTGATAAAATAAACGAGTAAAAACCGGAGAAAAATTAAACGAAAATTAAAATGAAAGTAAAATGAAATAAATTATAACATACGACTAAAACAAAATATAAATCTCATGGGCAGTCTAATAATGGTTTAAATGGCGCGAGATTGTAGTAAAAAGAGCGGAAGAATATTTTGGTATACAACTAATATACCAAACGAAAGGGGAGAAGTGAACGAAAAGAAAATCAGTACATAAATGATTACAATAAGAACACAAATTCAATAACACTCAATCTTACTAAGATTTCGAATAGAATAACATTTCGCAGTATAAAATATGGAATTCGTAAGAATCGCCATCTTTCGATTTTTCATGGCATTGCTTTTCCTGATGTTTTTGTGTAGAACCATACACTTTTAACTATATATATATATATATATATATATATATATATATATAGAATATATATATATATATATATATATATATATATAGTGTGTAGATTTCAATTTTGTGTAGAGAATTTGAATAACAGAGCTCAATGTAATTTGAACAGAGCAAAACAGAATTATAAAAAGAAAAACTATACACACATTAAGGTTGTCCACATAATAACTTTTTCGACCCCTTTAATTAGGTCTCCTCAGATGTATAGACAACCATGTCAAAAAAAAAACATGGTTGTCTATACATCTGAGGAGACCTAATTAAAGGGGTCGAAATAAGTTATTATGTGGACAACCTTAATGTGTGTATAGTTTTTCTTTTTATAATTCTATATATATATATATATATATATATATATATAAATATATATGTATACATATCACCAAATTCGTCTAGTATCAAAAGTAATGCATATCTATTTGTACAGTATCTTAATGGATAATATAGAAGTACCAATATTTTAAGTGTTCTATCATAATGCACATCTGTTTACCGAACTCACTGTGTAAATCATCTGAAAGAGAGTGACTCTACTCCAAACAATCACAAATCATCTGAAAGAGAGTGACTCTACTCCAAACAATCACAAATACACTAAAAAGTATTGAAGTGCGGATTTCATCAAACCTCAATTTGAGAGGGCGATATAAATATATTGATAACGAAGTGTGAGCTGGGTTATTTATTCAGTTTATTACAAATGGCCGATGGATACATGAAGCTTTTGAATCAGGTTAAGCTGAAGGAGTACGGAACAAGATTATGCGGCGACAACTGGGTGCAGGATAACCCTCCAATCCATTCAGCTCGTGCAACAACACGTTTCTTGGATACATTAGATATACAATTATGGTCGTGGCCGGCCAATAGCCCAGATTGCAATCCAATTGAAAATGCATGGGAGCAACTAGCCCGCTTTTTATACTCAGATGGACGTCAATTCCAAAGCGTCAAGGACCTCAAAGCAGCAATTGTTGAATCATGGGATAAGATTTCGAGCGAATATCTTCACTCTTTGATTGATGGCATGAAAAACCGCGGTTCGAGTTAATAAAAAATAGTGGTAGTCATACTAAATATTAAATGTGTTTAAAAGTTTTTTTCGTGTCTAATATAAAGGTTTATTTTTAGTTAATGAATGTGGCCTTATATTTATGAACAGGTTTTTTATGCTAATTTGTAAATATCCGCAATACGCAAGCATAATCTTAACAATTGAATCCAAAAATTAAAGGGTAGTTTGCTGATCGTATTCGCAATATAAATTAATAAGATTAGACAACTCCATAAGCGTAAATTAGTTCTGGCCTCATATTTTTGAACAGCACTGTATATAACATTATCGCTTACAGAGGTTGGAAAAAAAAGGATATAAGCACCGAAGAACAGTGTGTCTGCAAAATAAAAAGTATTTATTGAACGTTAAAAAGGCAATAACGACGTTAGTAAATAACAAAGACGTCAGGATGTGTTTAGAGTAACGTCTCTTCGGATAGGCAAACAGGTATTCGACTTTTTACGTAGATGTGAACACAAAAAAGAAAAAAATACAATAGGATAAAATGGTACAATCAGCTGCGCTAGTGACAAGGGTTTAGTCTAAAATTAAGTGCTATGAAATATTAACAAACAGAACAGCCGTGATTAAGACCTGCCATAGTCAACTGAAAATCAATTACTATATGCTCGAAATTCATTAGCGTGTATAATAAATAATTACTTTATAATTTCATATAGTCGCTTTCGATTAGCATAAAATATACATCTACATTTACTAATCCAATCGGAAGTATGTACCAAGCCGATTTAGACACTTTTATTTTGTGCCTCAAAGAATAATGTTCCACCGCCACATATGCAATAGCGATTTAATTTATCAGGAGGTTCGACACAAAAATAAAAAATAAGGGTGATCAAGCAGTCGCATGGTTTCTCGACTAAAAATACTTCAAACTTAGTTTGGTTAATAAACTATTTTTTTTAATGTTTTTGCTAAGAAAATAATTCAAATTTCGGGCATGCTCTTGACGTGATATTCCATATACAGCGCGCAACATATCTTCTTAATAATCCCATTCTCTACTATCGTTAACAATCCCCTCGGGGTGTCACCGTCTACCTGCCCAACGCAATAAAACTTATCCTCGAGCGGCTTTTGAGCTTTGATAAGTGGCGACTTGTTTGTAATAAATAAATAAATTACTATTAAAAAATCACTGTCGGATCGATTGCAATAATTTATCCACATGATTGTGGCGAAACAGATAATATCTCTTATTTTATAATTCCATAGCACTGGCGTGATTAATAATTTTAGACACCTCAGAGGGGTGCCGGATAGGAGTACCTAAATCTGAGGTTTATCCTGGAAGAAAAGGTCGCTGAGAAAAGTATATCATTTTACTGTAGAATGTACCTGATCCATGATCCATGATGCTAAGCTGTAGTTCTACAAGAGCCAGATCCATCATCCGACGAAAATACACTCAACAATCAGATAAATCCCATCCATTCACTGTGAATGTCCCCAGATGCAGGAGAGCCTTCCACTTCAATAGCTTCTTTTCACGTGCTGCCGGCCTCTGGGACTCCCTCCCTGCCACCATGTTTGACCGACCGTATTAACATGCATATGTTTAAAACTAATGTAAACAGACATCTTGCTGCACAGCTCCCGACTCAGGATGACACCTAAAACCTACACACTTATTATCAGTAGCATCTTACGTCTGCAGTGGCGGCCTGCCTTGTTTGGGGTGAAATATGTAAAAAAAAAGCACTGCTGCTACATTTGAGGACGTGCTGCTCAACGCATGCTTTCTTGTGTAAACAGAATACAAAATCAAGTTGAAAAAGATAGTAGGTGATGATATTTTCTCTTCCCTGCTACCTCTTTCTTAAAGAAAAGATGTTGGTCTTCTTTTTCTGCTCTTTCTATGTTTCCAATCTCTGGTTGTTTCATGTAAAACTTTTACACCCAGGGCGCGTCACTCTACTATCACTGCAAAACAATTTTTTTTTCTTCCTCTTTGCAACTAATAAAAAATACAATTCTCCTGTCCAAAAATGTTTTTGAATTACGCCCAATCTGTTTACATGTGACTGCTTCCCTGCATACTACAACACGCTCGTCTTCAAGGCCAACGTCAACAAATACTTGGCGAGCTGTCTTTTTAAATAATCAACGTTTCTCAAATCCATCCATAGTTTTCAATCCTTTAGTAGTTAAATAACTGGCAAACTACTTAACTATTATTACTAAGGGACTTTTAAACTTGGTTAGGTGTGACTCATTAGTATATAAAGTATCAGCGCTAACAATTAAATTGAGCGCGTAACATGCGTATTCATACGACACATGCGTAACATGCATATTCATACGACGTGTTTCTAATGGCAGTACAATGCGCAAACTAACAGATAACTCATTGTATAAGCGTTCTAATTTTCTTATCCGTCTATATTACTAACAATGTCCAATAATCTTGTAACGTTGATATGTGAACATTGAAACGCGCTAGTCATAATAAGATTCGACAAGTACATGGAAGATGTTGCCAAGTCTGCTGCAAGGAAAGTAGGAGTTCTGGCCCATACTAGAAACCTTCTAACATCTACCAGTGACGTATATCTCTATAAAGATACTATCAGACTGCGCATGGGGTATTGTTACGACATTTGGACTGGTAGAACAAACATTAGCCGCTATCTCTCTTGAACAGGGTACAACCAATGATTTCTAACTTAATAGACCCCGTCTTGTGTTCCAATACCCTGGCCCTGTCGCATCACAACATAGTTGGATAACTGTATATATTTTACAAGTACATCTACGAAATGTGCTCCGATTAACTCAGTACATTTGACCCCCTCCTTCTAATGTAAATACTTCCGACCTATCCGCCTAGAAATAACCTCCTAACCCTTCACTGTATAGGTCCATGGATGACGGGAGTTTTTTTTTACTCTGATAGCCTTATTCATTGAACCATCTGACTTTTGAAATTTCCTCCCTGCTCCCTATTTCCCCGATCGTACAGACATGAATAAATAAAAATGTAATATGAAAAAAGCATATTCTTGTCAAGCTTCGCACCAAAGTTCACCTCCCCCAAAAACAGCATCCTATAACAGTAGCCTCTTACCGTTCAGTAGAAATATGCTTTACTTGGGGTGAATGCAATTTAAAAAAATATATAAATTAAATAATGTAAGTTATATTTCCGATGTGAGGCAAATAATATGTTTCTCTTTTAGGAACTTTAACTTAAAGTTTTATTTTCACCTTCTTATAACGTATACTACTCCAACCACAATGATATCTATTTCCATAACTTTAATATCCATTAAAGAATTAAAAAAATACAAAATATGTTTACATTATTTTACCTAGTATATTTCAACAAAACTAACAATGCATTTTTTTATTAATTTATATTGTATTTCAATTTACTTAGATTATTTAAAAAAACTTAGTTCACCACAAACAAGGCAAGTTGCCACTGTAGACGTAGATAACTAATGAGAATTAGGGTGAAGTTTTGGGGGTCATCGTAGATTGGGAGCTGTGCCGCGAGATGCTTGTTCACATTAGTCTTAAATTTCTGCGTGCCGATACAGTCGAGGGAAAAGGGAGCAGGGAGCATGTTCCAAAGGCCAGCAGCTGGATGAAACAAGCTATTAGAGTAAAAGGCTCTACTGTATCTGGGGATCTCCACAATGAATGGATGGGATCTAGCTGATGGTCGAGTTTGTCGAGTGTATTTACGCCGAGGGGCACCAGAGCAGCAAGTTCATTGGAAAAAGTTCCATTGAAGTACTTGTAAAACAGGCACAAGGTTGCAACATTGCAGCGATGGGAGAGGGAGCCAAAGCTACGTGAATAGTGATGGTCCGTTCAGATTAGAGACTCTGTCTGGAGTTTGGAGTTTGTCTAAGAAAGAGAGACTAGTGGATGGTGTATCAGCCCAGATGTGACAATAATACTCAATGCATGGGCGGTGATCGTTTTGTAGATATATAAGATACTGTCATAGATAAGGGGTTTTCTAACACGGTAGAAGGAGTTAACCTTATTTGCAGAAAGCATTTTACATATACAAAAAAATATGGAAAACCTTCGAGTGTGGAAGCCAACATACATATACAGCAAATACAAACACACACACAGAAAAGTTAAAATAAGTATAGAAGTTAAAAAAATAGAAAGTATACCGCACGACTATTAGGAAACTGTAACTACCGAAAGTTCTCTAAAGTCACAGAAACACGCTTACACACTGAGGTGTACCAGTAGAAAATAG
This sequence comes from Sepiola atlantica, assembly GCA_963556195.1. Taxonomy (NCBI): domain Eukaryota; kingdom Metazoa; phylum Mollusca; class Cephalopoda; order Sepiida; family Sepiolidae; genus Sepiola; species Sepiola atlantica. The sequence goes on along the minus strand of OY744527.1, from coordinate 38,749,446 downwards.
GCATGAAGGGTCAAGGAGCATGGACAAATCGAGGGAAGGAAACAATCATGATGAACTCGAAGGATGTGTGGAGCACGGGAATATTAGAGCGGCTCATTGTTACACAATTCAGAGGAATCGAACAGACGTTGCTGGCGAATAAAATATGTAAAAGGATGTTGCCATAACGCAAAATGATTTGCAATCATTATCGAATCAGGCGGGGAATGTTTAAAAGCTGAGGAGACTTGTTTCAAATCAGACGCCATATGTTATTTCTAGCGAGCGATCACTAATAATACGACACCTGAAAAATCTTATAGAGCAAATAATGATACGGATGGCAATAACATTATTTTATTATATTATAAATCAGGTTATAACAGTAAGTATAGTCATTAATTTCGATATGATTATATCTAATTGAGAGTGACATAATTAGTACTTAAGAAATTCGGTTTACATTGTCATGCTACCACCCATCACGTGCCGAATCTTCCCTGTTTTATCCGATTCGTCACAGAAAATTATAAAACATGTTATAACATATGTTATATGAAAAAAGAATGCCCATCCACAATCGTTCTTTTTATCATAAGAGATAATGTTATTTTAAATATGATGTGTTTAGATCAGCGACTGCTCTTTCAAGGTAATGCAAGCCATTAATAACTGGCATGTGTATTTATTTTGTATATTCGATGCATATTCTATGTATCAACGTGTTATTCGTATATTCAATCTGTTATATCCTAAATTACATAGGACATACTAAATTAAGAATACGCCGAGTGGTTTGCGTTTAACAGGGATCCGGTAGGAAGTAGAGACGTTTATTGTTCGCTCACGTCCAGATATCACTGCCCGTCTTATATACGTACTTTCGTATATAGTCAATACCTGATTACTTCCCTTCATGTTAGTTTCGTATTTATGCCAATCATGACCTTTACAGCACCTTCCCCTGAAGCTGAAATCTTCCCGATTTTAGCTTTAGTACCATTTCCTTTTAGGATCAGGGCTTAAACGTCTGATGCTTTTCCTTTTTCTGGTGCTATTCCTTCTTGTCTGCGTTACCTGCGGTAAGGAATTCTGTCCACTCCATATGGTATGTTCAGGGGATACATTCATGGTTTCAGGTATACATACTGGCTTTGGTATATCAAATGTATCACACAATGTTTCCATTAGGATGTCTTATGTATTTTGCGAAATTCTGGGACGGATTTGATTCATGTGTCTTTTACAGACAAAACTTGGGCCTTGAATGGTATAAACCATGTTCCCAATTCTTTTCGTAATGAAACCGTCCACCTAATGATTCTTTTATTCTGAAAATTTTAAAAATACACTTTGTCCCCTGAGGAATAGCACTTTACTTTCAAGTTTTCTCCTTTAGAACATTTCTTCTTCTCAGGTATAAGTCTATCGATGATAGATCTAATTTTTCTAGCAAACATCAGTTCTGCAGGGGTTGAATTAGCATTATTATTTGGGTTCGGGGTTACCCTGTAGATTGCTAGAAATGTCTGTATAGTTTGCTCATCTGTGTCCATATTCAGGTTTTTCTTTATTGCCTGTTTAAATGTGTCCACAAATTTTTCTGCCAACCCATTCGACCTAGGATGGAAAACAGGTGTCGTGATATGTTGAATATTCAGCGATTTGCAGAATTCTTTATATTCGTGACCTGTAAATGCTGTACCATTGTCACTTACTATGGTTTTTGGTACACCAACACGGCTAAAGATTTCGTTAAGTGCATTTACAGTGTTCCTTGCAGTTGGATGTCTGGTTTTAAATATCTCTAGCCATTTAGAGAAAGAATCTACTACAATTAAGTAGAAAAAACCATTTAGAGGTCCGGCATAATCAATATGTAGACGTGACCAGGGTAGGTCCGTTTTCGGCCATGGGGTCGTTTTTACTGGCAGATCTCGGGCTGCTAACTGACATCCTTTGCATGCTTTGACACAGTTTTCTACTTCTTTGTCCATAACAGGTTAATATACGTATCCTCTAATTAAGGATTTCATTCTTTAAATGCCAGGATGACCTGTATGGAATTCCATTAATATTTTCCTTCGTAATGCCTGTGGAGTTACCATTCTATCAGCATACATAAGTACACTTTCACAAATTGAAAAACATGTAGTTTGTCTTACTTTGTTACTTTTTTCCTCAGTCCTAATTGAGTTTTCATTTTCATTATGAAAATGTCTTTTTCAGCTTCTCTTTTAATCTCTTCAAGGGTTATTGGAAGTTCACGTATCATATTACACATTGAACTTGTACATTCGCTTTCATCTTTAAGAGCAGCAATTACTGTCTCTTCGAAACTTTCGTTTCTTTTTGGAATCAACCTTGATAGTGCATCCGTGTGTCCTAACTTTTTCGATGACAAATGCTCCATCTTAAACTGATAGTTTAAGAGAGTTACAGCCCATCGCTGTAGTCGATTTGCGGTATGCTTAGGAATGTCTTTCTTTGATCCAAATATCGTAATCAAGGGTTTATGGTCTGTTTGCAATGTGAAGGTCCGTCCATGGAGAAATCGATTATACTTTTTGACTCCCAATATTATCGACAGAGCTTCCTTTTCAATCTGGCTATAGTTTTTCTCAGCTGCAACCAAAGTTCTTGATGCATGAGCGATTGCTTTTGTTGTTCCATCCTCATACTTATTGAGTAATGCAGCGCCAACGCCGTAATCACTGGCGTCCGTTGCTAGTACTAACTCCTTGTCTGGATCAAAATACGCTAATGCCAAGTCTGATTGTAGACATTTCTTAATTTTTTGGAAGGCAGATTCACATTTCTTTGTTCCAACTCCATTTACTACCCTTTTTTAGTAACTCGTTAAGAGGACCTCTCAAATTATGCACATTAGGTATGTATATCGCGTAATATTGAACCAATTCCAAAAATGATTGTAGCTTCGGTACTGAGTCTGGAGCAGGCATCTTTTCAATTGCTTCGGCCCGTTGGTGATCTGGTCTTCGTTCCTCTTTGTCGATTATTTTACCAAGGTATCTGATCCTTTCCATAAAGAAATCGCATTTCTCCGGGCTCAATCTGAAACCAAACTCCTCTATTCTCTTAAATACTTCTCTGACGTGCTTCTTGTGTTCATGAAAATTTCTGCTCTTTATCAGGATATCGTAAAGGTATGCCATTGAAAATTCCAATCCTGCGAGCATCGTATCCATAACCTGTTGAAACAGAGCAGAGGAGACCTTTAATCCGAACGGAAGTCTTTTTAGTTTAAAAATACCCTTATGCGTGTTAATGCACAGGTACTTTGAACATTCGTCATTGACTTTGATTTGCAAGTATGCATCCGAGAGGTCTATTTTTGAAAAAAATTTCCTCCGTTTAGTTTTGATAATAGATCTTCTGCCGACGGAAGGGGGTAATTGTGGTCCTGCAAACAGTCATTAAGGCCCGTCGAAAAGTCAGCGCAGACTCTTATTGTGTTATTCTGTTTCTTCACATATACCGTCGGACTTGCCCAATCCGTGTAGTCAACCTTTTCAATGACGTCTAATTGTTGAAGTCTCTCCAACTCCTTCTCTATGTCGTCCATCGATGAAAAAGGTACATTTCTTTTAGGTTTGAACACTGGGGTGGCATTTTTCTTCACCTCAAATGTTGCTTCTGTTTTCACACAGTATTCAAGTTTTTCGGCAAAAAACTTTTGGGAATTCTGCATTTAAATCGTCCATGAAGCCTTCTATTAGGTTTGATTTCTCTGTGGTCAACCTATTACAAAAAGAATTAACCGGTCGTTCCCATAAGTTGAACAGGACAATCCAATCCACTCCAAATAGACTTGTGTTCTTTCCTGGTACTACGTAACCTTTGGACTTGTGTGTTTGACCACCAAATGCCACATTGCACCTCAGTTCTCCTTTGAATTCCAACCTTTTGCCGCACACACTCTTCGCCATCTTGCTGGTTTCTCTTAGTTCAGGTCGACCGATCCTTCTCCAGATATCTTCATCTATGATGCTAATGTCCGCACCACTATCCAGGAGTAATATTACAGGATGTTCATTTATCTTTACATCGACATATTTACGCCTTTCGCAGCTTTTCTCTTTCCTTGTGCGAAGCGTATTAACTTTGTCGGTCCTTCGTTTTTTCTTTTGGTTACAATATGTTTCCTTGTGGCCTTGGAATCAACATTCGTAACATATCCTATTCCTGAACCAGCAGATCTTTTTGGTGTGTCTTGTACTTCCGCAGCATTCATAACTTTACTCCTATACATTCTGGGAGTCTTTTGTTCCTGGGTCTTGTATGTTCTAGAGGTCCTTTGCCTTTTTACATGTTGTACCTTGTAAACGCTTTTTTCTTCAATGCGGGTGTTGTCTCTTTTGATATTAATGAGACGTTGACACTCCTCGGTTACTTGTTGTAAAGTTACATTCGGGTCCGACTCCATAATTGTCAGGATCCGGGATCTGACATCTTTGTCCCTTGATGATGTGAGTCATTGTACAAAGATTAAACATTTAAATAAATCTGCCGAAATTTCATTTAATTTAAATGATTCACATAAGCAATTTACAGTACATGCATATTCTAAATAGTCTTCGGATTTCGACTTCTGTAAATTTAAGCATTTATATCTAGAATGGAAAAGGCTGTCTCTTTTATCAAATATTCTAGATAAAGTATTAATTGTCTCTTGAAAATTCACTTCCTCCGGTTTTTTGGGTAAAATTAAATTAGCATACTTGGTGTTTTCGTCCATCCCCAGTTTTTGTAGTAACAGCGTAACTTTTTCTTCGTCGGTCCAGTCCGAACATCTTTTTGTAAAAACTGTTTCGTACCTTCTATAGTATGCTGGAAATGTAACGCCAGTATCGGGAGAGTAGTGAAATTCTGACAAAGAATTTGAAATACCCTCTGCAGAAAAAATAGTTTTCATCCTATCTGTCGACGTTTGAATTAATTTTTCAAAATTCTTTTGTTGCGTTAACATTTGGCGTTTAAGTATTTTTGTTTGCTCCTGTTGTGCCTCTAACATTTTTTTGTGTCAATTCTTGCTGCTGCAGTAGTTGTTGTTGTAGCTGTTGTGGTTGCTGTTGTTGCTGTTGCTGTAGCTGTTGTTGTTGTTGCTGCTGTATACTTAGAGTTAACGCCTTCGTCAACTCAGCCAATTGCTCCATTTTAGCTTAATTACAGTAAAAATATCTTTCTAAAGTTTATAATAATAATTAAGTTTTTTTTTGTTTTTTCTTGCCGTCCTTGCAATTTTTCTTAAAAAAAAATCCTGGAATAGTACGGTAATTTATCTCTGTTAAGAGAAAAAATATCCTCGTTCGCCACTGTTATATACTAAATTACATAGGACATACTAAATTAAGAATACGCCGAGTGATTTGCGTTTAACAGGGATCCGGTAGGAAGTAGAGACGTTTACTGTTCGCTCACGTCCAGATATCACTGCCCGTCTTATATACGTACTTTCGTATATAGTCAATACCTGATTACTTCCCTTTATGTTAGTTTTGTATTTATGCCAATCATGACCTTTACAACACAATACATACTTGATGTCCTCATATATCTCAGTGCACAGTTCGGGGAGATGGAAGCAAGTTAAACCTCAAACAAAACTATACATACATACGAATATATATATATATATATATATATATATAAATGAAGAAATATATATGTATTTAAAGTTCAATTAAATAAACTTTTAAAAAATTAAACAAATGAAAATTATTTTTAACTTTACAAAGCATATATGCATATATGGATATATATGTACTCGGAATAGCTATACAAAATCACCATAGATGCGTTATTAGCAAAAGAAAAGAAGATAAACGCAGAACACACAACAAAATGGAATCCAAAAGACCTAAATTTAAAAGGGGAGAATCAACCAGTGTCTAAGTTTATATAATTTGCATTGACGCTAGATATAGATAGTAGGGTTAAACATCATAGTAGCCTATTTTTTGTTTAAATCTATTAGTGTAGTGAGCTATGAGAGCTGATTCAAGTAATTGTCGCGTAGATTTGTTTTGTATGAGTTTAATTAAAGTGGCATTTTTTTAAGTAAAAACTATTATAATATTTATTAGCAAGAGAACATACTGTCCAGTGTGTTGTTAGTTTTGAGAGCCTTGTTGCAGGCATTTGCATGAAACACATGTGTATATCGGTTTATTGTGAACAAATTATCGATTCATATATATATATATATATATATATATATATATATATATATATATATGTTCAACCGGTCGCTGAGTTGAATCTCGGAATGAAGTTACCCCTGACCCCCATCCAATAACATTTAGATTACGGTGAAGGTAACAGACATTCGAATATAAATACATCCTATTATTCCTTTTTGCTGAAATATAGTGAACAATCTAGCGTGTCTGTATTCCCAAGGGAGGGAACCATTCGCAATATTATCAAGTTTGAATTTTAATAAATGCTCCAGTTCGTAACTCTATATAAATTCCGAAGTTCGACCTAAATATTACCGAGTTCCAAAACATGCGCTTGACTATAGTCGGAGGTTTCATCGGCCGAAACCTTGGATTTTGTATTCACTTCTTTTTTGTGATTGCTGAATGACTTGAATCTAGCTAGTATAGTCCCATTTTTATTCGACTTTTGCCGACATTTTTTAAATAATTTTATATTGCCCATTTCTTTATTTAGTAGAGTAGGTATATTTAAGTGTCCTGTACTTCTATTGTACGGGGTATTGAAAAAAAATGTTTCAGCCTTCCGCATGTATTTTGAATATATATGCATTCTTATGTATTTACACTTGGCGAGAAAGATGTTGTAACACATTCAGAATTTACAAATTAGTACTATATTAACTCCGTAATCGATTGCATTTTTATAATGTACACCATTTTTCAAATTAAGATTACTAAATCGTATTACCCGAAGATGGATACATTTAGTAGTAGTAGTGGTAGTAATACTACTAGTAGTAGTAGTAGTAGTAGTAGTAGTAGTAATAGTAGTAGTAGTAGTAATTAAAGTAATTTTGAAACTGCGGTTGCATTTCTATTAGTTAACATCATGGAAATTGTGGCAGACAGTCTGTGAGTGTAGGGTTACTCTCTTTCCTCTGTTGTGATACTCCATTTCTGATATATGGTTTCACATCTAGTTTTAGAACATCACTATTTTCTTTCTATCTCTCATGTGCCTGGCGTATAGTTTTACTGATATCTCTCATGTGCATGCAATGAATCATTCGTTATTGAGTTTAAATGAGAAACCGTGTACACTCTTCGTTTCACTGTTTCGTCTGTAGCTTCCACGTAGTGTTTTGATGAATGCTGCGTTTGTATTGTAGTGTTGCATATGACGTCTGTTAGTAGGAAATATTCTTGTATTCTCAAATAATTTGTGGTTTTTAATTGTTTTTTACTTTTTGTTTTGTGGAAACTATGTATTTGGGTTTATCTTTATGACCATTTAAGTAGTCAATCCTTTGTTGTTGGTATTTTTTCAATGTTAAAAATACCATTATATTAAATGCGTTTGCAGTGTCTGTGAGAGTGCAGTTTCGATTTACAGTATCACAGATAGTACTATTTGATCGGCTATTTACTCATAGTCATAATCTTACCTGAAGATATGCTTATAGTCTATTTTACTTTCCCGAATAGATGTAAACATTGTTCAAATCTCAGAAGATTTGATCAAATAGGTCTAGAATTGTAATAGCCCATATGCATGGTTTGAAAGAGTTCCTTTTTGTACAAAATACGAACGGATATTGTAATGACATGCCCGTCTTATATGCCTATTGAGCGATTAGATTGCTATTTCAACCGCAACCGAGACAAAATAGCCGACGTACAGACGGAATCCCTGTAATAGATGCAGACGTATGCAAACAAAGCATATATTCAATAGAGAGGTTTAACCCACCTTCCTCATACTGTACGCCGATTTTATATTCAATTTTAAACGGAATCGTTACAGGATTGGACTTTAATTTTTACATCAGCATTAATTAATATAAGAACATCTGATTTAAATCAATCTAACACACACCTAACAAATTGAAATAAAAAATAAAACAATAATATATCATTTTTACGAGAATTACTTCATAATCTAACATATTTTAGAAAAGTAGAAATTGGACATTGGGTTTACTTTCGGCAGCCTCGTAATTCTCGCTTCTCTTATTTTGTCTTTTAATCCTCACATTCAAAAATGGATTCTACAAATCTTGAACCTGATTTCGATCCTGCTTGCTATGCTCACCACTTGTAAATGTTTTTTTACCGCAGCACATAAAGAATTTCGATTTCTGAGATCTAACATGTTATACTAGGCTTAGTATACACACGACATCCTACTATGTTTCAGAAAGCATCGGGATACATATATTCGCAGTGGTAATACTTTAATTCAGTGCATCCTTTGTAATGTCAATTACGGCAGTCATGATAACTTTTGTTTATAGCACTCAGTCTGTTATACTGTGTGATTGCCCAAATACCCCACTATGTTTTCCATCACTAATGGAGAGTACAGCCTCATAATACTGAACCAGCAATGTCAATAATGGTAGAAGCGTAGAATATAACATTAATATTTCCATAAGAAGACTATGTTAAACACATGTAAATGTATCATATAGCAACACTCTTAGTGAGTGTGTTGACGAAACCAGCAGAAATAAATAAATAGTTGACGACAGACAAGGATAGAACATATGTAGTATACACATATGACCTATTACAGCTGGAGACAGTTAAAAAGAGCTGGAAAATGTGCAGTAGCAAAGGCTATTGTGGCATTCTGAAACCAATAATACGTTATTTTGATGAATAAATTCTTGTAAATTAGGATTGTTTTGTCGGGATTAAACATACCTGTACTTCTTATACAACAATTAATTGAATCCAAGTTAGTATTCCACCATAGCAACGGGCAATTGCATGCTTATACCTTTCCTAAGTCTATTTAATCTTTAATTAAACCCAATAGATGCGAGGAGATTTTAACTTTAAATAGCCGACGTCATAGTAAACATAATAAACCATTTATAAAATATATCTGGAAAGTATTACTTAAAAACCAAGTGCGAAATAAATCTAAATAAGTGCACTTAAGGGAACGGTTAAACTCCTTTAAAAGAGCACTCGGTTGGAGCCTCTAAATAGCAGGTGATAGTCTGGCATTTGGAAGAATGCCCCGTTCCTATGCTAACGAAAACAGAAATAAGAACATTAAAACAAGTAAGAAATCAATTACACACCTTAATATTTTAGTGATCGTATCTCCGTATCTTACATCAATGTAGTATTGTCCTCAAACTTAAGATTCCTGGTCCGAAGACCGCTTATCAAGAGCGCTGAAAACGACTGAAATACGAACCAGCGTAAATTATTTCTCCTCGAATAGGCACTTGCTTCAAACCCAGGTACGTTTTATGTTATTATCTAACGTGCCGCTGTAATGACAGGAGTAAAGGATGAATGTTTCCGTCTCTCTTATTACTCAACCGACATTAAAAACAGTCACGTGTTATGTACGATTCTCTGTTTATATATATATATATATATATATATATATATATATATATATATATATATATATATATATATTAAATTATTGAAAAGATGAGTTAGAGGTCACAGTTATTCAGCTTAATATTTTGGCGCCTATGTTATGAAACGTCTTGCAATAAGTAGCCACCTTGCTTAATCGTTTTGTTCTAGCAACGTTGCTTCTTTCATATGATGAAAAGGTACAGTTTCGGAGAAAAAGTTATTTTAATCAAATGTGAGGTATTAAATGTCTAATTGTTGATCCGCCGAGACGGTAGTCTCGGGAAACTAACATCCGCCTGAATACATATTCCTAATACTCTTTGAAAATATTTAACAATCCCTCATTCATAATAATCTACCCTAATAATGTTTACTAAAATACGGGGTAGACTATTTTTTCGGCCAGCTTTGTGACCCCTTTCTTCTCTATTAGACTATTTAAGGACGTATTCTTTGATTAACCTGTTTACAGTCAAGGGGATCGAATACTAGCTGTGGGGTTTCTTTCAGTATTGCTTTGTTTAATGACTAACTGAAGATAAAGTTAGTTAAGTATCAGGTTGGCACTTTGCCGGGTGATATTACAGGATACCCTACCCAGGAGTAGCTCATTGAGAGACTTTTATATAAGTACTCGAGAAATGTCGGAGTCGTCTCAAATTCTATGTTGCCCATATGTCTGTATCAATTGGGGTATTTTCAACGTGGAATACTGGGTCCGTCACCTCGATGTTAATGTTACACATTGAGCTTTTATTATTTTTCCTCTGAATTAATCACCGCTAGTTCAAAGGTTATCTTATAATGAAGGGATTCTATATTCCTCTCCCTTTTTGTTATTATACAATTGAATTAACTTTTCTTTACATTAAGTTATTTCATGCCTTATTTGAAGCGAGGTAAATAAACATATGCATAATTGCTCAGACAATGTTCTCAAAAGTGGAAACTTATATCAGAAAATGCAAGGTGCATAAATATATCACAGTTTCTTATTTTTCGAGCACCTCGTGTTTTAGTATTGTGGTGCATTTTGTCGTACTTAGTAGCTAAGGGATATTTACACTTTTCGCCTTGAAAGCAAAGTTAGTAATAACATTTCGATAATGAGATAAAGTTATAAAAACACTTAAACCGGCGGTGTTTTAAAAACATAAACAAAAAATCAAAACATATCTGTGTTGAGACCTAATGGTCTTAAATAATTTCAAATATAGGCATGTTTACAATTTTTGCTTGAAAGAAAGATAAAAAATATCATTTAGTATATGATGTTAAGTAATAAAACTGTCAGCGTAGTGTTTACTTAAAATAACGTATTTATTTCCTTAAAGTTTAAAAATATGACGTTATGCCATACGATTATTTTATTCGTAGTTTTAAAATTACTTTGTAAACAGTAACAAAGTTAAAGATTTATAAACATTGAATTAAATATCAGTTCTTTTTAAGAATATATTTTGATGTGTTTACTAAGTTTTAACTTTGAATCTATCGTCTTGTCCTGTATTTTATTCTAATATTATTTTTTGTTAAAATAAACGAATAGATATCAAATTAAAACAATTTTACTTGATTACGTCATCCTAAATTGCAATGTAATTAAAAAACTACAATCTGATAATGTCTGTCGTTTCGAATTAAAATGTTGGACGCTGAACACGTTAAAAATACTTATTTCTGTTACCCAGCTTATTGTTTTTACGACAAGAAACGTATTTCATTATTGTATAGCTTAAAATATAAATAAAATTGATTATTAAAATATTTAAAAAAATTCTTCAATATATTATTTACTGATGTTATTTTTGTTTTATGAGACAATGTATAGAGTTTATTTCCTCATGTAATATATTTTATTTATTTTATCAAACAACTGATAATTGCTCCCATAGTAAACCTAGTTTTAATAGAAATAAGATTTCTTCATCACATATCTAACAATTAAACGTATTTGATTGTTTTACATATATATTTATATATATACATATAGACATACATATTTATATATATATATACACATATACATATAGACATATATATTTATATATATACACATATATATATACATATAGACATATATATATATATATATATATATATATATATATATATATATATATATATCTATATGAAAAAAAAAAAAATATATATATATATCATCACAACAGATAGCCGTTTCACTGAATCACATCGCTTCAGTTTGACTAGAATGGACAGGTGTTTTCACGCTGATACCTGCATTTTGTTTGTATGCTACAGTCCTCGATGACATGGTCAACCTCCATTCGGAACAAATTATATAATAATATGGTAAGTGTTTTAGTCTAACAACATCGAAACTCAAGCTTATGACTTCCTCTGAGTGTGCAGTTACTTGACTCTGTTTGTGAATGTGTGCGTGTATGTATCTTGGTTATTTGGTTTCTTGTCTAAAATATGCGTGTGTTTGTATGCAGATGTGTATTGATATTTAGAGCAGCTCGACAGTCAGATATTAAGAAAGTTAGTTTAGTCAACTAAATTTGACTGTTACACGTTTTGTTTTTATTGCCTGGATTTTGATGTGATTGACTAGAGCTTTTGAAACTGCATTTCATACACAACAGTCTGCTTTTAGTTTGCTAGTGAGGCAAGTTGGACTTCTTCATAGAGCTGAGGAATACCGTGCTTACAGATTGTCGCAGGCATTCGTTCACCTTCAAAATGTAAGGTGTTTTCCTACGACACTGTAAACAATAAAGCTGAGCGGTTGCATTAAAAACGTGGCGTAGAACACACAAAGCAATTGCGCAGAAGCACCAATGTATTACACGCCTATTTTACAACATCAAAGTCATAGAAGACAAGATGAAAGCGGACCTTAATATCGAATCCTCCTAGACACTTACCAAAATTCTTGTTAGCCGAGTAGGTCTGACACTACAATGTTTCAACAACCCTTTAGCACGGTGAGGAATTGTTTCACTTTACGGGGATAATGCTGACACGTGTTAGTGGAGGAGTTTCGATTAATTTCCTATAATTATTTTCAATTTTTTTCTTCGATTTCTCTCACTGAATGCAAGAGAAACCGTTAGATTTCTAAAATCATTGTTTTCGTATGATATATTTTGAAATGTGAAAACCAATAACAATGTATTTTTTTAATTAATTTATCTATATGAATAGCTTTCGGTTGGAAATGCTATTTTAAAAAGAAATACCTTTTTTCATTTTATTGCTATTTACTGTTGGAGTGATAACCCACCTGTGGATACAGAACATTGATTGTTTGATGTTACTGTTGCGGGGTTTCAAATATATCCAGACATGCGTGTTTTTGTCGAAACTTTATGTTTGCAAGTATTACTTTATATTTAAGATGTTCTCTTTTATGAAAGCACATTGATGAATTCCAAATTCAGCGGAATAAGTTCCTATCGAGGTGTTTATATTTGTTCTCGCCGACAATTGTGTTTCACTACTTTTATTTAATATTGTTTTGTAGGTTCATTTATGGCCTTCGTTCAGTCTTGTCAGACAATGGATACGCACTCTAATCGTGCCTGTGCCTGTCAATGTGAAGCAAGCGTTGCACAATCCCAACCACACCTCTCCTGAGTCGGCACTGCTTGATTCCAGTGCCAAAGAGAAATCCAGGACGACTGGAAACAATGCCGGGATAAGCGGAGAGCACGTACAACATTTGGTATTCCAACATGTCTACCCATTTTAGTACTGGGCAAGCCTAACGTCGCTTAGCTACGGTGATCTAACGAGGACCGGTATGTCGAAGTGATTATACCGTAGTGTTTCGGTTGCTATTTAGGGTGAATGTTTTAATTGTGTTGTTGTCGTTTAGAAGTCGTTTTGATTATACTTTATAGGTCTGCATTTTGATATTACATTTGATCATTAGTATGATGTGTTGTGTTATATGTGTTTATAGCGGTTTATTTTGAGTAGACATTAAGTTATCTTTTTGTTGTGTTGTTATAGGATAGTGCTATTATTATAGGTTTCTCATCGGGAATTTTTTTCTTTTATTTCCCATGTTCTAGTCGTTAATGTTTTATTGTAAAGGTTAAATGAGTAAGTTTCTGTATACAATCTTATTTCGGGTGTACTTTCATTAGCTCCTATGTAGTGTTTTGTTGTGTTCTGCGTCTGGACCTTGTATATAACGAGTGTATGTAAGCAACATTTTTACTCGGAAATCATTTATCTTTCTTTCATTGCTTTTTGTTTTGTTTTTTGTTGTTATTTCTTAAAATGTATTATTATCACTCATATGTGTTGTGTGCAAGTGTTGCCTGTTTTATAGTAGTTAAGGTTATTAAGTATTATTCATTTGAAAAATAAGTATCACTGAATTGTATATATATATATATATATATATATATATATACTCAGCTTTTGATTTTAGCATCGGAAACAACAAATATATGTTACATTCATAGTACAATTGAATGCAGATACGAGAGTAACTAATGCAACGGATATTTTGTTGTTGATCATTAAATTCTAACTATTTATAATATAATTGATGTACAGACGTAGATAAGCATTTGTCTGTCCTACTGCTCAGATAAGAATAATGGACATAAATGTGATTAACGTTTTCTGTGCAACTGAAATTCGATGTTCCAATAACCTACAATCAGTTATGAATAACATTGAGTTATTTTCAACGTCCACTTTCCTAGAAATTCAATAATTTATTGTCTTATGCGCGTTGTTTTATTACCCTAAACTAACACAGTAAATAACTATTCCGTATGTTTTGAAAAAAAATCATTTCAATGGAAATACGTTAGTACAACATTACAGAAATAAAGACTTCGCGAAGAATAATTAATTATCATTTTTTAAATTGCACATTCATCAAGCTTATATTAAGAAATAACATTAATTAGCACAATATCGTTGGGGAAAAGTATAAAAATATAATTGCACGGTTAGTTATGGGTTTAATTAACGGGTGTAGTACTGACAACTGTGGTTTAGTTTAATTTTCTATAATTAATTTTACTTTTTTCTCAATTTACTTTTACTTAATGAAAGAGAGACAGTCACATTTAAAAAAAATATTGCTTTCGTATGATATTTGAAAGAATTGGAAAACCAATAACAATATATTATATCTGTTTAAATACATTTATTTATATAAAAAGCTGAGCTTTTGGATCAACAATGCTATTTTCACAGCAATACCTTTTTAAACGTTATTGTTATTAATCATTTGAAGCATAATCGTTTATCATATGCGCGTTGTTTTATTACACCACACAAAGGTAATAAAAAAAACTCCTTGTTTGGAAACAATTGATGTCAACGGATGACACGATTTTAATAGATTGCAGGAATGCAGAATCCTGTAAAAGAGAATGAATGATACACTTTTTTTAAAATTGTACAAAAACAAATCTTATATTACGAAATAATACCAACAAACACATATAGACACCATATCGTTTGGTAGAAAAAAAACAAATACATTTTTAAAAAAACGTGGAAATCTAAAAGGAAGATATGATATAAATAAATATGCATTTCTTAACTATCAACCTGACATAATAAATCCAAGAAATACAAAACAAACAAAAGTCTAATATCAAACAATAAAGGAATTGTCTTAATTCAGAGGGATGGCAGTTATGTTTTTTTAGATGTTGGTAAAATGAGCAAGATTTAAGAAGCTGATTTTAGACAAATTCTAGTTAATAACACTAAATTATACATTCCGAAAACAATTTTTAAAAAAATACTCGAAGCTATCTACATAAAAACACAACAACCTAAAATTAACAACATCACATATGAAACCAGTAGTAACATTTTAAAATGCTTAACGTAATGCAATTTTGTTCTGTGATGCTATCCAACATTGCTGAATTTAAAATCGCCAACGACTTCCTTGAACAATGCGGAAAACGTTATCTGCGCGTTTTTTCACCGGCTTTTACAAATTCTCTTCTTTCTCCAGCTTTTTTATTCATTTGCTTTTGACACCTGAGGATGATTTGACGATGAATCGAAAACGTGTGTGAAACATGTGAAACATATGGCACATTTTTTTAAATACTAAAAAAAACATCTGAAGAATTGAAAAAATATAAAAAATGTATAATTAAACATACGAATTCTTTTATTTTTAAGAATATTTGCATAAATGAGAAAATGCTGCTTAAATACACACACACACAATATATATATATATATATATATATATATATATATATATATATATATATATATATATATATATATATGATAATATGAAAAAGCAATTATATTTATATAGTTCAGATCGAGTCTGATTGGAATCAATTTATTCTTATACACACATATATATATAAATATATATATATATGTATATATATATATATATATATATATATATATATATATATATATATATATATATATGTGTGTGTGTGTGTATCTGTGTGTATCATAGAGAGAGCTGTAGAGAGTATTTTTTATTATCATTTGGTTTTAATTAATTTTCTGTATGGTTTTGAAACTGCATTTTATACACAAAAGTTTTATAATTAATGTTATATTTGACTGACGAATCAACTCAAGCTTTTAAAGATAAACAATTAGAAGTGTTAATACAATATGTGTGTGGGTGACGACACGCATAAATAAATAAATAGAAAATTTAACAAAAAAATTATCAGATGTACGCAGGTTTAAAACAATTTATTGCAAATAAAAAGGAGACCAATAAAACTTTAATTGGACTGCACGTGGGAACCATTAGTGGCACGTAAGACGGATTAGGTGTAGAAAAGCATGCTTGATTTTCTTGACAGTTTTATACACCCGAAAAGATGAATCATTTGTAAGAACGAGATTAAGTTGATTGCGAGATGTTGTGATTCTTCCGATTTAAACAGTGCGTGTAAATGACATTGGAGCATGCAAACTAGAGATTGCCTTATAATTACGAAGTGCAAAAGAACGGTAAATGTGCTATGCAAGAATCGGAGGATGTTTTTAACGTTTTAGAAATTTGCAGCTAAAGTTGTAGCTATCAACGAATTAACTATAAATAGATTACTAAGAAACGACGAACACTGCCACTTACTTGTTGTGCTTTCTGACTATTTATCAGTTACATCCTGCAATAATGAAAGCCGTTGCAATAGGCTTTCCTGAATTTAGATAGTTCTCCTGAAGAAAACGTGCATTGTCCATATAAAGAAAACATTACAAAAAACTTTTAATTGCTGAACTTTAATAATAAACACTAAGGAGCAAAGCCTAATCAATGTATCTATTCACAACAGCCACAACATTCAGGTTGTGTTCAGAAGTTAAACATTAAGCAAATCAAATGAAGCTTAAACGATACACTGATTTACTTACTCTATTTATGAAGTATTTTATTTTAAATCTATAGATTACAGTATTTATTGTGTATGTCCGGGTGTAATCGACATGGTCATACTGAATGTGGTGGGGTAACCGGCTGGTAGCAAGAGATCGACTTTTCAGCACCACCTAGTAGGCGGCTCTTCAGAAAAATATAAAGAAGCACAAATAACCGGTTGAGAATAAGCGCTGATCACTTTTTCGGCTTGAACCATAACATATATTCCTTGCTCGTAACACGCTGTCTGTTGTTATTGTTTCTTTAATGAGACATTTTTCATGTGTTTTATTTATTTATTCAGGCCTGAGATAATCGATGGGACAAGGGTACATCTGATAAAAATATAATAACTTTTAAATAAAATACATTATATTAGATTTTGTAGAACCTTAAGCATTTTATTGTTTTTTTAGAATTTACTCGTGATACATTATATATATATATATATATACATATATATATATATATATATATATATATACATATATATATATATACACACATATATATATATACACACACATATATATATATATATATATATATATATATATATATATATATATATATATATATATATATATATATATATATATATATATATATATATATATATATACACATACACACACGGCACAATCACGTTGACACACCGGTTCCCGTAAGATCACCGAAGTTAAGCGACGTCGAGACTGGCCAGTACTAAATGGGTGACCATTTGGGAATACCAGGTGCTGTATGTGCTCTCTGCTTAACTCGGCATTGTTTCCAGTCGTCTTGTATTACTACTTGCCATTGGAATCAAGCAATGCCGACCCAGGAGAGCGGTTGTTAGAGATTGCGCACCCATTGCAATTACAAATTCACGCGCGGGCAGCCCCTGGTGGGGCACTCATACGTCGAAATCGACGAGAGAGTCCATCATATATATATTGCGTATATTTAAGCAGCATATTTTTATTTAGTCAAACATAATTAAATAACAGAGTGTTTTTGCTTAATAAGACTTTCTTATTGTTTTTTCAATTTTCCAAGTGTCTATTTAGTGTTTCGGTCAAATTTCTATATGGAAGTTCAGTTGGAGTCTAGTTCTATTTTCTTTCCTTTTTTGCGAAGACATCCAGTTTAATTCCTTAAATAATCTTCAGACGGTATTCTTTCTGATGTCTTAAAAATATGTCTTTAGTATTGTGTTTTCAATATTATAAACGTTTTTTTTTAAGTTGTAAATTAATAGCCGTTATTATAATAATAAAAACTCAACAGTAAAGACATATTCTTACAGACAGTAAGATAACGCAACCTGAATATTATTTGACGAATCAAATCGAAATATAGCCGCGAAAATAGAAAGAAAATGAAACAAGTAACCCACGGAACTTACATGCACCACTTTGACTGAAACACTTAATAGACCATCGGAAAATTGGAACAAAATTTATAATCACCCCAGAATAGTGGCGCTGCCCAAGCGTCGTATCCGGCGCTGCCGAAGCGCCCAGACAAAATCCCCCTAGATGACAGACCCCTTGCAACAATATATATATATATATATATATATATATATATATATATATATATATATATATATTATGCATATATATTCAATATTTTTTATATAATTGTATCCCATATCAATGTTATGAAAGACGGATTCACGCCTGTCTTTTATACCATTGATATGGTAGAACATTAAATAAATAATATTGAATGCACCATGGCTCTGGCACTAAACTATTGAGCTATTTTGATTACCTTATGTTATAACATTTATATTCAAACATATATAAAAAATAAATATGAATAAAAATGCATACGCTTTGAGTAAAACTAATTCGGGCTCCCGGCACTTGCCAATGTTTACATTGAGATATCACTTACATTCAGTCAGTGTCGTATAATAGCGCAGGGGAAGTGGCGCTGACTGTCAGCTCGACGGTTAAGTTTCAATTCACGTTTGACGCACTAACTGATCTAGCCGCACTGAAAAGCTGTGATGCAGCGAAACATATATATATACATCTCTCTTTCTTAAGTAGTGTTTATTTGTAAGGATATCGCCAACTGCATAGACCATTGGGTAAAAATAATTCGAGCTTCCGGCACTTGACAATGTTTACATTTAGTTTCAATCCCGGCTTCAGCCACTCACTAGTCTAACCGCATTGATGAGCTGTGATACATCGAAACAGTTAGTATGTTGATGACTATATATATATATATATATATATATATATATATATATATATATATATATATATATATACCGGATGGATTTAAAAATATATAACGGTGCAATCTCTAGTTTATTTTTACATTTTGAATATAGTCAATAAAGTGGTAGGATCCCTGATAATACTCATTCTTCAATGTAAAAAAGAAAGATAACACTATTTTTGTAACAATCTTACTCGGCATTAATGGATGATCCAACCGGACACATCTTTCCGTAAAACAGTTTATACTTGTATTAGATATAATATAAATGAAATTAAATAAAATTCAATAAAAAAACGAAGCTTAGTTCCCTTGGTTTTTAAATCGAATTTTTTTTTAAAGTTAAAAGCAT
Source organism: Sepiola atlantica (assembly GCA_963556195.1). NCBI lineage: Eukaryota > Metazoa > Mollusca > Cephalopoda > Sepiida > Sepiolidae > Sepiola > Sepiola atlantica. The sequence continues at coordinate 38,729,960 of OY744527.1, read as the reverse complement.
TTTTTTTATGAAACGATTTTCAAAAATTATGTTTAATTATATTTTTTGTTTTTCCTATTGTTTTTTTCCTTCTCGTTTTTTAATGTTTTTTCGTATTTAACGTAAGAAAAATATAGATCTGTCAGTATTAATAAATGACGCTGATTTTTTAAAGTAAACAGTGAATTGTTTCCTAATAAACCTGCATATATAAATGTCATAATTATGTGAATTTTATGTTTCTGAACTTATTGGACGTTACGTTGGTATTTTCCTCTGGTTGTTATTCACGGACAATCAATTACCTGTCTTCCGACAACGCCACGAGTGTATAATGGTTTCTACACGCGCCGGTAAGTGAAGACATAACACATCTATCTTATTATTACAAAGCCGTCGAGGATCGATCCTTAACGATCAGTCTAACAAACACTGGTCCATTGTGACAAATGTGACATTTTTATTTGTCTTGCTGAAGTCTTTGTTCTTTTCAGCTTTAGATAACCCTAACCCTAACCCTATCAAGCTTTGCCTTCTCACTTTAAGAATAAGTTATTTAATAACTACTTTTTTGAAACGACCTCACCGCAGCTACTCAGGAAATTATTAGAGTGGCTAGACTGCGCCACTTCTTGTGCGTTGCCTGAGTTCACCGCATTTTTGGCTTTAAGGTGCATCTACCTGCAGTTTAACGAAAGTAAATGTACTCTGGACCTACCAATATTTCATTATTTTAATTTAGTTCATCTTGTACTAATCGTTTCCGATGGATAGTTATTATCCAAAATAACTGAGAACTTATTTTTAGAAATTAAACTCCAAAAATATATTATATTAATATACATACAGTAGTCAAAAATGCATGAGTAGAAGATATAACAAAATAAGTGAAGTGAAAAATGAAGAGATCATAGAGACGTTACACTGTTTGGAATGCGAAAATAATTTGGCACAAAGATAACGGTAATGAGGAAAAAATGTCTGGCCTTATAAACAGAGGAACTTTTAAATGATATGTCCACGAGGGAAAACACATAGCTATTTTAGGCAACCGACTAAAAATAGACTTGTAGACTTTACCAAACAAAGTTAGATATTTAATTTGAACAAGAAAAAAATAAACACAATTAATATAAAAGTAAAAAAAAAAGAAATATGTAATTTTAAAAAAATCTAAAGAAAATATTTCAAATCATGCGGTCAAGAAATATGATAAAGAACCAAAACAGTAGAAGATATTAACGAAGATAGCAAGACGCCGATGGGCGAAAGTATTCCGAAAAAATAAATCTGCACACAAATACTGTTGCAACGATCAAAGTGCCTAACAACACACGCACATATATAGCTACACATGTACCGCCATATTCAATTAGGAATGAAAACGCTTTGAGATATAAATCTGCGGTCTAGACGTTATTATGTGCCAATGTAAAGTTGCTCAAATATTTAAGCCAAATATTGAAAGAGCGAATTAAGTTTTTTCAAATAAATCTTAATGGATTGAGTAACGAACATTATCCATCAATATGCATTATATTTAGACGCGTACTGAACAATGTTTCGACTGTTTTATAATTGGCGCGACGTTTAAATAAGAGTTTACTAAAAACAGTGAAAGTTGTTGTCCGGGAGTGACTTAATCACATTGTTGCATGCTTGAAAGATGAGAGAGGCATACGTATTTTTTAAGGTCACCAGTCCACCCATCGTGGTTCATAACAGTTATTAACACTTACAACGACATTTTTACTTCACAGAGAAAGATATATAATCGCAAGAAGAGAGAGATACATATAGTAATTACGATAAAGAAACACATATACATATACATGTTTATATATATATATATATATATATATATATATATATATATTAGTAATTGCTATATGAAAGTAACATGCACCCTCTAAGTGCTCATTAGCAGTATACATGTTCGTATGATAAAAAGTGACACACGAAATGAATATACTATTTGGTATTCTCTTTTCAACTTCTGTAAATATATTTTTACGGTCAAGATTAATTGAAGAAATAACGTTGATTTTGCACTAGTAAGAAGATCTGTATCAATCAACACTGTATAACTATGCCCCCTTGTAAACTATTGATAATAAAATCCCGCCTAGCTACTACCACTGTCAATTCTTACCCTTTCTACTTCTGCATGCCCAAGACGAAACAAAACTTCAATGGGCGGAGCTTCTTTCCGAGAACTGTCCGTCTGTGGAACACAGTGTCGCGAGTATTCTTCCCTGTCGACTACAATATAGACGTATTCAAGTCTAATGTAAAAAAAGTTCTTGTGTAAATGCCCCCGTATATAATCAATATCTGCCCTGCTTCAACCATCTTGCATGTGAACGCGATGTTGTCTCACTATCCATCAGTCAAACTCTTTAAACCTTATCCCCAAGTGGTATACTAAGGCCAAAATACCACTTGGGGAGAAGGTTTAAATGTTGTATCTCTATCTATCAATCAGTCAAAATTGTTAACCATTATCCTCAAGTGGTATGTTGGCGTTGATAAGCTCTGAATTTGATATATTAAAAAATAACTTTTGTGACCGGCTTGATTCTGCTGTTGGCACTTTTGCCTTAGGGACAACATAGTGGTTGCCAACATATCTAAGTGAAAAAGATTCTATGGAACCGACTGGATTCGAACTTGACACACACAGGTTGTCAAATCGCGTTGTTTTCATCTTAACCACCGTCACCTCCCAGATTGGGCACTGATAATAACATAAGATATCATCAAGAGTGCAACAACATTGAAAAGCAATCGGCGGCGAAACGCGCGCATTCGTGGCTAATTATTTTATAAATAACTAGCGGAACCCGTCGCCCGGCGTTGCACGGGAGAAATTAGTACCTATTTCATGACGTCGAATAAAAAAAAACGGCCTATAGTTCTTTCTCCACCCCCACCCCCTATACCGTGTTGGCGAATGTTTTAAATTAAAAAAAAAAAGAAAAAAAGTGACAGAGTTAAACGGGATCGAACGCTGATACCGTCAATCAGTACACCACCCTTCTCAACCAAAGCGCCACGGCTTCGAGTTAAAAATACATGTGAAAATAGGCTAATAACGCTATGCTTGTTTATTGACATGCGTGTTATGTTAACATTTAGATTCTGCCGACCAAATGGAAAGTTCGACAATGACACGGTGTAGGTCATTTTTTGATGAAGTAAATTCATTTGGGCAATTTTTCTATAATATGCGTGTTTAAGGTGTATGATTTTGAAAATGTAAATGTATCCGGGTCTACCAGTATCTTGGTGCTTATTGAATTAAATAGGAAGTCGATTCGATCAAGAAATTTTAGCCGCCATGTTGAATCATGAATGTTGCATAAATTGTGTTCGTTAATTTCATTCGCTTAATTCCGGAATGAATATAAATGTAGAAGGTAGAATTAGATAGAACGTAATCTGATAATCGCGAATAATCATCGGAGTGTAAGGGAGCGGTTGTTAAGTTTTTGCGTATTGCTTAATATTATGTAGTAAAATAATGCCAGACAAATACGAAATAACAATGGGTGTTTTGTGTAAATTATACTGTGTGTATTAGTTCCCGGTGTCGATGGGTGTAGTCACAGTACAGAATTGTTAGGGAGAAAAGTTTTTACTACCACCTATATGGAGTTGGTATTTCGGAGAGTCGTGGCGGCCGGGCCGAATGTAATATTCAGTGTTAGTTTTGAAAGAAGAATAACAGATATACTAAAACACGTTCGAGTGAATAAGTGCAATGTAATTGTGAGTTCAGTAGCCCGTGATGCATGTGGTTATTTTCCTATTCTCCGAGAAGGTACAGGGGAAAAAACGTCTCTACTTTATATATTAGAAGAAGAAATAACATATTGTTACGTGATTTCTTACGGATGCGCGTGTAAACGATTATACATCGGTCGGAAACCAAGTTGTCGGTCGTCTCTTGACAACATCACTTTGACGTTGATGTTAATTCATAGATAAGATTTATTACAAAGAGAAGAACAGTCACCGAAAAAATCAGAGAGACGGGTTACTAGAAAAAGTTCCGACTGGAAGCCACGTAGTTTCTCCAACTTCCATTCTGACAACGGCTTTCGTTAAGTAACCGCATGTTTAATAGCATTTTTTTATTGTACAGATATATGCATATATCTTTATTTTAAGGACGTTCTGAACGCTTTTAAATGATAAGCCGAGAATTATGTTTAAAATATCTAGAGCATTTTATCATAACAATGAATATGAAAAAGACTGAAAAAATCAAGATTAGCGTGATTATTTCAGCTATATATGCAAAGACATACAGCTGGATTATTGCACTATGAGCACATATTTTAACTAACTGACATATTTCCAACCAAACAAGTGTTTTACACTGAAAAAGTTAATGCATATGTGTATGTTGTGTTGACTCGACGAATTTTATTAGTCAAGTGTTACCTTACAAGCAATATATAATCGCAAACATCTTACAGACGTGCGTATGACTCGTTGAGACAAATTGAATATCCATTGCTCACTGCGAATCCAATAACAAGTTACAAGCTGTGGAACATATGATAACAATCTGCTCAAGCAAACTGCTAACACAATGTCATTCATTTGGACAATAACGCGCCAAACTTGCTTTTCAAAAAAGAACCTAAGATTCTAGATGAATAACACTTATTTGTGAAATCTCATATTTGCTCTTTTTGAGCATACTCCAAGTTCTGAAATAGTGTATCTTATTTGCGACGGTTAACTAAAAAACAACACATGGTGAGACATCAGGAATATATTGCACAATGCTTGAATATTTATGCAGACTTATAAAGATTGCATTATGTTTTACTTTTTACGTGCCTAAAATTATTAAATAATCTGCACGTGTAAAGCCTTCTACGATATGAATTATTTACAGCGTCTGTCAAGCCAATATATTAAATAGGTTCTAGTTATGTAACTGTACTGATGATGACTATTCCGTGTGTCTAATAAGGATAAGAGTAGGAAAGTATATATATATATATATATATATATATATATATATATATATATATATATATACATATTGCCGTCTCGTTAAAAGATTCATCTCGATGATTGTCAATCAGTAACAACAGAGCATATATATGCCAGATATTTTAATAACCATGTTTTTATTTTATTATTTTTATTTTTATTTTTTCACATTTCCAAAAAAACATAACACTTCTGTGAGATGTACACTTTTACTGTGCGTTTTATTTGCCATGAGCCAAACAACATTTGGGTGTCAATATCGTCTCTGCAAAAGTACAAACTCATCATTAAAACTCAAAGAGTAAGAAGATATTGGATGAAAATGTCATGCAAAAACCTAACTAAAAAAATGTGTTGGTGGGCTATATGTGTGTAAACACAAGGAGCTTATTTTATTGTATACAGTGGTTCATTGGGGTTAACACCAAATAAAAAGGAGCAACTAACATGTGGTGAAATCCACTGTTACGCCATTTTGAATTTTTCAGTTCGGAGTTAGTACATCCTAAAAATTCGTGTAGATGTTTATAAATTTGAATTCAGTAATATTTCTTAAAATAGTTAATAAATTCTATAATTTTTTTATAAAAATTCGAATGTACTTGAGGGCAATGTTTTACTTTCCTAAAGTTACATCAATTAGCCTTAAAATTCCTATTTAGGTCATTTGGATACAAAGCTAACTTCAGAGCTGATCTCTTTTAAGTCCATCAGTCGAGAGAAAGTTATATATACATTTTTTAGAAATGTGAAAAATAAAAATAATAAAATTAAAAATATGGTTATTGAAATATCAATTTAACCTGACTTATATATAAATATATATATGCATATATATATATATATATATATATATATATATATATATATATATATATATATATATATATATATATGAATTTGATTTTTATTCCGCGTATACTCCTAGAGAAGTATTTTATAGATGATTGGTGGTGTATGAAGCATTAATAGATAATGTTTCATATACCACCAATCATCTATAATATGTATATATATATATATATATATATATATATATATATATATATATATATATATATATATATATATATATATATATATATAATTCTATCTCAAAGAACAGTGCACTAAAAGGCTTGACTAGCAGATAACGATGCAAACTTTACATTTCACAATTATCGTGTCGCCGATAAGTTTGCAATTAACTCTCGGGAATTTTTACTTTGTCGATACATCGCAACGATGTGTTGCTGCTAATGTTAGCAAACAACCCCGGTTACAGCGAATTGTGAAATAGATAAAGATCTCGCTATATATATATATATATATATATATATATATATATATATATATACCTACATCTTATAAAGTATGGCATCCCAAAGAACGAATTTAGGTACATTTTAACAAATAGCACATCCATTCCGGCGATTTCGGGTTGCAGTGTTTGCCTCCCCTTAATGAAGAATTGTTTATACGCATTAATAAACCAAACATAAACGATTCCCGTTATGAGGGGGTGGAGGTGTATTGCAGTGCTGTGGAAATAATTTAAAAGAGCGCTCTCTTGATAGATTGACAACTCTATTTACTTTTGCAACCGCCTGACGACGACCAGTGTCGGTTCAAAACATTCGCACAAAATACGGAGATTTATTTCACTCCTTGGATTATAACATCACATCCGTCGTACGAAGACTAGGAAAGACGGATAAAAAGCTGAATAAGCAGAAGTTGGCACTCCTGTTTAATCAAACATATATATATATATACTAACGGGTTACCCGGCGTTGCTCGGGGTCATAAAAACATATAATTGAAGAAAAATCGTGTGTGTAACATCTTTATATACACACTTCTATTTCTCTCCCCCCCCCTTCTCTATAGCCGTCTCTTTATATTTCTACCTTTCTCTTCCCTGGTCGCTCCATTTCACTGCTACTTTCTAATTTTGCATTTTGCGAAAGCTGTTTCTTCCCCACCATTTCTCCTACGTTGCCCAGGGCAATAGTATGACATATTTCTATAAAAAGTAACACCTCTATCTGACCCCTTCTATATAGGTACTTATCTCCGCCCCGGTGTTCATACTATATACGTATCTATCATCACCCCGGTGCTCATACTATACACGTACCTATCGGCGCCCCAGTGCACATACTATATACGTACCTATCGCCGCCCCAGTGCAGATACTATTTAAGTACCTATCGCCGGCACGGTGCGAATGCTAAATACGTACCTATAGCCGCCCCGGTGCGAATGCGAAATACATACCTTTCGCCGTTCCGGTGCATGTGCTATATACGTACCTATCGCCGCCCCGGTGCGCGTGCTATATACGTACCTATCGCCGCCCCGGTGCGCGTGCTATATATGTACTGATCGCCGCCGCAGACCGCATGATATGTACGTACTTATTGCTGCCCATGTGTACATGCTATATACGTAGCTATCGCCACCCATGAATTCTGAATACGTACCTATCGCCGCCCCGGTGTGGAAGCTAAATAGGTACATATCGCTGCCCCGGTGCGAATGCTAAATACGTACCTATCGCCGCCCGGTGTGAATTCTAAATACGTACCTATCGCCGCCCCGGTGTGAATTCTAAATACGTACCTATCGCCGCCCCGGTGTGAATTTTAAATACGTACCTTTCGCCGCTCCGGTGCGCGTGCTATATACGTACCTATCGCCGCCCCGGTGCACGTGCTATATATGAACCGATCGCTGCCCCAGTGCACATGCTAAATACATAGCTATCACCGCCCCGGTGCGCATACTATATACGTACTTATTGCCGCCCATGTGCACATGCTATATACGTACCTATCGCCACCGCTGAATGCTAAATAAGTACCTATCTCCGCCCAGAGGTGAATGCTAAATATGTACATATTGCCGCCCCGGTGTGCATACACCATATGTACCTATTACTTCCTCAGTGCGAATACTAAATATGTACATATCGCCGCCCAGGTTCGAATGCTGAATACGTACCTATCGCAACCCCAGGGCGAATGCTAAATAGTTAGCTATCGCCACCTCTATGCACTACTATATACGTACCTATGCCACCCCAGTGCACATACTATATATAAACCTATCGCCGCCCCGGTGCGCATAATATATTCGTACCTATCGCGGCTCTGGTGTGCATACTACATACTTACCTATCTCTGCAAGGGTGCACATACTATATATGTACCTATCTCCAGCCCAGTTCGCATACGTAAGAACTCAAATTAGTGCACTCCTGTTGTGTTAGAAAAACAAAATAGTGTTCATTCATGTATTGTCACTATCATAAATATAAATAATTTTAGTTAAAAACAGAAAAAAAAAAAATTTGTTTGCCTCCCCCCACGAAAATTTTCTTTCCATTTTCCCACATACTTAGAAATATTTTTAATTTAAAAGAAATAAAAAAGAAAAGAAAATCTTTTGACCCGCCCCAAAAATTTGATACATAGAAATATTTTTAGTTAAAAAAAGAAAAAAAAAATTTTTTAGCCCCCCGTCCCGAAATTTTTTTTCATCCTGCCCCATACATATAAATATTTTCAATGAAAAAGATAAAAGAAAAAGGAAAAAATGTTGCCCCCCCATTTTTTTTACACTCTCGGTGCGCATGCTATATTCGTACTTATGGCATCTCATGTGCACATGCAATATACGTTCCTATCGCCACCGCTGAATGCTAAATACGTACCTATTGCCGCCGTGGTGCGAATGCTAAATAGGTACCTATCGCCGCCCCGGTGCGAATGGTAAATACGTTTATATCGCCGCTAAAAATTTCCACGACCCCCCAATCTCTCCAGGCCCCCCAACTTTTTTTTACTCTCGCCCAACCCTGAGTAATATTTTTAGTTCCAAAAAAAAAAGAAAAAAATTTGGCCCGACCCCTAAAAAGTTTTCCTGACCTCTAAACATTTCCCGTAGCCCCCAATCTCTCCAGAACCCCCCCCCCCCAATTTTTTTTTATTCTCTCCCAACCCTGAGAAATATTTTTAGTTAAAAAAATAAAAAAACAAAAAAAATTTGGCCCGACCTATAAAAAGTTTGTCCTGACCCCTAAAAATTTCCCCGACCCCCCAATCTCTCCAGGCCCCCCAACACTTTTTTTTACTCTCGCCCAACCCTGAGTAATATTTTTAGTTCAAAAAATAAAAAAATAAAAAAATTTGGCCCGACCACTTAAAAGTTTGTCCTGACCCCTGAAAATTTCTCCGCCCCCCCAATCTCTCCAGCCCCCCTCAATTTCTTTAACTCTCCCAAACATGAGAAATATTTTGAGTTCAAAAACAAAAAAAATCAAAAATTTTGGCCTGACCCCTAAAAAGTTCGGCCTGACCCCTAAAATTTTGCACGACCCCCTAATCCTTCCAGCCCCCACCCCGAACTTTTTTGATTCTCCCACAACCCTGAGAAATATTTTAAGTTAAAAAAAAAAAAATTTTGCCCGACCCCTAAAAAATTTGGTTTGACTTCTAAAATTGTCCCCGACCCCTTAATCTCTCCAGCCCCCCCCTAACTTTTTTTCTGTGTCCCACAACCCTGAGAAATATTTTAAGTTAAAAAAAAAAAAAAAAATTGGCCTAACCCATAAAAAATTGGTCCTGACCCCTAAAATTTAATTTTTTTTTAAACGTGAGTTAACGCACTTCCTTAGCTATCCTCTAAAAAATAAATTTCATTAAAAAACATTAATTGGTTTATGAACTTGGAGTATTACGTAATTAAATTACAATATGACTCAGCAATTTCAAATTACTATAAAATATAATGAAAAATAACTGAAAAGTCCCCCCCCCTCGATGAAATATTCCCCATGGACCCCTAAGAGCTGGGTTAATAGATTCGGGAATACTCTCATCATCTTACTCTGTGAATTTACATAAGAATACACTTTTATATGTTATGTATATATTCTCTAACCTTGTTTTAAACACCTTAATTGTGTTTTTTAAACGTGAGTTAACGCACTTCCTTAGCTATCCTCTAAAAAATAAATTTCATTAAAAAACATTAATTGGTTTATGAACTTGAAGTATTACGTAATTAAATTACAATATGACTCAGCAATTTCAAATTACTATAAAATATAATGAAAAATAACTGAAAAGTCCCCCCCCCTCGATGAAATATTCCCCATGGACCCCTAAGAGCTGGGTTAATAGATTCGGGAATACTCTCATCATCTTACTCTGTGAATTTTACATAAGAATACACTTTTATATGTTATGTATATATTCTCTAACCTTGTTTTAAACACCTTAATTGTGTTTTTTAAACGTGAGTTAACGCACTTCCTTAGCTATCCTCTAAAAAATAAATTTCATTAAAAAACATTAATTGGTTTATGAACTTGAGTATTACGTAATTAAATTACAATATGACTCAGCAATTTCAAATTACTATACAATATAATGAAAAATAAATGAAAAGCCCTTTCCCCTCGATGAAATATTCCCCATGGCCCCCTAAGGGCTGGGTTAATAGATTCGGGAATACTCTCATCATCTTACTCTGTGAATTTTACATAAAAATACACTTTTATATGTTATGTATATATTCTCTAACCTTGTTTTAAACACCTTAATTGTGTTTTTAAACGTGAGTTAACGCACTTCCTTAGCTATCCTCTAAAAAATAAATTTCATTAAAAAACAGTAATTGGTTTATGAACTTGAGGTATTACGTAATTAAATTACAATATTATATAGATACAGGTAAATGCACATTGGCCTTTATTATAGATACAAATAAATGCACATTGGTCTTTATTATTGATACAAATAAATGCACATTGGTCTTTATTATAAATACAAATAAATGCACATTGGTCTTTATTATAGATACAGATAAATGCAAATTGGCCTTTATTATAGATACAAATAAATGCACATTGGTCTTTATTATAGATACAAATAAATGCACATTGGCCTTTATTATAGATACAAATAAATGCACATTGACCTTTATTATAGATACAAATAAATGCACATTGGTCTTTATTATAGATTTGCTTAATATCCCCCCCCCAAGAAAAAATTTGGCCTGAGGCGCTCACACCGGCGAATGCTGACACTCTCTCCTCGCAACAGATACTACACTATCTCCACCCTCTCAAAAAGGTGTAAGCGCCGGCGAATGCCGACACTCCCCCTCCCCCAAATTTGGCCTGAGGGACTCACACCGGCGAATGCCGTCACCCCCCCCCCCCCAATTTGACATGAAAGGAGGAGGTAATGCCTATCATGATAACGGCAGGGAGGGGGAGGAATATTAGCGTCTATTAAAAGGTTGTAGTGTGAGTGAATTTCTTCCTGACACTTTGCATTATTTTTCAAATTATCTGCCACTCTCTGACGTCATGATATAACCGGACACAATTTAGAGCAAGACCGGGTACATCCGGCAAGGGATTATGGGACAGGTGCGGATGTGATTGAGCAACCCTTGTTTCACTACACACTCTTAACGTAGGATTCCTATGTTGTTATTGATGCATCCGGACAGAAGTTATTGGATAATCTGATATAACCGGACACAGTTTAGGGCAAGACCGGGTACATCCGGCAAGGCATTATGGAATGTTTACAGTGACTCTGCATTTTTATTGGATTATTACATAAATACATTAGATTATTTCGAATTTACTACATATTAACGTGTAAAAAGTCGTGTAAAATACGAAAAAACTGCTACCTTTTGTCGGAAAGTGGTCCGGTTGACTGTCAGCGAGTGAATCGTTTTTCGCGATTTTTAGATATTTTACAACCGGGATGTGTGCGGTCCTGTAGATGTCAACTTTTTGACATGTCGTCGCGTAGTTTTTGAGGAGATACTGGACATACAAACAAACATACAAACAGACAACTGCCTTTTATATAAGAGAAAGATATATATATATATATATATATATAAATATATATATATATATGTTTATATATATAAAATATATATAAATATATGTATACATATTTATGTATACATACATATATATGTATACGCATATATGTATACGTATATATATGTATATATATGTATTAAATGTATATATATGTATATATATGTATATATATGTATATATATGTATACATGTATATGTATGTATATATATAGGTATATATATATATATATTTATATTATGCATATATATATGTATATATGTATATATATGTATATCTATGTATATATATGTATATATATATATATGTATGCATATGTATATATATGTATTTATACATGTATATATATGCATATATATGTATATATATATGTATACATACATGTATATATATGTACACATACATGTATATATATATATTTATATATATGTATATATATATGTAAATATATATATCTATATAAATGTATATATATATATATATATGTACATATATATGTATATATATTTATATATATATATATATATATATGTATATATATATCTATATATGTATATATATGTATATATATATGTGTATGTATGTAGATATGTGTATGTATGTATGTATATATATTTATATATATATATATATGTATATATATATATATATATATATATATATATATGTATATATATATGTGTGTGTGTAGATAATTCTTATCCTAAGCCCATGGTTAGAGTAAGCTTAACTCGCCACTTAAAAGAATAACGTTACATATAACAATATTGACTCATACCACCTATCGTAAAATCCTTTATATTTTGGTTTCGTAAACTTTTAGCTGATATCGGGTGCATCGAACTTCATATGAGTTATTTGAAACCCACTCCTAATTGCAATTTAAAACAATTCATGCTGTCTAAGACAGGCTGCTATTGTATCTATATCTGCATCAGATATATTTATTTTTTATTGCTAAGTGGATGCAATACACATGAATGTATTTAATATCGAATACGAATCCTGTCTACAAAGTATCCGATCTACAGCCAGAAAGAACATTGTAAATACGTGACGGGGTTGGAACCTTATTCCCCTGCAAGTAGGCCCCCTGTGCTTGCACACACTTAGCCCACCGATCCATCCACTGGCGGAACACCTCTGGAATTCTTCTTTTGAAAGGTATTTATCTCAGCCGTAATGTTAGATTCAGCAGGTGTTTTGAGAAGATGCGATGTGTAACACTAATTAAGGAGTGTTTCAACCGATTAAAAAATAGCCGCACATCAGCGGAGAGTGACTAGCGTTCTGGCATGTTCCACACTTCTTGAAGTGCAGCTGTTGTTGACAGGGTGCAAAAAAGAGATCATGCGGAACGCGACGACAGAGATGAACATTATTCCAAAAGAAGCCTTCCAGATGTTTTTTTCTTCCGGTAGTGGATGTTTTGGTGGGCTATATGTGTGTAAGCACAAGGAGCTTACTTTAAAGTCGATTAGGTTCCCGACCCCGTTATGCATTTTAGATAACTTTTCTGGCGGATGGTCGGATGCGTCTTAGGTTTCGTATAAGAAACCATTACCATTTATTGTCATAAAAGAGCAGGGAGTTCCAACTAAAGAAACAGTCCTCCTGAATACATATCAGTAAGGTTTCCTCTCTATATTGTTCTACTTAGAATGGATATACACTTGCAGGGGGCATACATTGTTTATCGACATTTATCCTGAACACTGACGGAGTTTGCCAATACAATAGCAAAGCATGAACGAAGAATTTTTATAAGAAAATCTGGGAGAAACCAACAAAAAGTTAGAAAGAAAAATAACTTGAAATAGGTTTTCTCTCTAAAATAGATTTGTAGTATAACCTGGACCTATTAATGTAAGAATATGTATTTGTTTGTTTTTCATTTAATGCATCAAGTAATATGTGTATTAATAGGTCTTAAGTGCACTGTTGTATTACGTGTATATATATATATATATATATATATATATATATATATATATATATATATATATATATATATATATATATCTGTACAGAATTGTTTACATTTTTTATGTATGCGCCTAAGTAGGATAGTAATTATGCGTACGGAGTTTATGTATTGTTTTATGTGACTAGATTTTCGCCTGTAAAGTTCTGTTGGTTATTGTCGATTTGTATAGTGTATGTAATACATCGATTGTTAATGCATGTACGTTTTCTCTCTGTGTATGATTTGGTGTATAGTTCTATGTGTGTTATGCTCGTACTTTTATGTGAGAGTATAGTTTATATATTATCTTATTCTGTGTATGTATAGAGTATTTATATATATTTAAATTGTGTAGAGCATGCGTGTGTAAACAAGTTGTTAATTCTAACGCATGTGTGTATACAAAGGTAAGAGAGTGTTTTTATTGTATATATCCACTATATGATTGTACGGTTTCCCTATTTGGGGATTTGTGTAGATTTCCGTTAGATTTGTATGGTTTGATGTATTGTACATAAATATATAAATATTTTTGTTCAAGTGTGTGTAGTGTGTGATCATCCCTCTTCCGCTTTCTCCCTTACTCTCACTGTTTGTAAAAGTTGTGTATATGCCAACTTACGGGATATTAGTGTATTGTCTGTGTGTTATTCCCTCTTTCTCTGATCTATGTGTTTATCCTTGTGTAGATTTTATATGCATGTGCATGTTGTTACAATAAAAAAAGTAACCCCTGGATCGATACAGACATGAGATGTTTGTCCAACTTGACAACCACAATTTGATTTGCATTTCATAAAAACCGACGGTCCTTTATTCTTTCTATTTTATGAAGTCGTTTCGTGATCTGAAAGGCATTAAATACATTAATGGCTTTCAAAAAGTGAAATATACTTTGTTCATGTTTTATTGTTTTCGGTAGAACATTTATACATTTCTTTTGTTTAACACAATGTTGCTTCTTATTTACGTATATTTTTATGGTGTGCGAATAGATACTAACTGTTTTAGTTCATATTTAACCAGTATTGTTTGGAGCTTTCAGTAGTCTCTTCGTAGCTTGATTGTAATATTCAATGTGATCCGATGTGCGAGGACTTCATGCTTACGCACTGGTTATCTTTCCAATCGTTCAGGCTGTGTTAAAAACTTTAGCAGCAAGCTGGATGTTGTCGCAACGAAGTCGGGTACCTATGCAAGTAGTCGGTTCTGTTTGCAAGCCCAAAACAAGAAAATCCGATGAAAGCAATAAAACATGTGCATTGGAATACAAGTGTTTCACAAAAACTATAAAAATAAAAAATAAATAAAAATAAAGCAATTCGTTGGTCTTATTGATGAGAAAAGACAAGTCGAGGAATTTACCTGGTTTGAAAGCTTTGACATTTTCCTCGAGATGCTATTTTTAGAAGAGGTCGAATTAGGAGTATACTTCATAATCCTTTGCTATTTCCGTTTTCTATAGCTTACCGATCCCGGTCTCTTCTAGCCTGTCACTTTGTCCCTAAGGCAAACGGACTTCATACATGTCTTCTAAGTGTCTGTTCTTTCATTTAGAACTTTTACTTAAGAAAACTCTTCATAATTCGAAAACCAATCACTCGTATCAGGCGGTTTATCCGATGATAATAGATTATTTGTACAGAAAAAAGTGGATCCTAAATCCAAGCTACAACAGATAAGCTAGATGTTATTGCAAGAAATAGTTGCCTTATAATCTATTGCCAGATAAGTATATTTATCGGACAATGCTGGTGCACTACTTTGCCTTTCAAATCGTAAGCATACTTAAGTACTTGGTGCTATATTTTCGCTTTTAAAATTTCGAATTTACGATACAAATTTACGTTCCGATTATGTCGACAAATGTGCAACCATTCAAATAAAGTGTATCAGGTGCAGCCATGAGTGCGCCTTTTAATTTGCAAACACGTAGTTTAGTCTTAAACAGAATTGTTTGCAATAGTCAATCAGAAATCACGATTTTCTTCTTGAAAATTAAATTATAAAACAACCGATTCCAATTTCAGTACTTTCTCTTTAAGTTGTTATTTAAGACCTTAAGGATACAACGTCTTAAAATTAGAATTTGATATGACATTGTTAACTGTTGTTATTCGGAATCGCAACTGATGCTTTGATTGCCACTCAAACACAAAGAATATGACATTTTTAATTATATTTAATTAATTGTTAGTGCGGTCCTAGTTGTCATAAAATGTTTGGGCGTTGTATATATATTCCATGTGTGCGTTTGAAGCTCTTACATGTTAAACTAAGGGAAGGAAATCAATATATTCTGAGATGAGCATGTGAGAACTTTCTATAACGCACACATATATGGAAAGGTGAGTAGCAGAGTGGTTGACAATACTTGCTTTTACTTTTTGTCTAGTAAATAGCATCGGTTTGAATCTTGCTGGTGTTGATACTAACATAGTAATGCATGAATTATTAAA
Organism: Sepiola atlantica; assembly: GCA_963556195.1. Taxonomy (NCBI): domain Eukaryota; kingdom Metazoa; phylum Mollusca; class Cephalopoda; order Sepiida; family Sepiolidae; genus Sepiola; species Sepiola atlantica. The sequence continues at coordinate 38,713,641 of OY744527.1, read as the reverse complement.
ACTTTTCGGTTGGGTTTCCTTCTTTATTAGCAACTTCCGATAATAAGTAATATATATATATATATATATATATATATATATATATATATATATATATATATATATACATATATATTGTTGTTGTTGTTTGGTTTAACCCAAAAATGAACCACTGTATAGTTTAGGTTTTTTCAAGACACTTTAATCCAAACACTTTTTACTCTTTGTGAATTTTTCTGATGATTTTGTAATGTTGCAGAGACGATATTGACATAAAAATGTTAATTGGCACAAGACAAACGAAACTGACCGTCAAAAAATATCTCACAGAAATGTCATGTTTTTTGAAATGTGAAAACATAAATATAAAAAGTATTAAATAAAAACATGGTTAGTAGAATATAATATGAACGTGACTTATATATCTATATCTCTATATATATATGAAAGTAAATTTCGCGTACAACATAATCGTAGGATAAATTTCAGAGGAAACATTTTTTTTAATCAATGAAACGGGCGGGTGGAAAAAAGAGAAAATTGCTAAAATTTTCCTTACGGCCTCATCGTCTGACCCTCTTAGAGGAAACGTCAGAATGATACATTAAAAACAAAGGAATGAGATATGAGGGGGAAAATTGTTTCAGTTGGAGATAACGATTGAGGAAAGAAAAAAAGTAACTCTCAACGTTATGGTGGCTTTGAATCATTAAATATCTCCAACTGATGCTTCAAAATGTTTTGTCTACACAGGCTAGATCGAAAATTGTTACTAACTAATGCCTCAATAATATTGAGATGGTAGTTTGCCCTTGCACTGTGTAAAACAGAAAACCACCCATCGGAATAGTTGTCAGAACAACTATTTTTACTAACGAGGTGATTACCGATGGCTGATTCGTGTGCCTGCAAGCTCCTTGATGATCTCGACACCTTGTGTAAGCGAATATCACGTGGTATGTGTTGGGATATTCTAAATTCTAATTTTAGGATGTCTTGCCAACGTAGTTAGCTCCACACTGACACATGAATTTATAAACAACAGGATTCTTTTGAATGGCTGGCAAAAGATCTTTACGAAAAGAAGAGAAAAAGGTTCAACGTTGAGTAGAAGAAGAAATCCTTTTGACAATGTCAAGGCCGTCAGAACCTTACCATGGGAGTTTCAAATAAATGAGGCAACGTGACGGGCCAATAAATTTAGTACCATTAAATATGGCAACTTTACGTACATGGTACTATTTCTGATATTGTTGGGATATCCATTAGCAAGAAAAATATTGGTAATTTCACCAAGTTTCGCATCGAGTCGTGTTGGTGAAAAAATCATAAGTGCTCGATGAGTGAGAGTACCAATAAGATTTATTTTTCTTGCTGTTAAGGGGGGAAGGAAAACCAATTTAGATAAAGGCCTGTAAATGTTGGTTTTCTATACACAGAGGTTTCAAACGATGAACCAGATTTAGACACTAAAACATCGGGGAATGGCTAAGAACCACAATCCTCGACCTCCATAGTGAATTGCAACGATGGATACAAGTCACAAAGAAGACAGAGAAACTGTTCAGCATCACTCCGTGAGGGAAAACAGGCAAGAGTGTCATCAACGTAACGTGTGTAAAAAGCCGGCTTGGCCACTTTGAAAAATAATTGGTTTTCCAAAAATCCAACGAAAATGTTAGCTAACGATGGACCAAGAGGGCTGCCCATGGATATACTATCACTTTGCCGATATGTTATATTATTGAAACTGAAGGAAACTGATTGAGTAGCAAGTTCCATCAGTTCAACAAAAATTCGTTCAGGAAACTGTGGAGACTTTAAGGGGCAACGGTAAAGATAATCTGCACATATACAAATGGTTTCATCCAAAGGTACATTGGTAAACAGACTACTGATGTCAATGAAGCCAAGAACTGGGTATCCTTTGAGAGAGATAATTTGTGTATATAAGACACAAATTGGAAGGAATCAGAGATACAATAGTCCGAATAAAAAGTAAGTACGGACTTAAGATATCAACTAACAATTTACCAAGTGCATGTTGTGCAGAACCCAACATTGATAGAATAGGCCGTAAAGGAACGTTGGGTTTATGAACCTTCGGTAGGCCTTTGAGAGCCGATAAGTCGTATTCTCTCATATATCTCTTTATAAATAAACTTGCTTTTATGAAGTTGAAGAAGACTTTGGTGGATTTTTATTTCCATACGAACAGTGTCAGTGTGGCTTAAACCACCCATCTTGAAAAATGTATTTTTATCATCCAAAATGTGTTACATTTTGGAAGTATAATCTGCCTGGTTCAGGATTACAACGCCTGAACCTTTGTCTAGACGAGTGATATAAATATCAGAGTTCGACTTAAGTAAGTTCGCAATGTCAAAATGATGTTTCTGCTAAATACAATTGCTAGATTTAGTACGTATAGCAGAAAACCTCCGACCTAATTCACCCAACTGGATTTTAACGATAGTTAATTCATCAGTGGAAATAGGCGAATGTCTTTTTAGTTGAGAATATAATAGTTCAATCTTACTAAATATGTTGGTTATATGTTATATATATATATATATATATATATATATATATATATATATATATATATATATTTATATATATATATATAATTGAAAAAGAGCTTATCAAGTAAACTGATCAAATTGGATGTGTGTATGGCTTTTCTGGGGTTTCTGCATGTTGCTGCTGTAAGAATTTTGGGGTGTAATTTGTTCTTCTGCTATATGCTGATATTGTCGTGTGTTACGCGACACTATATCAATATACCAATTGGTTGACAATATATCACCCAATTCTTTTTTCATTACATCAGGATTGTTCCTTTTTTATCCCTATTTCATAGATTGCTTCTTAGGTGCCATGAAGATAACATGCACTGTGTAGAAATATATAATATATTTAAATACATAATTATTTTATATTCTTTAGTAAAGATATGTATCGAGATTGCCCCTATGTTGTTGTGGTAAGTTGTGATGCTTCTAAGCGTGACAAAAAGTATGTCAAAATAAGTTTTTGAATTTAGAGAATTATGCGTTGATGGAATTCAGCTACGATATTGTGAGATTTAAAAAAATAATCAAAAGTTATTTTAATATCGTTAAGATATACACGAAAACAAATGAGCTTGGGAATCAGAAGGAGCTACAGCAAATTTCCAAACTATATACCGAGAACGTTTTCCGTATTGTCATCTATTAATCGCGGGGCAGAACTCCTAGAGTATCTGAAATAAAGGATTGTAAGAAAACATTTTAATATGAAATTAAGTATCCAAATTTAATCTTTGTGTTCGAGTCATTAAATACAAACTAAAGGGTGATAGTGAGATGCTAACGGAAGGAGAAGTAAGTCGTTCTTTTTACTTTCATGTAACGTGGCCTTCAAGGAAGATACTATGGGTCCTGGGAATGACCTTAAAAGACATCCAGTGGTGAGGTACTCATTTGAGAGCTGTGGGGAATATGGAGTCCCCCCTTAGATGATATTGCTCCCGCCCACTCTGGATCGGAGTGGTAGTATTTGTAAGGCCCCCATCTATGGGTCAAAGAGAACCTACTGACGCTACCAGATTAGGCTGTCTAAAGTCATTGACTTCCTGACTTAAAATGCACCAAACAATGATGGTTTATTGTTATTTTTCTTTGCAAATCTCAATCATGTTCTGCAAAATCCAACACAAAGAACAACAATTTCCCTCCCCCTTTATATCCCTTTCATTCCTCCCAACCCATGTGACTCAACCAAACACTATGAATAGACATTTGAACATACGAAGAACTTGACGTATTAAAACTTTCACCAAAATGACTGGATTCGGCATTAAATAACCCGAAAAGCGTCGATATGCCGTAGCAAAAAGAAAACAACAACTGAACAAAGACAAAAAGGAATAATTACGTCAGAAGTGTTCATACTGCTTTTAAGAAATGTACAATAAAGATGTATATTAAAACAAATCTACATTGAATATAAACATGAATCAGTCTAATAAAACAGTCCAACTTTAGGCGAACTGTTATGTTTATATTTTTAAGCATTAAAAACACTCAGAAAATATATCGTGCTTATACTTAATACAACTATTCTGCGTAGCAAAAAAAAGATAACAATCAACAATAACAAAATACATTATCTGTATTATAATACGTGCAGTGGTACGCACTTTATCACCAGTCACAGTCATTTAAAAATGAGATATTTCAATCGTTTAAGATGAAATCCAAAATTGTAATTGTGACGTATCTTATACTGCTAGCATAAAATTATTCAACTTTCACTCATTTCTAAATTAATTGTTCAAAAATCGAGTAAATAAAAATGCCGTTTTCAACGAGTTAAATATGACATTTATTTCATGTAAATGAAGGTGACAATTATTACTTGGGAAATAAAAGACAATTATAAGACAATTCCGATTAGGACAATACATAAATAAAGAGCTTAACACATTCATTATATTTATTTTATTAGGGATTTATCTGACAAGAATATTACCGTTAGCCAATACAAAAGCATGTAGATAATAAACTGTTGCATTTTCATGGCGTTAGGATTAGTGTTAGCATTAGGGTTCCAGTTCTTATATAGGGTGGGCAAAAATAAGGGTCCTATTTTAAAAAATTCATAACTTTTTTATTTATTGATTTTTTTATTTTTTTTTTTTTAGAATAAGTAAAGGACCCCTCCCGGAGCAAGCATGAGCCGTATTAGCCCTAAGGAACGTACCCTCATTTAGAAAACATTATTTTTGCTTAAAAAACTCAAAACAGTGTAAAAAACAATACTTTAGTTTTTGTAAGTTTTAAGAAGTGTTTTTCGGCTAAAATTTGTTTTGTTTATTTCAAAAAATCTCGGAAGGGTCAGTCTACACACACATAAAGTTTTGTGAGTTTAACTTTTATTTTGTGGAAGTTATTCAAATTCAAGTTATTCAAATTTAAAGATAGGACCCTTATTTTGGCCCACCCTGTATATCACTCAATCCGCCGGAAAATATCTGAAACTCATTTTCTTTTTCCTTCTATTGAATGCTGAATGCAAGAAACGACAGCATATATTAAGTTTAACGATAAACATGCAACTAAATATCTTTTACATATTATTTTCGATTAAACTTATATTTTTCCAATATATGAACAAAAAATATTGCCTGAGCATTACTTTGTGTAGGGACATTCTTCATGATGTATGCCAAGGCACACGATTAATTGAATAAGATAAATTAATGTAAAACAGAGGAAATAAAGAAAAGGATGTATATCCCAAGATACGTTTTGTATCGTCCGAGAAAAAGATATCGGTTTTTATACCGAGACACATTAACAAGCACATGGACAATTATTCGCCTTTTTACTGCATTCGCCAAACACCGTCTCTTCAACATAGCCTGTTCACAATCCCGTAAATAATGCTTAGAGGTAAGTGTTTGTACAAATCTAAATTTCATTGGAGTATTTAAAAAAGAATGCAATAGCAGCGTTTACAATCGTATCTAAGAAAATTAGATGTTTAATATATATAGAATGACGAGAAACGAAAATAAAATATGTGTTAAAAATCATCATGTTCTAATGAAAGTGGGTAAACTAGGACTCTTTTAATTTATAACTATGTTATGTACGTTCAATTTTAAGTAGATTATTTTTTTTTAAATTAAATTGAAGAGCTTAATAAAAATATGCTGAATTATTTTTCCAAAGGAGATTCATAAAAGTATTTGTTTAATTATTGGATGATAATTTAAAGGATAGAAGTTAATATTATTAATATGCAAGACAAGTATTACATTTTTAATTATTTTTAAAAATTCAAAGAATCGGCGGTGTTTACTATAATAAAAAAACATGTCCAAGCGAAATAACTAATTAAAACAAAACTTTAAAACATGACTGGATATTTAAGTTGTAATTTAATAATAAGTTGAAGTTAGTTAAGTCACTAGATCGTTCCTTATTAGCTGAGCTAATAACAATTAATATATCCCATAATATTTAAATGGTTAAGCAAACAAATTATGAAACTGTATTGAAAAAAACATGAATACATTTTAAAAATATTCACTGAAATACAAAGTATTGAAATAATGCTCTTTAGAATGTCTAATAGTTTCAACATTTCTTACATTCGACAAGTACAATAAGTAGCATTCTTTTTCCCTTAGGCATTTTTTTTAAAGTCATCTTTCTGTTTATTTTCCCTAAAAGCAACTGATAAACTTTTTATATTATTTTCTACGCTTCTATACTTTACCTTATTTGCTATGCGTTCTAATCTCGTAATTGTGTGATTAACTAAAATATCGTATCCGTTCGCCATTTTCTCTCATTTTCACAGGTCTAATTTTAGACGTCTGCTCTCGTCTAATCTTTGAAAATAATTTCCTTGCGCAAATATGTAAATACGTTACATAACACTACAAGCGGATTAATAGCCGAACAGCAAATATAGGTTTAATTATATTATTGAGGGGAAGAAGAAAACGACTGAAAATTCAGCGTTACCCCGGCATGAATATAAACGGGTATCTGTTTCATTGGTGTTGATCTAGGATGGAGTGAAAATAAGAAACCTAGCGTTGTCCGTGTATACATTAAAACAAACGTTGGTTCCGCTATATTATTGGGGAGAGGGGTGGACACAAAAAGGTCGGTGTTATCTGTGCATAAATATAAAGAGGTACATGTTGCGTTATAGTGTTCAGCTGGGAAGAGAGAATATAAGAAACTTGGTGTTGCCCGTTCATACATTAAACACTTATGACTTTCATTATATTATTTAAAAGTAGAGAACGGAGACAGGAAATTCGACGTCACCCGAGCACAACTATACACAGTTACTTGATTTATAATAGATTTTAGATTGAAAAAAAAACTCGGCATTGCCCGGAAATACATTAACAGAAAAATATATTTAAGTATATTATTAAGGAAGGAAGTGATTACACAACAAACTCGGCGTTGCTTGAAAATACACATATACAGATATATTTTGTAGAGACGATGGAAGACAAGACATTTGGCGTTGCATGGGAAAACATAAAAAAATATATATGTTACATTATATTATTGAAATGAGAATGATGAGGCAATAAACTCGGCGTTGTTAAAGACTAAATATTAACAAGTGTTTGTTTTATTATAGTGTTGTGCGGGAGATGATATAAAACAACTCCGTGTTGCCCGGGAGCAATGACCTTAAAACTAAACGCTCAGGTTAAGTTCTTACATTTGTAGTGGTATTTTTAAAACATTAAAACAGGAGAGCGATAGAGAAATGGGCAGGATCGAAGGAAAGGAGAGTTTTAGAAAAAAACAGAATGAAATAAACAGAGGTAGAGAGAGAGAATTTACACACTTTCTAAACGCTTCTATTTGTTTTTTATGGCCCACGCAAACGCCAGGTACCTCTGCTGATATATATATATATATATATATATATATATATATATATATTATTTCATATACACTTATATGATGAAATAATATATTAGTTATGTATGTGTTCGATATTGAATTAAACAGTGCTTAATATATGACTCAAGTTTAGTTTTAGTATATGGCAAGTAAGATCAGTGTAACGTTTTTGTGTATATTATTTGACAGGTTTATGTAATACTATATATATATATATATATATATATATATATATATAAATATATATATATATATATATATATATATATATATATATATATATATATTTACAAATTTAATGTTGATACATCTGCCTCCTGTCTTACTACCCACACACCCGCTTTCCAGTCTAACATTATGTTAAATCTTTGTTTGACTTAGTATTCCACCACAGCATAGCACATACAGATATGAGTGTATCGATTCATTTTCTCTATTCTTGATAAATTTTTGACTTAGGGGTAAATAATTAATCAAATCATGACACAGTATTTATCTACCTCTGTTCATATTTCTTTGTTGTTTCATCTTTCTCTCTACCTCTATGTTTCTTTACCTGTACATTTTGTCAGAATATCATTCTTATATATATATATATATATATATATATATATATATATATATATATATATATATATATATATTTATATATATATATATATATATATATATAATGTGTGTGTGTGTGTGCGTGTGTGTGTGGCTTTTTTTTCTAATCAGAAGTTTTGTTGGATTTGATTACAATAGTATATGTTAATATTGTTTGAGTGGTAATGTTGAATATTAAATTCTTTTGTACTGGTATTTGTTAAGTTTCGAATAATTAATTTGATTTGTTCATCAACGATATAATTAGGGAATTCTTTATTAATAAGTACTTGTTTTGTATTTTTTCAATTAAATGAATATTACTTTTTAAAGGAGTAAATTTATTTGCCACTGTTTAGTAGTTGTTTAACAATAGCTATTTCTAGCGATAGGATCACTCACTCTTAAAATTGAAAAGACTAGGATTAAAGCTGGTTATCTTTTTATAATAAAAAAGTGTTAAACGATTTATTAGAGGCCTCAATAAGAACACCTAAAATGGGAGTTTGTTATTTACGTTCAGTTCTATGGAAAATTTAAGAACGGAGTTTTTTTGGAAAAAAGTCTTGAAGTTTGTGTATTTGTTCAGTGTTATCGACTAGAATAAAAATATCGTCGAAATAGCGTACGTGAATTGACTTTTTTATGTTATTAAATATTTTGTTTTCTAGGTTTGACATATAGAATTCTCTAATAATTGGACCGAGAACCGACCTGATTGAAACTCCGTCAATTCGAGTGTAAATGTTTCCCTTGAAGTCATTAAAAGATACATCGGTAGTGCAGATTAATAATACCTTTTTTTAATATACTTTTCCACAACTTCCTTGAAATAATGCGAAAAACGGTCTATACGCGTTTCTGCGCCGTCTTTTAAAAATTAACTTATTTCTGCAATTTTTTTGTTCATGTGCTTTTGAAACCCTACGATGATTCAACGAAAAATGGAAAACGTTCGTGAAAGCTGGGTAAGCTATGGAAAATTATTATTTTAACGAAAGCGCTGTATGTGAGAATGAATAATTCTTCTTTACACAGACGATTCCCGTATACGTATGTAGATAAACATCTAATATATATATATATATATATATATATATATATATATATATATATATATATATATATATATATATATGTATATATATATATGATGGACTCTCCCGTCGATTTCAACGTATGAGTGCCCCACCTGGGGCTGCCCGCGCGTGAATTTGTAATTGCAAGGGTTGCGCAATCCCAAACAACCGCTCTCCTGAGTCGACATTTCTTTATTCCAATGGCAAGTAGTAATACAAGACGACTGGAAACAATGCCGAGATAAGCAGAGAGCACATACAGCACCTGGTATATACGGCACAATCACGTTGACACACCGAAGTTAAGCCAGTATCCGAACGCCGTTTCGTAGATCACTCTATACTGCCTGGTACATAGCCGCCGATTCTGCTATTTACATTTAAAGTTCCTCTATATTTACTAACTAATTGGCTATGGCCGATGGGTAAGATCCCCGACTGCGAATCAATGGTGATTTGTGATCGAGGTTCGCGCCTACCGACCGTTGAGAATTAGTTCCTACACTGAAGATTGCGTTAGCATGAAACATCGATGTCTGTAGGTATTTAAATAATTAATATTTATTCTATAAAAATATTATTGTATATATATATATATATATATATATATATATATATATATATATATATATATATATATATATGTGTGTGTGTGTATGTACTAGACATACGCGTGATCAGTTGGGGCGCAACTGCTTGTTCTACTTTAAATTTATTCGAACATTCATTAACAATGGTTTAACTATTTAGTCTTGCGAAACTAAACAATATGTCTCTTTCATTATGTGTAAAACAAAAACTACGCGACCATAAATATTGCTATCTAGTGACCATAAGTGTGTGAGAACACACTCTATAACTGAACTGGAAAGAGAACATCATTCTTTCTTTTAATACTCAGATAAACGGTAAGAAATATTGAATCAACAGAGCGACAGAGAAATACATAAATATCTATGAAATAACTGGTTTAATTATTAACTTTATGATTAATTACTGCTAATTACAGCAAATCAAATTGAAGTTTCCTTAAATATAACTCAATCCCAGAAGCTAACTTCGTTTTCTGTTCTTAAAGTTATTGTGCTTAACTTACTTTTTTTAACAGCAGCAAGAGCACCCCCCCCCACACTTTTTAAAAGTTGAATAAAAAAAACGAGATTCATCAAATAGATGTTACTGTTGTTTACATCAACGGTGACACCTTTTATTTATTCGATTTAAAAAATCACATCCTTAAAACCGTGACTTCTATTTGCTATAAACATTAGCAGATGGTTTCTAAAGTGTTTCATCACTCAAAGAGTTATCGCAGAAACATACTAAAAGACACCGATACAGCATGGCATGCTATCTTACCAGGTGCGTTCGTTACGTTTTCAATCTCTCATTTCATTAATTTGTATGGATGTCACTTTAGATAAGAATGTAGAATTTTTGTGAGTTTTCGCTTAGACAATCCTAAAACAGGAGCAAGTTTGCGAGCATGTCTGAAGAAGAAGCGATTCAAGGTTTGCTTGAATATTTTCTATTAAATGCTGAACCTGTGGCTCAGTAATGTGTAAGACAAGCAGTATTGTTTTATTTTTATCCGAAACATTATCATTCCGAACTAACACGTAATGAGTTCGAACGGCTCCCTGTGTTGCAATTTTAGATTCACTATTCTTAAAAAAACATGTCTACAGAAAAAGCACGATGGTATCAATCCAAATGATATTACTTGATGAGGGTATTTTGAATAAAATGGTAAGGAAGGCATAATTTGCATAAACATTAGTTCATTAGCAACCCAGATGTGATGGTTTAAAAATGGTAGAGATAGTTATGTTACATCCTGTAGTTATCAAGTTAAAAGAGATGGTATCCTCGTTTTATTGCAATATAAACACTGTAGGAAATGTCCCTAACGGCGCATATAGTAATACTCTTTCTCTATGACCTCATTTAATATTTCAATTTGCTTTTTAATGTCACGGTAAACAAAAAATATTTTTGAGGTTTTGAGCTGTAAAACTCATTTTAGCCTATTTTTAAAAAATAAGTATTAAACAAAAAGATTTTGTTTATATGTAAAGCGAAATAAATATGTTGGTAAAACAGATTTTGTTTATATGTAAAGCGAAATAAATATGTTGGTAAAAAAGATTTTGTTTATATGTAAAGCGAAATAAATATGTTGGTAAAACAGATTTTGTTTATATGTAAAGCGAAATAAATATGTTGGTAAAAAAGATTTTGTTTATATGTAAAGCGAAATAAATATGTTGGTAAAAAAGATTTTGTTTATATGTAAAGCGAAATAAATATGTTGGTAAAAAAGATTTTGTTTATATGTAAAGCGAAATAAATATGTTGGTAAAAGTTGATGAAAATATGACTCGTAGAACAAAGTTTGCCCAATTGTAAACCTACCGTAGGTTGACCCGTAATTTGTTTTAATTTTATTCTTACTTTTGATCACCCCCTAAAGGCATATTCCAACTAAAGTGTAACGTGTTTCGACTTTAGGGGCCAGATTTATAAAGGGCAAACTAGGTGAGGAGTTGAACAGCAGGATGCTTTTTACGTTTGATTTCAATGTCTACATGTGATTAGAGTCGGTCAATTATTGAGCAGAGTGGTCATTCTAAAGACGGGCATTTCGAGGCAAGAAGCTATTAAAGTAAACATAAAACAACGTGCGAGTTCGAAAAGATGCACGTGAAGAAAATCAAAGATTACATTGAACGAAAAGTTTTGAGTATAGCATACAAGACGGGAACAATAGCTTCTTCTTCTTTCGTTTTCTTCACAGCATCTCACTGTTAGATCACCAGCTCGGTTGAGAAAAGCCATGCTAATGTTTTGTTCTCTAGCGAAGCTATGCCGACGTCGCCGTTGGGTGGTCGATGTTTAAGGCATGACTCGATGATGTGGTCTACTGTCTGTTCAGAGTGACCACAGTCGCAGACAGCCGAGTCCCTGCGTCCCCATCTTTTCATGGTCGCGGCGAAACGGCCGACACCTGTTCTGAGGCGGTTGAGTATTGCACACTGCCGGAGAGGAAGGTCCATGCCTGGTAGGTTATCCGGGTTCTCCACAAATCTGTGCAACCTTGATTTATCTGCTGCCTGCCATTCCTCTGTCCAGCCACGTTTGAGTTAAATACGTTTTGTGACGTCACCGGGTGTTGAAAGCAGGAGCAACAGTAGTCTGAATAATCCAAATAATCTACAATATACACGTTGAAAGCAGGAGCAACAGTAGTCTGAATAATCCAAATGATATACAATATACACGTGGAATGCGATTTATTGTAAATTATTAGACAGAGGCAGATTTAACAAATATTTTAGAAAAAATGTTTTCCGTGCCTTTTCAGAATCTAAGTAAGTCAACAAATGATCCGACGCAATCTGAACTCGATACTGCAGGTTTGCGAAACTATTCATTACCGCAATCACGACCTCACAAAAATATGTGAAATGTTATGTTATTTTCACTGTAGTTTTAATGCACGTAAGATTAGAGGTAAACCATTATTGGCGATAGTCAGAGTGTATGCACCATTGCGGACTCGTTTATAAGGATAATATTTGACCTATGTAATCCGGGCTGACACATAAATCTCTTTCGAATCGGCCCATTACTTCTGCAACTAGAGAGTACTTGTAAATGCTTACGTACAGAATGTATACATGTATATCATAGTAATAAGGCAAATAGATTATGGGAATATGTTCACATTCCTTAATGCAACATTTAATTTGAGAACATTTAATTAAAATGTACGCATTAATTTGATATATTTGATTAAAGTGCAAAGAAATATAATATCGGAAAAATAATTATTTATATTTTCTCCGTATTATTTTAAATGTGTTTTTATATTCATCTATAGTATTATTTCAATATTTAATCAAAAAGTAAAGTGTGCACGTATTTATAAATATATATATATATATATATATATATATATATATATATATATATATATGTGTGTGTGTGTGTATAAATCGAGATATTTTCCGACAAAACTGCTTTTAATTCATATATATATATATATATATATATATATATATATGTATTGTAATATATGTATTGTAATATACCTGTTTTTGTCGGAAAATATCTCGATATATATATTTGTAAAGTTAAGCAGGTATATATATATATATATATATATATATATATATATTCATACATATACTATTTAGTGATTAATCTACTGAATTAATTAACGGATCATTATGAATTCTTGAGGATATTATCAATGTAATACAGTTAGATGCGCACAGTACTCATTGTAATTGTGAAATTTACGGGGTGCATATATATACAATTATGTATTTGAATATTTTAACAATAATTATATATATATATATATATATATATATATATATATGTGTGTGTAAATACCTTACCTTATGATGATTTTCGTAAATGGATGAACCCATTCATTATAGATAATACTTTTCAAAATATAAATCATAATATTGCGTTTAGTCCCTTTAATGCCAAGAGGAGCGTTTAATAAGATTATTATTGGGCTGTCAAATTTAATGCGTAATGCAAAGTTCCATCTGATCCGATCGCCTAACACTGTTTATTACTGCCTTCTAATTATGCCCGCGTGTTAAGACATGACTATACCTTAACTTACTTCCGTTAGGCGTAGATTTTAGTTTGGCTGCTTGGTTCTAGGTATTCAGACAGAAGTTAAAATGTTGATTTAGGTCTGAAGTTCGAATAGGCCGACCGGGAAAACAATCATCTTCCACACCGGTGATTACTGGTAAAAAGATTAAACATATGTGTATGTTTATAAGAATTTCAAAAATATTAATTATAATATTATATATATATATATATATATATATATATATATATATATATATATATATGGTTTGTCGTAATGTTTACGCTGTAATGGCATAACTAAAATTATCCGCACCACGTGAGAGTAGGATGAATGTGTACAGACATGAAGAGTAATCTGTGAACCGGGGTTTCGCCTCATGTTGGTCTTAAATCATCAATTCCTCAATTGGAGAGGCTAATTAGTTCAAAAACGACGTTGTCTGTAGGTAAATATAATGTAATATATATTTATAAATATTATTAATATTTATATATACATATATATATAAATATATATATACATATATATATATATATATATATATATATATATATCCATATATATATTGATAGATAGAGAGATAGAGAGAGAGAGAGAGAGATGTATGATATTCATAAATATAAGGTCGTTTCGAGCGTTGTGTACTCATCAGTTTATAGGGGTAATACTTTCAGGTGGTCAGACAGCGCGAACCCGGTTCACAGTCACGTTTGACTCAAAACGCTTCTGCTCCATACTCTAAGCAATATGAAATTATACCGTAGTACGAAGAAATTAAGTTATATGTCTTATAAATACATCGTAAACATCAAGACACTCTAAAGGACTGAATTAATTAAATCGGAGTTTAGCTTTGTAGCTAAAGTAGATTTCTATTTTTTTTTATCTCAATAGAATGCTTAATTTCAATTTTCTTAAAAAAGCTTCATTATAATATTCATGAATAAATATTGAATTATATTTACTTACAGAAAACGTTGTTCGAGCTTTTTGCTCTCATCAGTGTAAAGGGTGATAATTCTCTCTTTCTCTCTCTCTCTCTCTCTTTCTCTCTCTTTCTCTCTCTATATATTCATCATCCACCGACAGCTGTTTCGGTGTATCACAAATTCTCCTTTTGGCATGTCATAGTTAGAAACTAGACCCTGTGTACAGTAGTTAGCGGTCTTACCGGTACACTATCGATCCTCACCACATATGTAATATAATTTATAATAGTCTTGTATATGTTTACATTTCCGGTTATTGAGAGGACTCAATTATTATTACGAAAGTAAATACTTTACCCAAAGTGTAAACGGTTGTACCCTCTATTATAGATATCAACCTAAGAATGTGGAGAAAATATATGTAAGTGAGTGCGTGTCTGCGTTCATATGAGATAGATCCTATGTCTTGAATCAAATTAATATTTCATATATCATCATCTGCTTATTCCTCTCCAAGATAAAATGTATTCTTTCAATTATGGTTTAAAGCCAGTGCTTTTAATATCTAAACGTGTGGGACTATTCCAATTATCCGTTATTATGTATGTATGTACATTTCCATTTTAATGTAAACAAAAAATATTAGTTTTATTAAACATTAGATCAATATTTTAAACACCTACACGCACTTGATTTACGCTACGTACATAAGAATTTCCTTTCTTTTGCAACATATTTCATTTAATAACTCTGCCCTAAAAAGTATACAGGGCACAATCTCACCGCTTTTATTCAAAGGAATTGATTCGTTCTTGTACATAACGTTTACAAAGTCAAAAGTATTCTCCTAGGAAACGTTTTTCGTCTTCCAAGAGGTCATTATTTTTTTGTGACCTAAAGTAAATCAATTATTCTTTTCATAGCTCAGATTCATTGTTTACAAACGTAAAAGTAGAAAAAAGAATTCCTTTCATAAATTATTTGATAAATTCTAACTATTTGATGGACCGTGTATGAAATGGAGATGACTACAAAGTTATGCCGATCATAAGAAAATCAATGTTCATTTGTAAATGAGCCTTTCATGTATTTAATTACCACCCAAGTTGATTGCATGTGGTTTTGTGTGATATTTGGCTTCTTTTTGATGTAAGTCTAATTCCCGACACTATGTAAAACTCTTCTGAAAGTATATATATATATATGTAAAATTGAATCTCATATGTGTATATACGTATTTATTTTTGTATTAATCGTCAATCTTCAGTTATACGTCTTTGCTAACCAATCCGACTATGACTTTGCTGTAGTCAGGCTAAAGTATGGTTTCGTTCAGCCTTTTATTTTCTCTAATAACAGGTATGTTTATTTGTTACTGCCTGAGGCACCCTAACAAGGAATTCCAACGGGGCTGTTCCGACACTTTTTGGTAAATCATCTCTTAATTTAAAAACCGGACCCGATCTATTGTCTAAATGATGATGATGATGATGATGATGATGATGACGATGATGACGATGATGATGATGATGATGATGATGATGATATGATGATGATGATGATGATGATGATGATGATTACATTTGCCATGAAAAACAAAAAAAATAACTTCATGAATTACCAAAAACATTCTTCTTCTTTATCTCTATTAAGTATTTCTATGTATAAAACAATAAAGGCGAAAAACACCAAGTAACCATTTCACTTTACTATATGTATAGAATTGTTTTATTTAACCAATCGACGTTCCACTTTTTTGTATATTCATTTCGTTATACAATTAGTCTTTAATGGGGAATTCATTTGCATTCCAATGCATATACAAACTTAGAATACCCCAGAAACCATATAAGATAAGCATTTTGTTGTTTATATACGGTAATTAATAACATTTGCTGATATTAATACACAGGAAATATCCTCAACATTGGAATATATGTTATAACACTATGACTGAGGCGTCTGCGTTGCATCCTTGCAGGAAACATCTAAGCTAAATATATGTTCATACTTTACTACCAAGCTATAATCAGATAGTGTGCACTGTTTAAGTAAATACTGAAAATCAATACACAATAGATCATATCACTTTGTAATATTACACGTGTAAACATGAAATGAAAATAAAACACATATTATTATACACGAAGGCTTGATTCACATAAACAATTGATTCATATAAACAACATAGATGATCGCCGGCTGGATGGATAGTTTTGAGATAATACTATCAACACAATGCGATATATTATAACTATGGGAATATTTGTCATTCTGTATTTAGTTTTTATAAGAACATTCTCCCATTTTTGTTGTATTAACTCTCATGGAAAAGTCGATTCGAACTAGATTAGTTAAGGTGGCTCAATTAATGTCGTCGGTTCACACTTCAATTATGTTGAACATTCACAATAATTTCAAATAACGTATCCGTTTATAGAAAAAAAACGGATTCTTTAAAGGACTTGGATTTTTATTGAGCTACATTTTTTGTAAAAATTATTAGAGAAAAATCCGTTGCAATCGGTGATTGATTTGATATTCTCTCTTAAAATAAAATTCTTCTTTGATGATGTCTATACATTTACTACTGCTTTAAAATTCATAAATTGCGAATGTACTGATTAAGAACATCAATTGCATTCTGTATTTTTACGTAAATGCAATTTTACCAATAAATATAGATTTAAGAACCGCGCGTATATAGAAAGTGATATCGTTCCATATGCATACCTCGAGCATGTTTAAATTTTTTAAAATAATAATTAATAGGTTTTGAACTTTCGAAATATACAACATACATATATATATAATACGAAGTTATTGCGCTTGAAATTACTGTGTTCGTAAATGACAAAATTAGGGAACAACAATCGAACGACACCGACAGCACGTCCCAGATACAATTTATTGTCACCAGATAGAACACTTTCAACATACAGCTACCTCGAACAACTTTTAAATAACGTCAATTCAAACGGGAAACGATTCTATGATTTATGAGAAGATATGACTTTCGGGAGAGGTGTTATGGTACCTTACTTATAACGAACTGTAAATTCACTAGGAATACCGGGCGCATCTGCTTCTCATAGTTGAATACACCCTAGTCACTACTGGCAGTCAAGACTGACGTACCGCCATTATTGCTTCTCTGTTGTATTATGTTTTCAATATACTTGTTTACCTCTAAACCCCGAGTTCGTATTTTCATTTCGGCCCCTTTACAGGACCACGACACAAGGTAACAAGAATGTTGTGAACTCTCAATAGTTTTGTCCATCCAATCCGTTGAACACAAACCCGCTATTCTCTCTGAACCTTAAAGTTTACTTTCTTCTTCAAAGTTGCCAGTGAAGCCCGATAGAATCAAAATAAAAATAGATAGTGATCCAGGAAGGTGTGCGCTTCGAATGCCAACATAACGATTTATGGAATAATAGACTACTGAAAAATATCGTGGTGCCGCTTATAGGCCCCTTTGCTCTGTTTCGACAAGGTACAAAACAATTTCGAATTCTAGTTGTGTTTGCTCTTTCATCGTCCCTACACGATCTATCATGAAAAAAAGATTTTGCTAGCCTTTTGCCATTATATCGTTATGTTCATAGAATGTGCTCTAATTCATGATACCGCCTGTAAAGCATTTACAGCAAGAATCCTACAACCACACCAAATCATTTTTCCCTCTTTCCCTACCGAAAACCAAACGAAACTTCTATTAACAATGTTTTTTTTCCAAAGAACATCCTATCTGTGGAACAAGTTATCATGAGCCTGCTTCTCCACCGTCTACTCAATTGTCGTGAACAAACACTTGTTGAGCCCTTCTCTTGGATAATACATTTCATTTAAGTAATCATCTGCCCATTTCCGGTCTTCGTGTTGAAGCGATCATCGTCCAACTTGCGATCTCTTTAACTCTTTTTTCTCGATTAGTGGTGGTCCATTAATAAAGTATCAATAAAGATAAACACTCATATATAAATATAACTACCTATTTATACATACTTACTTGACTAAATATATACATAGATATTCTTACATAGCGACAGCAATAAATAGGTATATGCAAAAGTAGTTTTCTATCTTTCTATTTCTCTTCATTTTTAGAATATAAGCGGTGAATAAATGAAATATTGTGATGGCAAACTAAGATTGAGAGAAGCAGACAGAGAAAACAGGAACAATATTGAGAGCGTATTTCTTTTAATCTAATAGATAAGGTTTCGTATAAAGTTCCGTATGTGCTATGGATAACTTCACGAAAATAACTTTAAATAATTTATTACAAATATTAAAAATAAATATATTTTTATTTTTTAACTGACTAATCACCATAATCTCTGGGAACGTCCTATACTTTTTATTGTCTCTCATGACTATCCCCTTCTACACATCTGTTGATTAAGACAAATTAACGTTATTCTTTTAAAAGTACGACTAATAGATGTTGAGTATATGGCTTTAAACCAAATTGCAAAAAGATATATATATATATATATATATATATATGTACATACACACATATGTATAAATGTATGTATATACGTATGTATATACACACATATATATATATATGTATGTATATATGTATGTATATACACACATATATATATATGTATTTATGTATGTATATACATATATGTATATAAATATGTATATATATGTATATATATATATATGTATGTATATATGTATGTATACATATATATATATATGTATATATGTATATATATGGGTATATATGTATATATATGTATGCATATATATATATATATATATATATATATATATATCTATGCATATATATATTTATATATATATATATATATATATATATATATGTATGTATATATATATATATGTATGTATATATATATGTATGCATATATATATATGTATGCTGAATTATGATATGTTATTTTTCACAATGTGAGGGCATATTCTGAAACGAAACCTCGTTGAACTTTGTTTTAAGCATTTACACTGGCTACAACAGCAGCACACAACTGAACATTTTTTTCATACCAAGATGAATTACTTTTTTTTAATAATTCTTAAGCTACTGTGAACTCTCGCAGTAAATCTCGAGGTAATTCTCGCCACACACGTTACGTAAATTTGACGTGATTTTCCGACATATTAGCTTGCAGTGTGTTCATCTTAAGTTAAACGATCTGCTCTACCGGCGAACGACCCTGTCAGATTTTTAGTAAGAACTATTTCTAATAGGTTCCCTCTGAAAACATTCAAATCAAGAACTCGTCTCGATAAATCCACAGCAAAAAACATTACTCTCTCTCTCTCTCTCTTATTCTCTCCCTTTATTTATCTCTCTATCTATATATAACGCATAAATGGACGGCGGAAAGTTTTTATGATACCATTACCCCTAACTTTTAGCGCCCTTGTTACTTAGCGGTACAATTTAGTACTGCTATGTATGAAGGGTGGTGTAGGAAAATAATAATGAGAACCCTCATGAAACTGAATACTCCCTAAAACTGTCCATAGTCAACAATAATGTCCAATATGAACAATAACTACTTGATTCTAGCATCGGGACGATTCATACTGCACATAAAAACCATTATCGAAGCTTAAGTTGACGTATCTCTATTATAATACAATAAGGCGATGTCCGTACGTTATCACCCTCCAAATTCCTTTAACATATAAACTCGCTTTATCGCAAAAAAGTAGTTTTTAAAGATTTCCTCTGATATTGCTGTTGTGAAACGTGCAATTCGAACGTGGTTTTCGAGTTTGGAGTAAAGTGCAGTATCTGTTCCGCCCAAACATAGTACAATAACATCGTGTTCTCTACGTTAGCATCAGACATCTATAGGATTGAAATATACCGCAAACTAGTATAAGGGTGTTGGGGATAGACGCACATGACCTGGTGTAATCTGAAACCACATTAACGAAATAACATCTACATATAAGTTGCAGTTTGACCATAGATCGTACAATAATACTATACAGTTTGCGTCTATGCTGGACGCCCATATAAAGCACGACAGAAATTTACTACGGAATAAGTAAACTACGTGTGGAAATTCCATGAGCCCTGTTATCATGAATACATTTATATAACAATATATTTGGTCTAATCTTCGAAAACGGTTTTCAATAAACATATATTATTATCCTGTTCGAAGTGTCTAAAACGTAAGGCGCTACTGTTACTAGGGTCTAGATTTATAGACGGCATCCTAAAAGAGCAGTTGGCCAGCAAGATGTTTGTTCACGTTACATTTAAATGGGTGAATGCTATAACAGTTGGGTAAACACAGAGTTGTGAGGACGTTTCAATAGAAAACGGCTCCAGGAAAGAAAGGATTAGAGTAGAAATTGTCCAGCATCTCATGCCTTCTACAGTGAAGCGGTGGAATTTTGCTTCTAGTCAGGTTTGTCTGAGGTATTTAGGTTAGGGTGTACAAGTGTAGTAAGGTTATCAGAGCACATTCTGTTGAAGTACTTGTAAAACATGCACAGGAATGCAACATTTCGGTGATGGAACAGAGGCTGCAGCTTGGTAAACAGTACGGGACCTATTAGGTTACATACTGTTATTCTACCCTGTTCAAAAGGGAGATACTAGTGGTGGATGCGCCAGCGCATATGTGGTAAAATTACCACATGCATGGGGAAATAATGGCTTTTCTGTTGTCAAATAGTTTACGAACTCAGTCTAATACAATGAAACTTATAAATTTGTATGGATGTCAGTAAACCGACGTTAAAAAACACCTTAATATTGTTAATCATGTTAGGATTATTAATTAAAACATTAAAAAGACATTATGTGTCGGCATTTAATTATTTAAAAACTATTGATATTCAACAAAAGTGGTTAACCTAGCAATACTCTGATTTATATTACTCGGCGTAACACTGATGTTTTCTCTATTTATAAAGAGTTAAGTGTCTGTAATGCTTTTACATTTTGTATGTACAGGATTTAATCGGTAACTAATAAGGCAATCTTTATGAATTATAGGGCAAACCTGCTAAGCATAAATAGTGGGTATATATAGTTACATTTAGTTGTATGCAGATGAGTAAAAAGGTTTAGGAAAACCTTCATGCAACTTCTGATACCTCTGATTTTTCTGAAAATTCAACAACATCTATAGACATCGATAACTAACTATTCCCAAAATGTCCGTTTCTTTGGAATACTTTACAGGAATTCAAAATAGCTACTATGGACAAAATCGCTAATTTTAAAATTCATATATTTCACATTTACATTTATTTTTATCTGAATTCATTAGACATCAATTAAGCAAGATCCCCTTTAATTTCTAATTTCTTCTGAAAAGCTTTACATTAAAAGTTTTACATTTTAGATATTTCCTGGACTATATCATGCTATGAATCGTGATCAACATTCAAATAAGAAATAATTAAAATAATGATTTTAATCTTCGTAGAGGACATATAAGTGATGCCAAACTGTTTATTTTAGGTAATTAATTTTACCCACCCTGCGACGGATATCGTTCTGGTTCTATATAACACATATTGTATTGTAGAGATATCTCTATTAAAAGTGTAACTACGTAGTCATTGTCCGAATGTTTTC
>OY744527.1:38603909-38681409 GCA_963556195.1 Sepiola atlantica | reverse complement strand
TTAGGTCGTAATATATCTGACAGTCACACTAAATCTATTGATCTTATTTGAAACAAAAAAAACATTTAGGAACGGCAAACTTACTTAGGTCGAACAATGCCATCTATATCACTCATTCAGACAAATGTTTGTGCTAAATTGTGTTGATTATATCGCCAAAATATCTGATATCTTAGATGATCCTAACATTCTTTTTAAATCGTTTATTTTAACCAACCGATACTTTTCTTATAAAAATAAAGATTTTAAAAAACTTCTACAACGTAACAAGAGCCAATGTTCACCAACAGATATTTACGAGAGAATTCGGCGTATCGGTTTCTAAAGGCTTGGAATGTACGCCTGGCCTAAAGTTCATCAACCCAACATTTCTTCACATCCTATTTTATTAATGTCGGGTTCTACACAACATGAACCTGCAAAATGGCAAGTTTGTATTCTTAAGCCTATATTTATTTTTCATTCGGTTCATTGTATCTCTGATTTTGTTCCAATTAGTGTCTTGCATACAAAATTACCTCTCTCAAACGATAACAAAGTTATGGCATGTTCTGACATTAATAGTTGTTTTTACAAATACTATTGGATAAAACCAGCTGTATATGTGCGGACTATATTAATCGTAGTTCTATTTAATTCTTACCTTTTCCTGGACGAATTTTTGTTGAACTGGCTACTAAATTTATTTATTCAGCTTAAACAATATTATATACTGACACATTGATGGTATACTGATTTGTAGAACCGTGGCCGTCTTAATAGTAGGCCTGTTCACTGGAAAATTACGTCATGCTAAATAGTTACAAACGAGATCTGTCGAACAGTTAGACTATGGGCACTTTGACTCTACTAAATAATTCACCAAAAATTCAGAGAAATTAATTAATTTTGATCAGATTTTAAGTAATTATTAAGTAACGCCCACTGAATCTAATTCACCGATTACTTTATTGGAAATCCTAGTGGTACTATATTATTTCGTGTAATTAGCATAGGATTGACAGTAAACATCAAATTAATACATAATAATAAAATGGTGTTTTCATAAATTGTTCAATTATTTAAGCATAGACAATCTTCTTTGAAAAATAATTCGTCTGATTTAATATTCATTCTTTGACTAAGTTCATTCTTTTCGGATGTTTTAATGTTTGAGTTAATACTTATGATAATCTGGTCTACTTTGAATTAAAAGACTAGTATCAGTTATACTGCATGGACATATCTCTTGGTGTATAAACACAAGAGGGCAAATACATTTCATAAGGAGTGTTATTCTTTATAGGAACATTTGATTATAATTAGCTATAGCTGCATTATAGGAGTTGCTCTCATCCCTCCCCCCCAAAAAAAATTATGTTTCTTGATTTTGTTTACAAAACAAATCTTTACTTAAGTTATATAACAGGGTACTGACAATAGCGCATACATGTATTTTTTTATGAAAATAAAGAATCGTAGATGTTAACAAACACAAACTCTTTTAAAATATAGTTCTAATATATTACGAATAAAAATACCATGAATACCGTATTAATAACGACCAAATTGATTAAAACATTTTAATAAATTTAGTTATTCAATAAAATATAGTTTCTGAGAAAAAAATCAATAAAGTTTATTTTCAATAAAGTAACATTTTGGCTAAAAGATTGTAATAAAATATAGTTTATGAAATTGACAGTGATTGTTTTTATAATTTAAAATGTTAAAATCTAACATAATACAAATAAAACTATATTTTATTACAATGTCATAATAAATGATGCTGTTTGATTTTGTTTAACTGAAAAATAAATCAAACATGAAAGATTAAAAATTCATTAAAGCAACACAAAATTAATAATTTAAAATATTTAATAGAATATTGAAATAAATTAAAATGTATTATTTTGTTTTTGGCAAAACGAAGTTTTTATACAATATTGTAAAAATTAGTAATGTATGTTAAAAATGCATGTTTTTTTTTTTTGGGGGGGGGATCTAAAACTTATAAACTAGTAAAACATTATATATTTTATCTCGAAATACAATTCTAATTTTTTTCTAAACTTGAAATTCGAACTTTAATCACGGCCGTCGTAATATAATGTAATGCATTATCTTTGGACGCCATGATAGATTTGAAGAAAATCTATCTCGCTTAAAAAAATGAAAATATGTTTGGAAAGATGAACAAGTGAATGAATGATCCTTAGGAGGATAGTAGTGTTCTTGGCAGGGAATTACGTCATAATAACAGGAACAATTTTTATATGATTTCCAAGTGAATGAATAATCCATGATGTATATTAATCTAGATTAAAGATGGACGCACGCATGCGCATTACTGCACGGCTTACTTCCGGTCCTGATTGATTGTGGGTCTAAGATTCACGACTAATAGAATCACCAGAAAATCCCGAGTCAAGTAAAACGACTGCTACTATTACGACGGCCGCGGTAGCACCATCTTGACCCTTTGTAGCGAATACTTTCATCGAACTTTTTGATAAACAATTTTTTCATAGAAATACGAAGCCGGCTTTTACACACGTTACGTTGACGTCATTTGGCTTGTTTTTTCTCTTGTAGTAAATTAGAACAGTTTTGTAAATTTATCTGCGACCTACGTCCGTCGTTGCAATTTACCATGGAGGTTGTGGATAACGTTTTTCACCCATTGCTTGATGTTTAAGTTTCGAAGGTCGGCTCGACGTTCAAACACCTTCTGAATAGAAAAATCAACTTTTACACTACCACATTTGAATTAGTTTCCTTATGCCCCTAAATCTAGAAATAGAATCTTATCAGTACACTTACCAAACAATATACTCGATAGTGATAGGAAAACCACTGATATTTTCTCGATAATCGTTAAGGTAACTAGATTCAATAATGCTCGTTGTTCCATTAAGTCAAATATCGATGGTTAGGCCACGACGGGCAAGACACTTTGGAAAAGACCCTTTCTTCTACGAAATGCTGTTTTCAACCTACCATGCGTATAATAGCTTATATAATTCAAACCTGTGTCGCATCTTTAAAAAACGATGTTTTGTTAATTATTCCTAAAAATATAGAGCAGACTACTTGGGCAAGACTACCGAAAAGTAATGAGAAACTTCAAAAAATCCCTCGGGTTATTCTAGTAAACGTTGAAATCTACAAGCGCATTAATCTGCCATTGGTAATATTTTTTTACTCCAAGTGGTTCTCCATTTTATATAATGCTAGGTCGAATCTTTATATTGTTGCGGCGATTGTTGTTAGCGTTCCTAAAACTATGTAAATGAAAAAGAAGTTATAACATAAGTTAACTTATTTTCATAGCCTAAATCGATTAATCAAATACATTAGAGATGTGTCACTTACATATCAATTGATATCTTTCACATGCACCATTCTACTGTTTTTCACACTCGATTTTCTCTTGCTTTTTATTTCATAATTTCTGACATTACTTTTCTGAAGAGGATCAGACCAAATGGATTTTAACATATTCTACTATTTTCTCTAATTATGATTTTAGTTTAAAACCATGCTCCACTGATTAATATGTTCCTCCTTAAGGGGTCGGACGCTGACTGTCATCTCGACGGTTAAATTTCAATCCCGGCTTGAGGCACTAACTAGTCTAGCCGCACTGAAGAGCAGTGATACAGCGAAACAGTCTCTTTGCGGATAACTATATAAAAAGCTCCCTTCATGGGTAGAGCTTATTTGTAAGGATATCGCCAACTGCCATAAGCTTTAAGGCATAGCTGATTAGGTATCACTAATTCGAACTCCGGCACTTGACAATGTTTACATTGAGATATCACTTACATTCAGTCAGTGTCTATGATAGCGCAGGGTTAGGAGCGTCAACTGTCAGCTCGACGGTTGAGTTTCAATCCCGGCTTCATACACTAACCCGTTAGCTGCACAGTCTGTATGTGATTGACTATATAAAAAGCTCCCTTCTTTGGTAGAGCTTATATATATATATATATATATATATATATATATATATATATATATATATATATATATATATATATATAGTATGAAATACATATTTATGGTAATATACTATACAGAACTGTTCATGTTTTATTCCCATAAGAAATCATTAAGCCTAAGTTTAATGAAAAGAACGAGTCATTGTTTACATAAAAGAGGCGAAAGAGTGGTTATATGAGGAAACTGAGTAGAAAATGACATAATAAACTAATAAAAATGCTGATTTCTTTCCGGAATAAAATACACACTTTTTGGAATAGCTAACTTGCCATAAATATATGTTCATACTACTGCTAAGCTCTACTCATGTATGAAGTACTCTTAAGGTATATACTGGAAATATATATAGGCAATATAATCTTATTCTTTATAATATTGCATAATATTGCATAGAATAATACAATTATGAATACATAAAATTATTTCCAAATCTTCACTTTTTCTGAAGACGTTCGCTAAAACGAACGAAACCGGTCAAATTTCTTGTTTTTGTTTTTCTCCTGCACTTTAACCTGTTTTCCGTTTGCGATTTTTCACACACACACGCACATATATATATACATCTCACAAGTAAGTTGAAAACACATAAAAAGTGATTTATCGCCTACTCAATAGTAGTCGATCAGATCGATGGAACCCGGGTACACCCAATAGACTATGTTAAGTATATTTCTTTAAATAAAATACTTCATATATATATATATATATATATATACATATATATATATATATATATATATATATATATATATATATATATATATATATATATATATATACATGTGTGTGTGCGTGTGTGTATTTTATTTTTAAAATACACTTAACACAACCGGTGTACCCGGGTTTCATCGAACTATTCGTTCCGTATCTAGGGTTAGAACCAGCTAGTAATACATATATATATATATATATATATATATATATATATATATATATATATATATATATATATATATATATGTACATACATATACATGTGCCAGTGTGTTTCAGTCTGGGGTTTTAATGCTTCACTTTTATCTATTAAGGTTGAACATATATTTGTGTCATGGATCGAATATAGGGCTGTATGATTCAATATTTTACATGGCCTGATTTCATATTAAGGATAAAAAATAGGTAACACAATAAATAATAATAAAATATAATATATAAGAACAAATTTACTTTTTTTTTAGAAAGCAGCAAACACGGGCAAGTAAACAAATCTGCAGGCACTTGGACGCATGCGCGCCTCCATTCATTTCCTTATTTTTAATCTCCCTCAATTTGTACAGATTTCCGTGTTTTGATTAGCAGCGTGGTTTTGTTTCTTTTGCCTTTTTTCTGTTTCCTAGTTGAATCCAGTCATTCGTTCGTCTCGTCTCGGTCGACAATATCTCGTTCGTCTTACCAACCTCATTTACAGACATCCGGATAAACAAGCGCTCACGTACGTTCTTCACTCGTTAACCTAAGTTCCATAACACATTTCGCCGGCATTGATCACTCATTCCTTTTTATTTTTTTCAGAAACTATGTTTCCGCCCAGACTCGCCACTTTGTTTACACCTTACTAAAACGGCGACCCTACTTATTAGTTTTTTCGGTTAACGACCATATGGACTGTCTTATTATATATATATATATATATATATATATATATATATATATATATATATATATATATATAATGATATGACTAGTTTGGAAAACAACTATATAAATACATATTCTCTATAATGTAGTATGTATATATATATACATATATATACATATATATATATATTGAAGAGAATAAATGAAAAAATAAAATAAAATAAAATAAAATAAAATAAATAAATAAATAAATAAATAAAGATTGATGAGTCATGTAAAATGAAACATAATAAAACTTTTAAAAAAATTGGTATATTACTAAACTAATGTTTATAATGTTTTAGCCTTAGTTATATGATTGCTTAATGGAATTTTTCTGCGTTCCTAATCCACTTCACAACTCAAATTCCTTCTCAAGTTTCCAATTTCATTTCTAAGGTCTGAACATATTATTTAGAATAAGTTATCTCCCTTTGACAGTGAATTTAAATTTAGATTTGAAGAGAATAAATGAAAAAAAAAAAAAAAAAAAAAAAAAAAAAAAAAATAAATAAATAAATAAATAAATAAAGATTGATGAGTCATTTAAAATGAAACATAATAAAATTTAAAAAAAAATTGGTATATTACTAAACTAATGTTTATAATGTTTTAACCTTAGTTATATGATTGCTTAATTGAATTTTGACGTTTTCTGCGTTCCTACTCCCAATTGTTTTCCCCTATAATACGATGATCTGACACCGGTTTTTCCACGTTTTTCCGACCCCCTCGGTCTTCTATTGTTGTCTTCTGATAATGAAAGTTGTTCTTTCGAAAATTTAAGATTACCCTTTGCCGATCTGTTACTTACCAAAAAAAAAAAAATACTATTTGGTATTTAATCAGTTTTCGTGAAATTATTAATAAATCGTTTTGAGTTTCACTTTCTCCCTGCGTTTATTGCTTTTCACTTTTCCATCTCACGGCAACCACATCGCATTGCTATAGCCTTGGACGACTAATTTACACTTACATTTACCAGCAATGCTTCAAGCAAACTACAATCTCCTCTTATCTCTCAATCTCGGCCAGACAGAGTTTGCATACACCAAGAAAATGTTCCGACTTTCGGAGAAGCGGGCTAGGACCGGATGCCAGATCAACTTCCTGAAGAGATGCCTCAGACATGGAATTTTCCCCAACACTATCAAGAACATTCACCTACCGTCGTGCTTCTACCTACCCACTCTCCACTCTGCACGCTCGTTCATACATACCTTTTGTATAAAGAAAAACATCAAACACCTCCATTGCAAGCTACACCAACATATCAACGCTATGTCTGATAGCAAATTTCCCCCCCCCTCACACCTTCCACCCCACATCTCCGCATCTGTCAACAAAGCTTTCCACCACTGTTTCCACACGGAAAAAAAACAGACTCATACTTAAATTCAATTGGCTCCACCAAAAACAGATCTTACAGCCGCTTACCAATTATGGAGCTGTACACGGACCCCCTCTCCTTCCTCAAGCTACTACCCAACCACTTATCACTGACCTCACGTGTTCTCTCTCCGCAACAGAAACTGATCTCCTCAGCCTCGGACCCAAATTCTTCGTTACACAAAAACTTAATGACCAAACCCTCCTCGATATAGAAACACAGTTCTGCAGGACAGCGTACCATTTGAAATGGTTATCAGCTTTTGAACCACCCTCCCTATACCCACTTAACGACTCCACCCCCACCGATCCCCCTAATTTTTCATCCAACCCCTTCCCCGTTTATCAACCTGACCGCCCCCTACACCCTCCTCCTGAAAACCACCCTTTAGACCTAAAGTTGGTAAATCTCAAACATAAGATTTTCTCCATAATACAACGGGAAAAACACCGTATCACACCAAATATCTCCCATTCCCAGCGTCTCACCCTCAAAGGCCTTAAGAAAAAAAACCTGGTCTACCTACCCTCTGACAAAGGCAAGGAATTCTGCATTATCTCCCAAGAATCCTACAATACTCTCGCCCTAGAACACCTCAGCAATACATCCCTTTACACACCCGATAATGACATCTCTGCTACCCGCATACAAACCACTATTAACAACGCTTGGTCCCAAATTTGCTCCAGACGTAATCTCCCCAAGGCTTATAGGCTCAATCTCACCACTAGAAACAGTAGACTCCCCACCTTTTACCATCTTATTAAAACCCACAAAACCAGCAACCACCTACAGATCAGACCTATAGTCTCCAGTACTGAGGGACCTCTTTACAAGATCTCCTGGCTCCTCTCCCACTTACTTAAACCGCTACTCCCCACCTTCCCGGCACACGTCAGCAGCTCTGACCAGGTAATAGATAGACTCAACTTGCTCCAACCCCAACAGCTCCGCGCCAACAACTACATCTTCAGCCTTGACGTAGTCTCCCTTTATACTTCCATTCCCGCACACCCCGCCATTGACCTCATAACTGACCACATCTCCTCTAACAATCTTGACTGTTTTGGGCTTACCCCTACAGACATTCATCAGCTCCTACGTATCATTGTGGATAACACCTACTTTAAGTTCCAACAAGACACATACAAACAAGTCTCTGGCCTACCCATGGGTTCCAGTCTCTCCGGCCTCCTCGCCATTTCTTACATGAACAGACTGGAGCAGCAAGCACTTAGCACCTGCCATTCCCATATTTTCTTCTCGAGATACGTCGACGACATTTTGATCCTCACTTCATCCCGAGAGGAAGCTATCTCTATCTTTAATACATTTAATAATTCTGACCCCCACATTAAATTCACCATCGAACATCCCAACACCTCAGGCTCCCTCTCACTTCTAGACTTCAAACTCAGCATTAATGACGACGGATCTCTCCACACCACTTTCTATAGAAAACCCGCCTGTAGGAATCTCTTTGTCCACTACAAATCCGCACTACCCCTCAAATCCAAAATTAGTTACGCACAAACCGAAATCACCCGCATACAAGACAAATGCTCTTCTTCTTCCGATAAAACAACACACACCGAAGCCTTCCACCAAACTCTATTGACCAACGGCTTCCCGCTAACTACCATATCTAGCCTTAACAACACCAGAAGACGTAGACACCACACTCTCACCAACACATGCTTCCTTAAACTCCCCTTCTTTAGCGACCGTATCACTTCTGCTATCCGCAATGCCATACGTAGTGAGAACCTTAACATACAACTTTCTCACACAGGCACCTCTCTCCGACAACATTTATCCAAAAAAAGCCACTACACCCCAGACCCCTGCTCTCTAGCTAGTTGCCCCATCCCCAACTCTGGCCTCTGCCTCCGCACATATACAGTATACAACCTGCAATGCTCTAAGTGCCAAAAATTCTACATCGGTAGTACCGTTAGGCCTCTACACCAACGTATTAAAGAACACCTAAACACCCACATTTCCTCCTTCCATAAACACTTAATTTCATGTGGCAACACACATCGCTCCATTAGTGTCCGCATCCTCAACTCTGTCCGCAATATAGGCCAGCTTCGAATTTCGGAAGCTATCCTCATCTCTAAATTTCGCCCTGCCTTGAATAACAGATTCGAGTTGTCATCTCCCTTCATCCTCTGATTCTTACATCCTCACACTCCCACCTCCTCACACTCCCACCTCCTCACACTCCCACCCACAACTTACTTACCTTTTTTTTTTTTTTTTTTTTTTTTTTTTTTTAATCCTCTCTCTTCTTATTCCCCCCCTTCCCCTGCTAATAAAATTTAAAAAAAAAAAAAAAAAAAAAGGTCCCATCCTTGGCTTTTATCCACTTCACAACTCAAATTCCTTCTCAAGTTTCCAATCTCATTTCTAAAGTCTGAATATATTATTTAGAATAAGTTATCTCCCTTTGACAGTAAATTTAAATTTGATTTGAAGAGAATAAATGAAAAAATAAAATAAAATAAAATAAAATAAAATAAATAAATAAATAAATAAAGATTGATGAGTCATGTAAAATGAAACATAATAAAACTTTTAAAAAAATTGGTATATTACTAAACTAATGTTTATAATGTTTTAGCCTTAGTTATATGATTGCTTAATGGAATTTTTCTGCGTTCCTAATCCACTTCACAACTCAAATTCCTTCTCAAGTTTCCAATTTCATTTCTAAGGTCTGAACATATTATTTAGAATAAGTTATCTCCCTTTGACAGTGAATTTAAATTTAGATTTGAAGAGAATAAATGAAAAAAAAAAAAAATAAAAAAAAAAAAAATAAAATAAATAAATAAATAAATAAAGATTGATGAGTCATTTAAAATGAAACATAATAAAATTTAAAAAAAAATTGGTATATTACTAAACTAATGTTTATAATGTTTTAACCTTAGTTATATGATTGCTTAATTGAATTTTGACGTTTTCTGCGTTCCTACTCCCAATTGTTTTCCCCTATAATACGATGATCTGACACCGGTTTTTCCACGTTTTTCCGACCCCCTCGGTCTTCTATTGTTGTCTTCTGATAATGAAAGTTGTTCTTTCGAAAATTTAAGATTACCCTTTGCCGATCTGTTACTTACCAAAAAAAAAAAATACTATTTGGTATTTAATCAGTTTTCGTGAAATTATTAATAAATCGTTTTGAGTTTCACTTTCTCCCTGCGTTTATTGCTTTTCACTTTTCCATCTCACGGCAACCACATCGCATTGCTATAGCCTTGGACGACTAATTTACACTTATATATATATATATATATATAATGTAGTATATATATATATATATATATATATAATATATATAATATATATATATATAATATATATATATATATATATATATTATAACATTGAAAATATAAGCTTTTATCAATGCAAGATTAATCATCATTATTTTATTTTACTTAAAAATTCTATCATCAGAGTTGACCAGTATTGTGTCATTTAAAAAAAAAAATTCATCAAAAACATAAAAACAAAAATAAACAAACTTTTTCTCTTTGTATCTCTGATAAATGTCCTTGGTGTGATGTATCTACGCCGATGACGTTGGCGGTTGTGAATTCAAATTCTGGTTGTAGAACGAAGAAAGCATTGGCATGCTAGAGTTTAATAAAATGGGTCGTTCATGTAAAGCATTGCTGGGTCAGTATTATAAAATTAAAAATATAAGCCTTTATCAATGCAAGATTAATCATTTTTTTTTAAATTTAATCTTATCAATTTCGGAATAAAATGCATCATCAGAGTTGACCAGCATTGTGTCATGTAGAAAAATCATAAAGAATATTAATTTTGATTTGTCAGAAAGTGTCCTGACTTCGGCATTGTTGTTGACGTGAACAGGCAGAAGAATGAATACATGCTTTTCGTTGTAGCGTGAGCAGCCGTGGCCTGTCTCCTTCAAAAGACGTGTCATGAATTGGATAGATGGCTTCGACTTCTTAGTTTATGGCTATTTAAGCTAGGTAGTTTGTCGGGGTCAAAATATGTCACATCCATGTTTGACTGGCAGCAGATCCCATTCATCTCGCGTCCTTTGAAGGAGACAGACTACTGTTGAAAACGCTACAACAAAAATCATGTTTTTCATTGTCTGCTTGTTCACGTCAACAAACATGCTGAAGTTTAGACACTTTCTGACAAATCAAAATTAATATTCTGCATGATTTTTTTATATTGCTTTCTTCGTCCTGAGGGAGTCTTTTAATAAAACCGAAACGTTGATGAATACATAAATTACATAGTTTTCGCTTTCTTTTTTTCATTATATATATATATATATATATATATATATATATATATATATATATATATATATATATAGTCTAAAGAAGCTTTGAGTTATTTTAAACAAAAAGACAAAAAAAAAGGGAAAATGCAGTTTAAATTCACAGAGAAACTAACTAAATCCAAAATAGTGTAGACTTAACATTTGTTGGAAAATTCATAAATAAATAATATATAATAGTAAGTAAATAAAATTAAGAGGGGGATTAAGTATTTAACAGTGAAACAAAAGCAGGAGACCTTAACGTAAGCATCTAATATTAACACGGGGATCTTCAGCTGTTTACCATGTAACTGTTTCGGAGATTTAAAAACAGGACAGTTATATGCATGGCTCTCCAATGGTACAGATAAAACTACCATTTCCCCAATAATCAAGTCTCGAAATAATTCAGCTTAAAATGTTACTTATATATACATAAATAAATAATAATAATAATAATAATAATAATAATAATAATAATAATAATAATAATATACTACCCTTAAGACTACCGTGTGATATGGTAATTTGCATATCAAATAAAATCATTTATAACAATAGTAATACTAGTAGTAGTAGTAATAATAATAATAATAATAATAATAATAATAATAATAATAATAAGATACTAAGATCACTAATAAGATACTCTGGACTATTCATAGGTTTGACTCAGGCACCTTGACCAAAGAACTAGAAAACTAATGACTATGCACAATGCACTGCACCCAAAAGATGACACGGACAGACTCTACGCGAAAAGAAATGAAGGAGGTAGAGGACTGGTAATTATAGAAGACTGTGTGGAAGACACCAAAAAAGAGCTGGAGAAATATGTAACCCAGAACACGGAAAGACTGATCACCACAGCAAGAGACACCAGCCCAACAAACAACTCCGGAAGCACTGAACCAAGAAACAAAAAGACAAGAAAGGAAAAGTGGGAAGAAAAACAACTACATGGACGCTTTATAAGACTCACAAGCGATGAAGCCAATGAAAACAGCTGGGCATGGCTAAGAAAAGGAAACCTGAACAGAGAAAGGGAATCTCTGCTGACGGCCGCACAGAACAATGCGATTAGGACAAACTTTATTAAAGCAAAGATAGATAAAACCCAGGAAAACAGCAAATGCAGATTGTGTGGACAAAGAGACGAAACGATAAATCATATAATAAGTGAATGCAGCAAGCTAGCACAAAGGGAATACAAGAACAGACATGACAGCATGGGGAAAGAAGTACACCGGGAAATGTGCAAACAACTGAATTTCGAATATGCAAGAAAACGGTACAAACACAAACCAGAAACTGTACTAGAAAACGAAAAACACAAAATCATATGGGATATGAATGTACAAACAGACAAACCCATAACAGCAAGGAGACCGGATATGATAATAATCAACAAGAAAGAAAAATCCTGCAAAATCGTGGACTTTGCCGTTCCAGCAGCCCACAGAGTGAAGATCAAAGAGACGGAAAAGAGAAGCAAATATACTGAACTTGCCAGAGAATTGAAATGAATATGGAACATGAAGAAAGTCAGTATAACACCAATAATCATAGGAGCACTAGGAACAGTCCCCAAAAACATGGAGAAAAGACTAGGAGAAATAGGAATCAAAGGGATAACTGAGACCATACAAAGGACAGTAATGATCAAAACAGCTACAATCCTGAGAAATGTCCTCGAATGCGGAAACCAACCCACATAAGCAACGAATGGAGAACAAACACATGGAAGCACAAAACAACAGAACCGGGGAAAATACAACCGCACGAGAGAGGCGCAAGCATAGGCTGACGCCACGAAAATTATGGACAGAGGGTCGAGGAGGGAAAGCGCAAAACCAGACCTCCACTGGAAGAGCGCGGACAGCTCTGGGACCATGGGAAGGCTTGTTGCCACTCGGGCCCCAGAGGGGACCAATGGCCCTTATCAGCGGGAAATCGTTGGTAGGTGGCTGTTGCGATTACCGCAAGGTCATCAGCGGTGATGAACGAAAAGAGGTGGAGCATACTGGAGGCCTGAGGAGACTTGTTGTCACTCAGACTCCAGGGAATACCACAGGTTGTCGGCAGTGGGTGACCACTGACGATGACCAGTGTGATAACTCCTAGTGAGTAAATAAAAATACTATATAAACACTACACCTACGAACCATTCTACGATATGGTAGCTAGAAATAAAATTATATAGGAATTAAGGTTGCATTAAAAAAAAAAATTAAAAAAAAAAAAAAAAAGCTTTAGTACCTTTGGTACCAGAAAGGCAAATAGATAAGAGGAAGGAAACCTAGCCATACAGATCTAAATACCCAATATATAGTCTAAAGAAGCTTTGAGTTTTTTTAAACAAAAAGACAAAAAAAAAAAGGAAAATGCAATTTAAATTCCCAGAGAAACTAACTAAATCCAAAATAGTGTAGACTTAACATTTGTTGGAAAATTCATAAATAAATAATATATAATAGTAAGTAAATACAATAAAAAGGGGGATTAAGTATCTAACAGTGAAACAAAAGCAGGAGACCTTAACGTAAGCATCTTATATTAACACGGGGATCTTCAGCTGTTTACCATGTAACTGTTTCGGAGATTTAAAAACAGGGCAGTTATATGCATGGCTCTCCAATATATATATATATATATATAGCATTGAAGAGACAATATTTATTATTAATAATGAATTTAAGAAATTAAAAAAATGAAAGGGCAGCTGACCGGTTTCGTACCTCGCTCAACAGAGCACAATATCGAGGTAATGTATAAAAAATATAAAAAGATTTTCATTTTCCAACTTTATGCAAAATTATTCAGATACTGATAAATTTATGTGTTCTTTTGACATATCTAGCCTGTTTACCTGTGTTTCCCTTCTTGAAACGATTAATATATGTGCTGATGCCTTATATCGTGGTCAACTGCCCATTCCTCCTATTCCTGAAAATGTTTTCGTTGAGTTGATGAAATTTGCTACGATGTCGGTTGAATTCAGTTTTGACGACATTATGTACAGACAAATTGATGGTGTATCTATGGGCTCTCCCTTAGGACCAGCATTGGCCAATATTTTTGTTGGTTTCCATGAAGAAGGTCTCCTATCTGGTCCAAATAGACCAGATATCTACTTTCGTTATGTTGACGACACCTTTTGTCTGTTCAACAATGAAACGGAAGCGGAGGTTTTTTTTACGTCCCTTAACAATATTCATCCAACTCTTAAATTCACTATTGATAAAGAAACTAATTCTTCACTGCCATTCCTTGATGTATTAGTTAATAAAGCTTCCTGTGGTTTCTTAACATCAGTATATCGGAAACCTACCTTCACTGGTCTTTATACTCGTTGGGACCCATTTTGTCCCACAAAACAAAAATTTAATCTTATTAAGACCCTTACCCATAGGGCCTTAAAGATTTGTTCGAAGACCGAGCTGGATGAAGAAATTAAATTTATTACTAAGACCCTCTGTAACAATGGCTATCCTTTAGACATTGTACAATCTACGATTAAAACAAAAATATTACATTTTTACAAAAGCAAACAAGCTTCTGTAGACAGATGCCCTATTTACCTTCGCCTACCTTGGCTTGGTAATCTTAGTGATAGATTCGCCAAACAAATCTCTTTGTCTGTAGAACAATGTTATTTTGCTGCGAATACGCGTGTTGTTTTTTCCTCTCGTCCAATCTTAACTTCTATTCGAAAAGATGTCCTTCCCCCACATCATAATAATTCCATTATTTATTTATTTAAATGTAGTTGCAGTATGCACTACGTCGGGATGACGTCACAGAGATTGGACATCCGGGTCAAACAACACGTGCCCACAAAAATTCGCAATGGAAATTATTTACCAACTGATGATTTGAATAATACTTATGGCTCGTCGATAGGTCAACATCTCATGAATAATCGCACCTGTGCCTCTAAATTCAGTGTCGACTTATTCTCCATTCTTAGTAAGTCGCACTCCCCTTATCATCTCAAGATCTTAGAAACAATTTATATTAAGTCCTTGAGACTTTCTCTTTGCAAACAATAAGAAAATCTCCTCGGGCTTAATGTTGTTTCTATTTGACTGAACTTTTTTTTTTTTTTTTCTTTTGATTTTTTTTTTTTTTTAATATTATTATTTTTTTTTTTTTTTTACCCCTTTCCCTCGCTATAATTCTCATAGCATCTTTTTATATTTTTTATACATTACCTCGATATTTGGCTCTGTTGAGCGAGGTACGAAACCGATCAGCTGCCCTTTCATCTTTTTAATTTCTTAAATTCATTATGAATAATAAATATTGTCTCTTCAATGCTATTTTAAAGTTTTGTACGACAAAGAAAATATTTAAATATATATATATATATATATATATATATATATATATATATATATATATATATATATATATATATATATATATACATATATATAATGTGCTGCACTTGAGCAACCCAAACGTAAATACCCCGGCCAATTTGACAAGCAACAAAACGACACCTTTTCACTGTATGGGTCACAAAATTCCGGTAGTCTTCTTACTGTTATAGATTATTTCCTCCACCGACCTGTATTTGGAATTCCTTCTCTGCAACCTGTTTCCGCGATTGTTGCAACATACAGAAATTTAAATGTAACATGAACACGCATCTCGTTGCATAAATACCTTTATATAATGTACATATAAATCTGCGCTCTAATTAACACAAATCAGTTTACAATGGCTCACGATACCGATGTACTATGACAGCCACCGAATATCTTTTAGGTATTTGAAATTTGGTCCCTTGGGAAAAAAAAACTATATAAATGTAATTTAATTTCTTTTTAGTGGTTGTCTGCATTGTTTAGGTGAATTGAAGCACACCCACACACACACACACACCCACACACACACCCACACACATATATATATATATATATATATATATATATATATATATATATATATATATATATATATAATTGAAAAATTAAAAACAAAGAATATCGTTGCTGTATTCATCAACGTTTTGTCTTTATATGTTAGACTTCCTCAGAATGATTATTTTTAAGAAAACATCATAACAGCTACAGAATGTTTCGGTCGCTGGTTAACAACTACTGATTATGGGGACAGAAGAAATCAGAATGTGAGATACAATATAACTGGTATCGATTTGTTAGCAGCGGTGAGAGTGTGAACTTCAATAGATGTTGGTTGACTTGTTAACGTTCGATAAATAAGGAACATTGTTTCATAGTGATATAAAATTAACTTAAATCCCCAAACCGGATGGACAGTTATTAAAATTGTATATTATTCGGTGATTGTTTGTTTTAACGCATATAACTCCTTTTAGTGTTAAATTCATGTTGAAAGTCAATTGCTATTGAAAAAAACAGTAATGTGATCGATCATAGTCCAGGGCGACCCGAAGGCTGCCTTTTTATTAATTACTACACCTAGTGTCGGAGAGGGCAATACACATGCCCAATGATTACTCCAGTAACCAGTGATGTTCACCTTATTATGGTGAGTGTACAGCAAGGGAGCATCAATTACCATTTTTGATTGTTTTGTATGACCCAACCAAGGACTGACCCCCAATCAACTTGCCCATTAGCAAACACTCGAACCATTAAGCCAAATAGTTTTTACATACAATTAATTAGACGAACATTTCTAATTTATTAATATCTAAGGTGAAATTGCACGTTCATGTTTTACGAACGAGCACATTAAATCTAATAAGTTCATTAATTTGCAGTGACTTTCATAGGTCGCGATGGTATCCATTTGTCAAAAAAAAGCCATCCCATGTAATAAAGAAACCCGATGAAATTGATAGCTGATAATTTACCAAGAATTCCGCGATCTATTATTTCTCATCTCATATTACTCAATATAATCCAGCAATCAAATACGGCAAGAAGCGTCGCGGTGTCAAGCACAGATTGCGCAATTCGAACACTAAATATTACATCATTGTAGGTACTCGACTTATCTCTAATTTCTGCCCCCTCGACGTAAATTCACTAGACCAACTCGACAATCAACTAAATCCCATCCATTCCCTGTGAAGGTCCCCAGATGCCGGAGAGCTTTCTACTCAAATAGCTTCTTTCCCCGTGCTGCTGGCTTCTGGAACTCCCTCCATGCCCCCTGTTTCCCCAACAGTACTGACATGCAGAAATTTTGAATTAATGTAAACAGACATCTCGCTGCACAGATCCCAGTTTAGGTTGACCCCCCAATTTTCTCCCCTTTTCTTTCTTCTCAGTAGCCCCTTACGTCTACAGTGGCGACATGCCTTGTTTGGAGTGAACTACGTTAAAAAAAACAACAAAAAAAACATTCACAGCAAAAACTCGTCTAGATACAACCACTGTAAATAATTTTTATTTCTTCCTCTGTGTACATGCTGCTAAACCGACTTTCCATGAGAAGAGTTTCTGTCTGTTTGAGAAACACAATACCACGGCGCTGATTCCAAGCTGACTATAACATGGCAATTTTCTATGTCCAATGTTAAAACATTTTTGTTGAATACTCCTCTTAAATAATATAATTCTAACCAGGTTTACCCATCGTCTTCTATCCTCAATACGTGTGTCTTACCGTCTACCTGACAAACACCTTAACTCTTATACTCAAGTTGCACTTAGGCCTTGATAAATGCGCCACATTAGTAAAAAAAAAGTCATCTTATACTAGAAATGGTAACACCACTTAGAGTCCGATCTATGGTTTTGCCTTACCGACTGTTTATATACAAAATAAGTTTAGAAATTGATCTACGAATAATTTATATACATAATATACTTATATATGTATATAAAAAGCGACTGTGCAACAATTGACTAGTTCGTATTTTCTGACAAAGGAAATGAAATCTATAAAAATATAAATAGTTTTAGCTTAAATAATGTGTATTTATCATTGGAACATCGTCCTTTCGAAATATTTCTCAGTCTCGAATAGACGCAGATACATGTCATGCGAATGTGTTAACAAATATTTTTTTATGTTTACCGTTATTGTTTAAAGTAAAAACAGGTATCATCTCTACCGTGCCCTGACGTGACAACGACCGGAAACTTGCGTCGAGGCGTGATACTACCGCTTAACACCGAACCCTCCCAAACTCTTCAAATACAACATAACCTTCAGCATTTATGTCTCCGTCGAATTTTACGGGATTGTACGTGTTTGTTTCATGACTTTTTGTGAATTCAGTCTTACAATGTAAATTTACTGAAGTTTTACCCATGATTCTTTTAGAAATTTCTGTTTGCCCCTGAAACAATGTTAAATAATGTAAAAAGGAAACATTTCTTTATCATAAAAAGAAATATTCATTTAAAAGAGTATGGCAGTTTGTTTAAAACATTGCTGGTAAAGAAGCGTATCGAAACGTCACAAGATGATTGTCATATGTGGATGCAGCCAAATATGACAGCAATCCTTAGACCTTTCTACTCTGAAAGGGGATTGTTTCTACCGAAATATGAAAATATTTTAAATAAAATATTTTTCATCATCGCAGACTTTATAAACAGTAAGTGAATGATTTATTGGAAAATAAATATATACATTTGTAAACAAAAAAATCGCAAATGTTTGTCTTCCATTATTTGCTTTTGTCCATTTCCTCGTTCGCAGTTCTGTTTTCCTCCCCAGCCTTATTAATTACCTATGGACTATATCACCAAGAGCATATTGTGAAAACACTATACGAGAAAAACACAATCCTATGTACACAGTAAATACACGTGTTTCATTACCGATTTGAGTTATTTCTCACTTCTCCTTGTATCAGTTTGATTTTCCAGACGACTTAGCATCTTTTCGAACTCGAAGTCGAAAATATGCTCGGGAACGAGATTGGAGTTCACGTCCACCAAAACTTTGTAAGAATAACAGGAAATATGAGAATAGTAGCCCGAATAATCTAAATGATGGAAATCATCAATCTTCATCTAAAAAATACCCAAACATACTTCGTATTTATTTAATTTATTAGTATACCTTCCAGTAAAGTTTATATACACATCTCCTATTTAAACTTCGGATTCTGTCACGCAACCCATGCTTCATAATATAATCATGAAATCATTTCTGTATTACTAAAAAAGTATTCGTTAGTTGGATTATAAAAATGGAGATGTATAATCAAATGAGTGATCAAATGTCGTGTTCTTGAATATACAAAGACTACGGAATCATCCCTACGGAAACTGATCCAAGATCTTAAACTGTTCTTCCTTCAGCGCCGACGTTGAACGGTTATCTCATTTTGAGCTGAAACCTCCTCAATGGTTATTCTCATTTCTCTCTGGACTTTATATTTACTCTTCTAATAGAAATATATATCTGAGGGCATGACTAGAAACTGTTTCAACACTGATTTCGATTAAACTGGGTGAGGGGGGGTTCTCCATAATGACACATTGACCTTGGAATGGACGTCTAATAGATGTAGTCAATGCGCGAACGACGCATAAATTCAAGAGGAAATTTGGCATCTGCGGAGTCACTGTATCCTCTGATGTGTAAACGTCTAAACCCCATTTTACTGAATTGCAACTGAAGCACGCTTGTTATATTTGTTGCCAAATGTATTCAATTAATTGAATTAAATACTCATTAATATATTGTTGTTGTAAATCAGAAGTGTAAGATACACACAGTTGGAGGATATCAACTCTGAATTTGATAAAGGCTATCTTTTCTCTCATAAGAAATCCATGAATCGAATTATGGAACGACTATCGTAAGACACCGACAAAAAGCGCAGTAAAATGTCATTCTCGACATACAGCTACCTCAAGCAGCCTCAGAATAGCGTCAATCCAAAAAGGAAACGATACTGTGTCTCAGGGGCGAAGTTATGATACCTTTCCTATAAGGGACTTCTTTCACTCATCTACTCAACTTTTGGCCAAGATCAAAGTGTAGTATCTGTTCCGATGGATACTGCACCCCATAGACTGGTATCGTCTAGGCCTTCGGGGCTTGATTCCTCCGGTCTATGAGTTTGTCCTGTGCAGTTCTAGGAGGTCCACCCTTCCAGGCTTCGCCTCCTCTCTTTTTTTTTAATGGCCAGAGTGCTCACCTTCTCGTGTGCTGGCTTTTCAAGTCCCACTTTCCCGACCCGACTTTGGGTCACATTTTACCTTGTGGGAGTAAGATAAAACTGGCCTTGTTCCTAACCTCCTGGAGAGGAGGCAAATAAATACTCACTATAACTACTGGGAGCACCTGCTCCTCAGTGTCGGAAACACATAAGTCTATAATGGCTGATAAGGTTAAATTACAACCACTATAGTTCTGTGTTACATTTTCCTTTTTTCAATGTACTTGTTTTCTCTAACCTCTGAATTCGTGTTTTTTTCCCGGTCATTACAAGCTCACAACACATATTAACATGGTTTTAACATAGTTGTTTTTAAACCTTAAATCATAAAATAATAATTACTGAAATGAGGTGAAAAAACCCTCAATATTTGAGTCTCTATTTATACTTCCTACCCACTAGAGCATATAAATGATCGGTTTTGGGAAACTCCAGACTCACAAAAAGTGGCTCTTTGGATTCAGACAAAAATATTAAAATTGCGTCAGTCTAGTTCATAATTACTCGCTATCCCGAAAGACAAGGTCGGTTTTTAATTTGAGAATAATTCAGTCTCATCAAACAAGGATTCTGTAGATTGGAACAGTCTCCGGTCATTTTATTCCGAATTGCCCCTTTTTGACTCAACAGCTAATAATGCGACATATCCGAATGCAAAAAAGAAGAATAGGAAAAGTTTCCTTTTGTGTATTAAACGATGCAAGGTTTGTTCTGTGGTGTTCTATTTATGGTGGCCTTGGTGGCGTCATTCGTATTCCACGTATGGACCCGGCTGCGCGGCACTATGATGGATTTAATATTCTTAATTTAATAAATGTGTTGATAAAAACGGCGTAT
Source organism: Sepiola atlantica (assembly GCA_963556195.1). Taxonomy (NCBI): domain Eukaryota; kingdom Metazoa; phylum Mollusca; class Cephalopoda; order Sepiida; family Sepiolidae; genus Sepiola; species Sepiola atlantica. The sequence goes on along the minus strand of OY744527.1, from coordinate 38,660,136 downwards.
ATCTTTTGTATGTATTAATTCTCCAAACAGACGTCACAGGCTAGGTTGATTGCAATGTTAATGTCTAGCATTTTACATGGTCCTTTCACTTCAACCAGGTGTCTATATGAAAATCACACCTATATCTTTTAAATAAATAGCTAACCTAAATATATGACTATTCCAAGAACAATGACACAGTGTATTGTATTCTGAAATGTATATAGTCCCACTCGTCTACATAAGAAAACAGTTTATTATAACAATCTAAAAAAAATACACCTATTATTTAAGTAATTTTATTAAACATAGTATTCATCTTATTTTCCTGTTTTTTTTTTAAATAAAAGTCACTTTTATTTTGTTGGGAAAGAGAATAGCCTCACGCGTAAGAACGTGTTTGGAGCGATACGAAAATCGGGGAAAGTAAGTAATGGATCTAATATATGAACACCAATAAAGATTTGATGAGAAAAACACACAGTAGTTTCAGAGTCTATGTATCCTAAAGAAAAAAAAAACATTCAGATGTTAATTATTAGTAGTTTAAGTACTTGCCCCATGAAGAATTTGTAACATAGCTGTACTGTTTTGCCGTATACTAATCCGTGATCGCCTGACCTGTTTCATCAGTAATACTGACTTTTGAATCTTGAATGGATATTGATCTTCGATTTCGTTATTTTTGATATTCAGCATACGTGGTCACAAATGATGGAGTATCTCTATCTATCTATTTATCTATCTATCTATCTATCTATCTATCTATCTATCTATCTATCTATCTATCTATCTATCTATCTATCTATCTATCTTCATGTATTCACAAACACACACACATATATACATATATATATATATATATATATATATATATATATATATATTGCTTTCACCCCACACATATATATATATATATATATACATATATATATATATATATATATATATATATATATATATATATATATATATATATATTGCTTTCACCTCACATAAGAGCTTAGAGGTAAAAGACTACTGTGATAAAGGGACAGATCTAAAAGGGCCATCATAAGTGGTTGTTGTGCAGCAAGATGTTTGTTCACATTACATTTATATTTCTGCATATTGGTACAGTCGGTAAAACAGGTGCTATGGGAAGACAATTACAAACGTAGGCTGCCCAGGGGAAATAATGAGAAGGAAGTTACCATGTATCAACGGACCTCTATCGTGAAGATGTAGGATTTTCTGCTAATAAAATTTGCTTTAAAGTGGGTAAAACTGCAGTAAATTCGTTGTACACACATTTTGGGGAAGTATTTGTAAAATTAGTACATGGATGTAATGTTACAGTGATGGGATAGGAGATGGAGTATGGTATACAGTTCGGAGCTTTTGGGTTAGAGACTCTCGTTTTTGCAAGCTACTCTAAATAGGGTGGGGCTAGTGGTTGGTGTACTAGTCCGGATTAGCCGACATAACTACATATATTTACAATAAGTAGTATAATAAATTCAGGATACTTGCAGATTTGAGAATTCTACTAGCCCGGTAAGGGGAGCCTATCATATTTGCTTCGTTATCTTCCATGCATTTATTTCAATGTGTGTTGGGAGTTAAGGTGTAATAATACTACAGACAATTATTTTGTCGGTTTATTATTTCTTTATAATTTCACGGTGGGTATGCAGTGAGAAACACCCATTGTCAGTTTTCCTTGTATCAACAAATGAAATTTTGAGTTTAATAGTACACCTTTTCTAAATTCATAAAACTGTTTTTCGAAGTCTCACATGTACAATGACCCCCTTTTTATATAACGTCATAATTTAAGAAAACATTAAAACGCACATGAAACATCCTTGAGTGTACCGATGTTGTAAAATCTTTAAATATAAAAATCAAAAATAAGATAACCGATCACAGCCCATAATTCCTTTAAATACACATGCATTAACCCACTATTATCTTACTGCGCCTTAAAATAAGGTCTACTTGCTTTGGTCAGCAGCAAAATGAGGCACAAAGTTGGAAGTTAGGGAAAATAAGCTCTCAGGCAGGGGATATCTGGTTTGATACAAAAAAGCTATGAAGCAACCAGTAGGTATTCGCCGACAGAATAGCCTCAAACTATTAAAGAAATAAACCAAAACAACCCACACGTCAAGAGAAGTAGATCATTCCTGAGATCGTGCATCTCGTAGGACCGCGTCGGATTATGCCCCTTCTCTGTCGAAGTTCAATTCCTAGGTTGTCAGAATGATAGCAAAGCTGAACCCCGGCGGGTATGAAAAAGTAGAAGGCATAGGGTCTAGTCCAACGTTTACCTAATAAAGCATGTATGTAAATGTTATCGTATACACTATTATTTATAGTTTATATGACTCAATAAGTAATAGAAATCAATTTATAAATGCTCCCAAACTTTTACTTTTTTAGTATTATAAAGATTTCTTAGGATATATACGAGTACAACTTCTCGCATTCAGAAAAAGGCACTCAAAGAATGTCAATACTTACGTCAGCAAGTCGTTGTTGGAACGGAGACGTTCGAAGCAGTCGTGAGTGTTGACGAAAAGTTAAAACAGAAAACAATAATGCTTTTCGCATTTCGTTTGTCAAAAAAAAAATATTTAAAGAAAACTGATTTTGTTGGTTTTTAAATATATATTTAATGGGTTGTTTTTTTCCCTACATTTGCCCACTTGTGCGCTTAGTTTAGATTTAGGGGTCCTTTCTGGCGATGCTCGAACATGAAGTCAAACGCATTACAAGAGAGCGAGTATTTTTACATACACACACACAGAACATAACCTTTCTCTTCAGTTACCTAAAAACATACAAAGCATAAAAAAGTATAAAACTAGTTACCGTTGTGTGAAAATAAGAAAACAATAAGAAAACAAATAACAGTTTCGTTACAATAATTAGGAAAAATGCAAGCAAACAAACAAACAAACAGACAAATAAAAATTCCTTTTTAAGTCCTAATAACCAATTAACAACCCGATCAAAGCAAATAGCATAAAAAATACCGATTTGGGATTCTGCGTTCTTACACGGAATTGTTTATAACACTGAATATTTATGGGTGTCTATTAACAATCAATATCAAAAATTAAAACATGTCAGATTTGCAATTTCTTCTTAAAAATCAAATTTAAGACATTTTCTTGAATCCAAATTATGCCATGGATGTTTATCTAAAGTTGAATAAGGATTCTAGATATAAAGTTTAGTAACATTATATATTGATTTAAATATCTGTAAAGATGCATTACAGATGTAAAAAAAATGTTTAGTTTGCGGGATTAAGTTTCTCCGCCGTGGGACGAGTATGCATTTATTTGTTTATATAACCCAGATACGTACATTATATGTTTAGTGTATCTTTAATTATTATTACGTATGGTATACAATAGATTTAACAACATAACTACATAATGGTAGATGATATTGTTTAACATTTAATACATATTGTTTTTTGTTAACGCTCTATCAATCCGTGTATCAATCCGTGTGCGTTTAAATGTAGTCCTGTGTATATCAGACCAGCTATATGTCGCTTTTTACTTTCTATTTTTTTTACTACTCGTAGACTGGGCTTTTTTTTAATGCAGGTAATAGTTCAAACTGGACGTAGAGCATTGCGTTTCGTTAAACATCAAAATTACGCTTAATTTCGTCAGGAGTGAAAAATCGTACGGGTAAGAGTTGCCCGGGTTTCAGTTCTCAGCTTGAACACACTTCCAACGGGCAATATTTTTAAATTCCTGGCGGTTGTACTCACTCATTAAGCTATATGACTCCGCTGATGAAGGTCCGATTTTCTCGGATCTGAAACCTTGGTCCGGATGTTGTTGTAACACTTTATTTAATATTAATAAATATCATGCTCTTATTAATTATCTAGTTAATTTTACTTTTATATTAATAATTGAGCACTCTGCTGGGATAGTCTCCTAATTAAGAAATAAATCCATAATAGATTATATTATCTTATGTGTACATACATGAACTAGTAATACTTGGGTGTTCGGATAGTTTGTCACATTAACAAGGAATTATTTGACCACGTATTAACCCTGATGATTTCTTGTAGGAATAAAACATGAAGGCTTCAGTGTAGCTTACGTGCTATATATTTTTTTCATATAACTACTGCTACTACTACTACACTCTACTCATATATTGACCTCTGTTGAAGTAAATACTGAAACTATATTCACAATATGTTACATCGCCTTTTAAAATTATATGTGTATATACATTGTTGTAGGTGTTTGTTGGTATCTTTTTTTAAAATCATAATTAACCCAAAACAAGGCAGGCCGTCACTGTATATGTCAGGGGCTACTGAGAAAAAAGGGGGGTTCAACCTAAATTAGGAGCTGCGCAGCGAGATGTCTGTTTACATTAGTTTTAAATTTCTGCATGCCAGTAACGTCAGGAAAGTAGGAAGCAGGGAGGGAGTTCCAGAGTCCAGCAGCACGAGGAAAGTAGCTTTTGGAGTAGAAAGCTCTTCGACATCTGGGTACCTCCACAGTGTAAAGATGGGATTTGGGAAATTGTCGAGTTGGTCTAGTCAATTTACGTCGTAAGGGTACCAGAGCAGCAAGCTCATCAGAGCACACTCCATTGAAGTACTTGTAAAATAGGCACAATAATGCAACATTGCGGCGATGGGACAGAGCTGGAGATGGGTGTGAAAGTTAAGCCGAGGAGTCTGAAATATGATCTCTCAGGCAGGGTGTTATTTACCATGACAATCGATGTTTGTAGAGGTTTCTTGTAGTTATTGAAGGAAAGTAGCTTTGTCCTTGCGACATTTAAAGTTACCATCCATTTTTGATCCCATTCCACTACAGACTGGAGGTCATTTTCTAAGGATTTAGCCATTGCCTCATATACGTACGCGTCGGTTTTGCGCACATGACGTGGTGTAGTCAGCAAATATTCCTATCTCAGTCGCAATGGCATAAGGGGGGTCATTTATGAAAATCAGGAACAGTAGAGGCACAAGAATAGATCCCTGGGGTACACCAGCATTTATGCCATATTGCTCAAAATAACGGCCATCGAGTACAACCTGGATCTTTCGTCTTGTTAGGAAGGATTTAATTATGTTAAATATTGGTCCAGTATACCATGTGAGTGCAGTTATATGAGAAGTCCTTCATGCCAGATCTTGTCAAAGGCCTTGCATATATCAAGCGCTACCACCTTAGCATCACCTGCCTTGTCCAGTGTATGGTGTATGCGTTCAGAGATGAGCGTTAGGATATCTGCAGTTGATCGTGCTTGTCTGAATTCGTATTGATGATCAGAAAGAAGTTCAGCATTAACTAGATGCCTGACTATCGCTAGATTGATTAATGATTCAAAGATTTAAGCAAAGATCGGGAGTAAACTGATTGGGCGGTAGTTTAGAGGATCAGTTATATCTCCAGAATTCTTGAACACTGGTATGACAGGGGCAATTTTCCAACTATCGAAGAAACAAGGCATTTGTTGTATAGTTTGGAGAGGACAGGCACCAGCTCAGCAGAGCATTTCTTTATTATTATAGATCAGGCGCACAAGCTTTGGAGATGTCAAGGTTTTTTTATGATGTCTCTCACTTGAGACGGGGTGATGACCAGATTCTCAAATGTGGCTTCAGTCCGCAATGGGAATTTAGGGAGGGAGTGGTTAGCCAATCCAGAGTGGAGTTAAAACGAAACGCTAGGCAAGTAGTTCAGCTTTATCGGTTGTCGTGACTTTCAACATCGTTGTGATTAGATAGCGGGGGAATTGCCCATTGTTCATCACACTATTATAAATTTTCCAGAAATCACGAGTACCTGGTTTCTGTGACTGAATGCGTATTTTGGTTATCGCGGTATACCTTCTTTTTGCTATATCTATCACTACTTTGCAATCATTTCTTGCCTCTACAAATTTTTGTCTGTTCGCAGTTGACCGACTTTTCGGAATGCATTCGACCTCTCAGCAATTGCAGCTGCACATTCTGCGGTGAACCATTGAGGAGAGTGGGGTTTGCTGAATAATTTTTAATTGGGGATAGTGATATGTATCATTACCACAACGTGATCAGAGTTTCTGAGCGGGCTATGGGCTATGAGCACAAGCCTCAGGTAGTGAGGTCAAGAACAGGGCGAGAAGTGATGCTTTCTGGTCCGCGCGATCCAGAAAGCGAGTCAGAAAATTGACAGCCATTGAGAGGTTGTGAGCTGAGGAGAAATTAAAGGTAGAGTTCCCAACTGCATCAGTAACGCTGGGGAATCCCAACAAGTCACGGTGGTGTGCATTACAATCCCCAAATACATGTATTTGGGCAATCAAGTTGAGTGAGAGTGCTGTGTCTAAGCTTTAAGAGACAGAGTCAAGTAGTAAACAGTCCTGGCTCGAAGGAAAACGATATAAGAAATATAAGTAACTAACTCTGTGATGTAAGGTCAATATAAGGCACATGTAGTCTAGGTCATCTGATTCTAACGTATATTCTCTAGATAAGAGGAGGGTGTTCCGAACATGAACTCCTAGCCCATGCATATGTTTGCCAGAGTCCTTACGGTAGAGTGGAAGGTAATCAGTCATGTCAAAGCGGTGAGAGGGAATTGAGGATTGAAAGTTAGTTTCACTTACAGCTAGGATATCCGGGGTCTTTGTCAAGAGAAAAGTTTCTACGTCGTTAATGTTAGTTCTTAGTCCCCGGATATTTGTGAATGCGAGCCTCAAGTGCAGAGGCAAATATCTCCTTTGTTGGGTGTCTGGTTTAGGTTTGATTTTTTTTATTTTGTAAATTTATGTTTGTTTTGCGTTAGAGTGGAGAGGGCAAAGTAGGTGCTTGTTTGGTGCCAATAAGCTCACACAACCAGTCTGGTAGTCGTGACTTTGTCCTTGGGGATTGTGGCCTCGGGAAAGCCCACCGGGGATAACTTTAGGGTCTTTTTCCATGCGCGACATGGCACATAATAGTTAGCCACGATATTATGCAACTGTTGACGGAGCAGCCGTTCTTAGCGCTACCTAAGAGTTTGGGGTCCTTGCTTTCAGTCGGAAACAGCAGCCAGACAAGCTGTCTAACCTGTACCCTCAAACTGTCGGAACAAGAGCGACACAGACTAGTCATGTAAGACTTAGTGACAAAACACTTTCTCCAAGTTGTACGGATAGAGAGAAAGAGAGACGACGTTCATTTCCCTAGTCAGGAAACAAGGCCAAGTACCAGGCGTATTTAGAGGCGTCTCAGTGCTTGTACCGCTACGCCTGGCTAATAGACAAGGAAAGAGTTCGAAGGTCGGGTGATAGGTAGAGCCCATCTACTCCTTAAGCAATTATAGGTTGGCAAACCGGATACTTTGTTCGAGAGTCGAACTCGAGCAAGGTTGTTGATCAAGACTAAGGAGGCCTTTCTCCCCAACAGTTTGCTGCCAAGACGTATATTGTTGGTAGCAAAGTTTTATTGTAAGATGTTTCTTTCTCTTAGATGGATGACATGTGAAGGTCTACGAGTCCAACACTCCAAGAGAGGATTGCCTGCGACCGTCTACTAGTCGGGTATTTCTAGCCCCCGCAGGTAAAAAAACAAAAAAAACAAAAAAAGACGGAGACTGTAGTTCTGCGCCTTATTTAAGTCTATTCCCTAATTTGAACGGGAAAAGCAAGAGGTTACAAGACACATAAAACTGTTATATACAACTCCCCTTCGATAGAAAGTCTAATATATCCAAGTCACAATTAAACTAAATAAATGCTCGTTATGGAACGCAAATGGTAAATCATAACATCAAAGTCAAATCTCGCCTCGTGTCTCCGCTCCTCCTGTGACTTAGGTATTTCATCTACAATCGTCTAAATATGACGTAATTCCTGTCTGGAATTACAGTTTCACAACTAAAGAGAAAATATTCTGAATTTTTAAGAGGGTTTTTTTTTCATTTGGCTGTTTACGTCGCCTTCTGCTAAAAACGAAGCGGGACATTCCGGGCTATGCACATCTGGAACCTTTAGTCCTTTGATTTATCACCGAACTCTCCGCCCCCCCCCCACTCACTTTGTGTAATGTGCCATCACGTCTCCTTTTAGATACGGCAGGTTGACGTGACATCTGAGTGTACACGCTGATCACATGACCCCGTTTCCGGTGTACGTGTCTACGTTGGCCGGCGAATCCAAACCATCTGATGTATACTAACAAATGTTCTATTTACTATTTAACAGAACAGGTTAGGATACTTATGCATATTATTTCATATTGCTTATTGTTGAGTCAGACATTTGATTATCATCTATAGATCCCTGCAGATTATCTGGCGTGATAAGTGCTCATTCGAAAAATAATCTTCGTTCGTTTTTCACCTAAAAGACACACGATTACCTAAACATTTGATATTAATACCTGCTTTGTCTGGCACGAATTTATTCAATATATTATACTACGTGTATTATTCGGTATACAGAGATGAACGCATCTTAAGGTCTGTCTACTGGCATCTCTGACTCTTCCTCCGTAGTAACTTGGCTCATACACTCTTCGATGTATGCACTCGCCCCTATATATATATATACACACACACACACACACACACATATATATATATATATATATATATATATATATATATATATATATATACAGGGTGATTCATAAGTCACTTCACTTAGCTATTTAAAATGATTACCATATGAAGCACAAACATACTATGAACTTTTGATGAATGTTATATTATTCTCTAATGACTGCTATTTGCTATTTAAATTTTGTTCGTTTATATATTTGCTTCTATATATATTTATTTCATAATCAATCGAATGGGCTACAAAGAGTCTAAATTCCTTGATAAAAAGAATGGAGCTATGCATGCAGAATGAAGGTTGGAATTTTGAGAATATGCTGTAATCCTAAACTCCCATGTATGAATTTGTTGAATAAACTTTTTGTTTTGTATGACCGTATTTTTTTAACTTTAGAACGTCAAAAATAAATCGCTAAGTGACTTATGAATCACCCTGTATATTGCTTCATACTAAGAAACATTTCTGAAAGAAAATATAATACCAATTAACATAGATATTCTACCATCTGAAAATAAAACTTCATTTGATATATACAATTGGTTATTTATTTAATAGATTAATTTGGTGGTTTATAAGAATGTTCCAATGACAGTTACAGGTGACTTACTTTACTAATGCTTATATTTATTTATTCTAGTGTTCTCTTATACAACAACACCAGAATTGACAATAAAGGTGAACTCATCCAGTGTTACCTACATAATTAATTTGTGCCGTTCAGACCTGAATCGAGACAGAACACCTAAATCACCCTTTATGTTTGTATTATTATGATATGTCGGACTATTCTTCTCATCTTGAATGTTATTCTCACAACCTTTTCGATTAATTAACGCCTGACATTTTTTCAGGTGCGTGTCGCGAACACGATAATATTTGTGTACCGAATTTCGTGGCGCAACATATGTACTTGCTGGGTAATAATCTGTTCTAAGGGGCAGTGTTCTAGAGATTATGTGTTCACTCTTCAGTACATGCGATACAATTTCGAATTACTTAAGACTTTTAACAGTAATGGTTGACGGAACGAGCGAAAGTTACCCCATGTAGATTAAATAGAGGGTTTCTTTCGGAATTTCGTACATATTCCATAGTTCGACATACACATTCCTTTGTTTAGCAAGCTATACCTGAAGATAGTTGAAGATTACATTGGCTTAAATGTAGTGAGAATAACATCCAAGTTGAGAACAGTAGCCGACTAATTTAAATAGTAAAAATTATAAATCCTTATCTAAAAACTTCCTAAACATTTAATGTTTTTCCATTTCTGAACACTAGTCCAGTTTCCTACTATGAAACCAGCAGAGACAATGTTGATATAGGCGTATACTATTTTATGAAATAACTTATTTATAACACTACGATGTTCTCGTTACGAGTTTATTAAACAAATGTTATATATTCTCGCTCACGCAAGATCAGTCTAGCAATGTTTAGTTAGTATTGGCCATTGGGATTATGCATTCAACATGAAATATATATATGGATAGATGACGCTAACACAATCGACCGGAAAGTCTTCATATTGGAGAACAATAACGGAGTATCAATAAGCTATCAAATAATGATTACATATACACATTATACGAAAAGGAAAGACAAAATAAGATCAGAAGATTATATTTACCAAAAAGGCTTGTCTCAGTGTTACTGCTGAATTGATCATATTAGACTGGACTAGTGTTCATGCGATCTGGGGAAATATAACAGAAAACAAGATGTTATAGTTTTGACGATATAAGAATACATAAACTCTAAAAACATGATAAACATTTTTTTGTTTTTTTTGTAAACATAGTTCACCCCAAACAAGGCAGGGTGTAAGGGACTACTGAGAAAAAGAAAAGGGGAGAAGATAGGGGGTAAAACTAAATTGGGATCTGCGCAGCGAGATGTCTGTTTACATTAGTTTTAAATGTCTGCATGTCTGTATTGTCGGGGAAATATGGGACAGGGAGGGAGTTCCAGAGGCCAGCATCACGAGGAAAGCAGCTATTTGAGTAGAAGGCTCTCTGAAATCTGGGAACCTCAACAGTGAATGAATGAGATTTAGTTGATTGCTGAGTTAGTATAGTGAATTTACGTCGAGGGGGCACTAGAATAGCCAATTTATCGGAGCATAATCCATTGAAGTATTTGTAAAACAAGCACAAGGATGCTACACAGCGGCGATAGGACAGCGACTGGAGCTTGTTTGACAGTGAGGGTCCTATTAGGTTGGCGATTCTTGTTTGGACCTTGTCAAGGAGGAAGAGACTAGTAGATGAGGCACCAGCTCAGATGTGGCAACAATACTCCATGCATAGGCGGATGGTGGCTTTGTAGAGATACAAAATAATGTCAGGTGTGAGGAGTTTACTAGCACGGTAAAGGGAGCCAACGTTCTTTGCGGCAGCCTTGGCAATGTCTTCAATGTATTTGTTCCAATTCATGTTACCTGTGAAGGTTAGATCGAGTAGTTTGAATGATGAACTCTCAGGTAGGGTGTTATTTGCCATGACACTCTGTGGTTGAAAAGGTTCCTTGTAGTTATTGAAGGAAAGGAGCTTAGTCTTTGCGGCATTAAAAGTTACTAACCATTTATGACCCCAATCCACTAAAGCCTGGAGGTAATTTTCTTAAGATTCCGCCATTGCCTCGGATATGATCGCGTCGGTTTTGCCAACATGGCGAGAGTAAAGGGGGTGTCGTCAGCAAATAAACCAATCTCAAACTCTATGTCATCAGAGAGATACATTATATTGATCAGAAACAACAAGGGTCCAAGGATAGATCCCTGGGGTACACCAGCATGTATGTCATGTTGCTGAGATGAACGGCCATCAAAGACAACCTGGATTTATTCTTTTGTCTAGGAAGGATCTAATTATATTAAGTAATTGCCCAGTAATACCGTATGAGCGTATTTTCAGGAGAATCCATTTATGCAATACCTTGGCAAAGGCCTTGGATATATCAAGAACTAATGCTCTAGCTTCACCTGCCTTGTCGAGTGTATGATACATGCGTTCAGAGATAATCGTTAGGATGTCTGCAGTTGATTGTGCTTTTCTAAATCCATATTGGAGAGCAAAAAGAAGTTTAGCATTAACTAAGTGCCGTACTATCGCTAGATTGATTAAGGATTCAAAGATTTAGCAAAAATCGGCAGCAGACTGATTGGGCAATAGTTCTGAGGATCGGTTCTATTCCCAGAACTTTTGTAGACTCGTTCCACAGAGGCAATTTTCCAGCTATCGGAAAAGCAATACGTTTATTTAGAATTTGGAGAGGACAGGGGCCAGTTCAGCAGAGCATTTCTTTATTACTATTACAGGTATAAGATCAGAAACACAAGCTTTATGGTGTCAAAGTTTTTTATGATGTCTCTGAATGGGATGGGGTTATGACCAGGTTATCAAGTGTGGCTTCGGTCCCTAAAAGGAATTTTGGCAGGGGGTGGTTATCTGAGTCCAAAGTAGAGTTAGAAGCGAAGCGTTGGGCAATTAGGTCAGCCTTATCAGTGGCCGTGCAAACGACATCATTGTGGTTTGAAAGTGGGGGAATCGTTGATTGACCATTATTCACTACACTATTGTAGATTTTCCAGAAATCACGAGTACCTAGTTTCTGTGACTGGATGCGTTTTTTTGTTAACTCATTATATCTTCTTTTCGCTTCACCTATCACGACCTTGCAATTATTTCTTGACTCTATAAATTAATGTCTATTAGTAGCTGATTTATGGCAGCCAAATTTACGGAAGGCTTGTTGCCTCTCAAAAATGCACAATCCGAGGTGAAGCATTGAGGAGAGTGAGGCTTGCTAAAGAATTTTCGCATTGGGACATAGGCTTCAATGCCTGCTTTTACCCATTCAGTTAATTCGTTTGCACACTGGTCGTCAGGGAGTGAGAAGATTAAAGCTAGGATATCCAGGGAGTTTGTCAGGAGAAAAGGTTTCTACGTCGTTGATGTTGGTTCTAAGTCCCAGGATATGTGTGAATGCGAGCCTTAAAGGCGGAGGCGAAACTGTTTTTTGTTGGATGTCTGGTTTAGGTTTGCTTTTATTTTTGTAGTGACATGTTGGTTTTTATTATAGAGTGGGTTGGTCAAGGTGGGTACTTGTTTGGTGCCAATAAGCTCACACAACTAGTCCATTAGTCACGACCTTGTCCATGAAGGTTTTGGCCTCGGGGAAGCCCACAGGAGATAATTGCAGGGTCCCTTTCCATGCGCGACATGGCACATACAACTACCCACGGTATTATGCAACAGATGGTGGAGCAGCCGTTCTTGGCGCTACCCAAGAGTTTGGGCTCCTTGCTCTCAGTCGGAAACAGCAGCCAGAAAAGCTGTCTAACCTGTACCCTCAACCTGTCGGAACAAGAGAGACCCAGACTGGTCATGTAAGACTTAGTGACAAAAACATTTTCCCAAGTTCCCCTAAATAGAGAGAAATAGAACGGCGTTCATTGACCTAGTAAGGAAATAAGGCTAGGCACTGAGTGTTTAGAGGCGTCCCAGCGCTGTTACCTCTGCGCCTTACTAATAAACAAAGAAGGAGTGCAAGGGCCGGTGATAGGCAGAACCTATCTAATTCTTTAAGCAATTGTAGGTTTGCAAACCGGATATTTTGTTCGAGATTCCAACTGTAGGAAGGTTGTCGATCAGGACTAAGGACGCCTCCCTCCCCAAGGGATTACTGCCACGGCGTAAGAAGCTGGTAGCAAGGTTTTTTTGTCAGAGATTTCCTTCTCTTAGATGGATAGCCATGCAAGGTCTTACGGTTCCAACACTCTGAGAAGGGTAAAAATAGCTTGCCCCCGTGACTAGTCGGGTATTTCCTATCCCCCGCAGGTTAAGAATTTCCAAAAATTTAATAAAATCATGAGCCCCTTTTAAGATAAAATTTAAAGTTGACCACTGTCAGAAAGACTTAAACTAAACATTCACTTAAAGGCTTTAGTGCAATGCTCCGCCTCTGTCGTTGAGTGTTATCGAATGTATATATGTTTATATTAGTAGCTTTCAGTATGAATTTCACTTAATTTCTCCGTTATTACGTGACAATGTCTCGTGGCCTAATGCGACTAGATTAACGACTACAGATACAAGGTGTATCTATGAACCGAGCCCGCGCCCTATAATCGTCTTAGATGGTTATTTCCCTGCGCTCGAAACACCGTCGTACGTAGGTAGAATATAATTTTAAAAATGTAATATTATTTATATATATATATATATATATATATATATATATATATATATATATATATATATATATATATATGAAGTGAGGATTGCCATAACTAAATAGAACATTTCAGTATGACGTAATAATTTGTTTGTTTGTTTATTTGTCTGTTTTGTTTTACGGCATAGCAACCTTTTTCAGGTAAGAGTGATGATTTATGTTTTCTTATAATCAGTCTATTCAGACGTGAAGATTGACTACACAAATCAGGATGTGTAGCGATGTTCAAATATAGGGAATATTTATTTTTTACATTTTGATGTGGAGAACGGATGTATGTTCCATAGATCCGGTGAATTTTATAGCCGTTTTTTTGTAAAGAAATCTTACTCATACATACATTTTTAATCTGGCCCCTACCTCACCCGGCATTACCTGAGAATTTCCACATACACTGATTTAATTTGTGTAGGCAGTCTAGACGTCTGACGAGCCTAGTCATAGGCGAAATAAATAATAATATTCAGCTGAAATGATGTTTTCAGTCATTTAAATTCTAAATGTATTTTGTTCTGTGTCTACATTTTGCTCTTATATATATATATATATATATATATATATATATATATATATATATATACATATCTAAATATATTATATATATATATATATATAGATATATATATATATATATATATATATATATATATATATATAAGTTATAGCTATTAAACATCGCTTCAATTTGTGCAGAGTTTTCCACAAAAGTAATGCACTATTTGTGATAAAAACGCGAGAGGATATTAGATACATAAGTAGAGAGAGAGCGGGGGGGGCAGACACATAAATGGTGAGTGAGATAGAGAGATAGAAGGAGAATGAGGATTGTAAAATGATAATGAGATGAGGACAAATAGAGTAATGTTGTTTTCTTTACACACTTTTACTGCTTTAAATGTCATCAAGGTCATCGAGTGATGTCTAGACAAACGAATCTTGTCAACCAAAATAGACGAGAACTTCCAGGTTAAACACAAAAACGCGACAACAATAAATTGTGCGTTGGCAAAAAAAGTAGAACATATATTATCTGATTAAAATTATTGGAAAAATGTCATCATATATATATACATATATATATATGTATATATATATATATATATATATATATATATATATATATATATATATGTATATATACATTTTGGAAAGTTCATTTTGTTAAGCATCATTAGAATTTTAAATATAACGAAAGAGGCGAAATGCCTTCAAAGAACCATGTGTTTGATGCAGATATTTTTATTGAAATCAAAATCAAAAATCAAAACATTTTTATTTCTTTTTCATCTGGCATTTTTCATCTAATATTTCGCTTGATATAAGAAGCCTCGACAAAGCTGTAGACAAATAAAAGGTATTAACTTTTTTTTTCATAATAATCCTTCCTGGTATTTTAGAAGTGAAGTCCGATGTTGTGTGGACTAACGGTGAAACTGCCTTTTTTAAAATTGAACTTAAATCGCGCATGCTCGCTGGTAGGTATAACTTTGTGAAATTTCATTATTTTAAGCATCTTTAGAATTTTAAACATACAGAAAGACGAAAAATGGCTACAAAGAACCATACGTTAGATGCAGATATTTTTTATTAAAATCAAAATAAAAAATCAGAACATTTTTTTTTCTTATTCATCTTTACTTTTTTATCTATTATTTCGCTTGATATAACAAGCCTCGACAGAGCTTTAGACAAATAAAAGGTATTCACCTTTTTTTTCGTAATAATTTTTCCTGTGAAGTGAAGTCCGATTTTGTGTGGACTAACGGTGAAAATGTCTCTTTTAAATTAAGAAGTTCTGTCGAGGCTTGTTATATTACGAAACCAAAAAGGTAAATACCTTTTATTTGTCTAAAACTATGTCGAGCGAAATATAAGATAAAAAAGTCAAGATGAAAATATATTTTTAAAATTTTTTATTTTGATTTTAATAAAAATATCTGCATCTAACACATTGGTCTTTGAAGTCATTTTGCCTCTTTCTTTATATATATATATATATATATATATATATATATATATATATATATATATATATATATATATTAGTAAGCTATGATATATATTTATGTCAATTAAGCTACACAGAGGCTCCCGCCTATCATCCCGGGGGAATTTTCAGGCTAAAAAAAACATATATATATATATATATAGTAAGCTATTAGAATATATTTATGGCAACTAAGCTACACAGAGCCCCCGCGTTTCATCCCTGGGGAACCCTTCAGGCAAAAATACATTGACTTTAAGCCTGAAGATTCTTCACGGGGATAAACTGTTCTGTGTAGCTTAATTGTCATACATATATGTCCATAGCTTATTATCTAGCTCTACTTTTGTATCGAGCACTGTTGACGTAAATACTGACGATTTATACATAAACAATTATATCTCCTTATAAAATGTTGTGTGGATACATGAAATAGAAATATATATGTATATATATATATATATATATATATATATATATATATATATATATATTAATTAAGCATGTCCGTAGAAGGACACACGGCTCCGTGAATAAATAATGTTTTTACAAATCTAAACAGTTGTTTAGCTAACTATGAAATAGCACACTTTCTGACATATGTTATACATAGGTGTTTTTAGTACTAAGTTTTCTGTTTTGAAGATCACCCGATTCTCACTTTGTTTAATGTAAATTATTATCTTACTTTAAGTTTGCATCAGATATCAGGAAATGAGAAAACTAACAAGCAGTAAACAAGTTTATAAAGGTTTTCTTATTTATCAAATATTTAGCAGTAAGTCCAGCAATTCACAATTTACTGTGTTTATATTTAAAAAATCTTTTAAGATAAATGAATTCATCCAAGATGTTCTGTCTCTTGTCATTTATTTTTGTTCATTCCATATTCCACCTTCCGGTTTTCAATATACCATTTCTCCTGCCTCGGAATTATGACTTTAATACTTACTTTTTACCAGCAATGCTTCACCAAACTACAATTTGTTATATATATATATATATAGGAAGTCTTAAAATAAAGACGACACGTTTATGAATGTATAAAAAAAATATCACTTGTTTTGTCCTTCTTTTTTCATTTCCCATTACGTCGGGTTACTCTCATCATTCTTGTCTCATATATATATATATATATATATATATATATATATATATATGAAGTTAATCAAACAGAAGATATAAAAGGCAACTAATATGTTTTAATTAGTGCAACATCCGGATAAAAACTGAAGCTCAATATACTGGATAGAGGATTAATAGCATAATATAAAATTAAATAATACTTTACCTGAACTATGAATTCTAATAAAATTTGATTTGCACCTTATTTTATCATTTCATTTCATATTATGCTATATATATATATATATATATATATATATATATATATATATATATATATATTGATATATATATATATACATGTATATATATATATATGAGAGAGAGAGAGACAGAGAAGGAGAGAGAGATGGAGAGAGAGAGCGAAAGAGGGAGAGAGAATTATTGTTAATCTTTACGTCCGTCTTACTAAAACATGTGTTGCAATGGGTTCCCGGTAATTTACACAGGAGACATGTCTAAACCCCTTACATACAAAAGCGCTTATTACAATCAGGCCTACAAGCGAGTACATATACGCCATATATAGGTTCACGTTCCATTCATATATCTTGATAAAATATAGCATTTATATAATTAACCTTTTAATCTCGCTGACCACGTTCATCGTACATATACACGAATAGGACGATAAACGTACTGACCACTGATCGTTAGTCTGAAAAATCATTTAGTTTTTCATGTAAATGACGTAGAAGGCAGATGATAGAGACTATCAAAACATTGAACCACACAACTAGAGAACGATAACCGAACACAAAAGCCAACCAGTCTCAAGTCACCCGGATAAAAATTTCAACGAGACACTGTAATTTTAAAATTGATGACAAACATCGCCTGCATTTTTTCTTAAGATTAAAGTGTGAAGTTCTTAATATGTTTAAATATTCTGTATTATTTTGATTATTTTGACGACTGCTCTCATCTTGGATGTTATCTTCACAGCGTTTCGGCCAATGAAACCTTCGATCTTATTCAGGTGCTTCCTGTCGATCTTTGGAATCTTCATGTGGATCTCGGGAATCACTATGCAATTTCGAACAGAAACCTTTTATTGATCCACGATGGCGTTTCGTTATCAATAGATGTCTTAAGTCATTTTTAATTGTAGGTTTTTCTATAGAAGACTATTACTTATGTCTGGTTATTACTTAGCACTTTCATCTTTTGTGCTGCAGGTCTGCAATGAAGATTGGCCCTGTGAGAATACATCCAAGATCATAAAAGTAGTTTGACTAATCTAAAATATATAAATGATCATTTGTCATTTACACAATTCCGACAAAGTATATTGTATAGTTGTTTTGTTGGGTCACTTTATCTTGAAATCTCTTACATGAGTTGTGTACTATTAGTTTACAGGTGAATTTATTTTTGAGGCTATATTTTTAAAATACAAAAGATATTTCATGCACTACATAGATTGATCACTGACAGATACTACCAGCCTGGGTAACACTGGACCTCGTCAAGATAAGCTGTGTTATGTCTCAAGCCGGGTTTTAATAAAGTGAAAATGTGATAAATGCACTTGTTATGTTTCTTATTTTTATATGACGATTGATAAATTGTGTTATATAAATTATTCGAACTACTGTCATCATTATATATATTATATTCACAATGTATTGGCTGATGTATTATTGAAGTTCCTCAGATTCGTCTTGTCAAATTCGTAAATTTATACAGTATTTCGAACGCAATCCCTTTATACAACCTCGGTTTTGTTTCGTCAACTATGACCTGGTAGAAGTCTTAAGTAATTCGTAATTGAATTCTAACTATCGTCTGTACTGAGGATTCTACTTTCAACTTCAAAAAGACTGTACATGAGAACTGATAAACATTTAGCACTTTATCAGTTGTGCCATAGTAATCACACCAATACAGTGCACCCCTTACTTCAATTATTGCGTTACTTAAAATAGTTCATTATTTGGTAGTTTGATATATACTTGACCTGTGTGTTGAATGTTTTAATGTAATTTATGTTTAGTGCTCTAGCGTTAATTCTATCCATCCATCTGTGTTATGCCCAATTATTTTTTTACTCTGGCATATCTTTATTATTTACGTTTGTTCTTTAAAATAAGTAAGTACCTTCTTTTCAAATACGTATAATTCTCATTATAATTTCATGAACATGCATGTTCTTTATGAAAAGTGCAAGTCAAAGATTATTGAAGAATGCATATAAAAAATGTTGAAAAACAAAAAGGATAAGATAATGTGGCATTTTCATATGCCAATATATAGAATGATTTAGCACGTACGGCCTTGTATCATTGTTGTGGACAGAAAAATCGGGCTGTACTAAATTAGTGATACTGCAATTCCATGTGATTAAAATTTTGGGCTTCTTTCAATCTCGCTCGAGAATTGATATCCCCTATAAGAATTACTGTGCGGAGACTCTATAGTAAACCAGGTGTTCTAAATTCTTTACTGATTCAGTCAAGTGACAAAGAGAAGTTCTGAACGATTAGTTACAAAACCAAGATACGCAGAGAAACAATGGTGCTATTTAGGAGTGTCCCTTCCACCAGCATTGTTCCACGCCTAAAGCTTGTGAGTTTAGTTGAGCTTATTATTAAATGCATACTTAGATGAATAATATATTGATTCATACATTTCTCAATAATATTACTGACAATGATGCAGTAGTCCCGACAGAACTCGAACCCTAAACGCTGCACCCACACTTCGCGCCAGCATTTGCTACACCACATAAGTTTCATACACGACATAGAGAATGTTGAATACTGGTAATTATTCTGAACTCATAGTTGAAGTTGACAGCTTCTATGCCAAGATGATAGCAGTTATACTAATTGTAATCTGAATACTTGGAGTATTTTTAGGAACATCGATACGATTATTGGTAACACTTGTTCAATCAATGAAATTGTTTCATTAAGTAATTCACGGTTTAGAAAATCTTTACACACATATCAGACACTTCATAAAGTGTGATGCGGTGTTCTGGCAGAGCCGCGATTAGCT
Source organism: Sepiola atlantica (assembly GCA_963556195.1). Taxonomy (NCBI): domain Eukaryota; kingdom Metazoa; phylum Mollusca; class Cephalopoda; order Sepiida; family Sepiolidae; genus Sepiola; species Sepiola atlantica. The sequence continues at coordinate 38,640,236 of OY744527.1, read as the reverse complement.
TCTTAGAATTCCTTCAAATACCGACTATAGAAAGCGCACAAATGGCCAAGTTGATCGGCGTTGGCAGGACCACTTGCTCAACTCAAATCGTCAGCGATTGGTTAGAATACACATCTGCCGATTGGAACGGTGTATTTTGATGACACACGGCCCTCTGCTGCTGCTGTCACATGGCCAGGGTCCAGCACCGATTTAGTTATTCACAGCAGCGCAAAGCTGTCGACACAAATTCCATCTCATATTAACGACTTACCATCAGGCCGTCCGTCGACGTTAACTGGTTCAAGAATCGACGGGAAGCTGGCGATGTCTAGTGCCTGACAAACGACGAAATTGCGAGCGCTGTCACAAGGAATCTGACGAGGCTCCTCCTACATAATCTGTTGTGAAGTCGGTATAAGTAAACCGACTGACAACAACGTCAACTGTGGGCGCTGTACCCTCTTAAACCCGCGTGTAGGGCGACCGCGAATCTGATTAACTGGTTCTCATCAAAGTGCCTGCCAGCAGATGGAAGCTGGGTTGTTAGACACATACCGCTATCTGATGATTTAGCAGCAAGAAGGTGTTCTTGCTCTTCATCTTGATCGTTTGCCAACTGTATTGTCTCTGTCTATGATGATATGGGTGTGTGATTTGTAGAAGTACACTATATTTATTTTACGGTCATAGTTTAAAATAAAACTCACGATTCCTCAAGCTTGAAAATATTAATTTTGAATGGATTGAAATAATTTGGTTCATAACCTTAATAATGAAGACAGACTGGTGCAGTTTCTTCCTCGGTTAAACGGAGAGAAAAGGGAGTATTTTATCATAAACGATCACGTAACTATTTGATTCCACATATAGGATCTCCCACGTATCGAAGTATCAGGATCGATGCTCAACGACGACACTAAAATCCTCGGCAACGTCACTGCACACAATAATGCTACATGGCTGCAATGTCGCAGTAATACCAGCGTCATCTTTGACTGCAAGATAAGTGAGATTCGTCGCTTGTACAGCTCCGAATGCTAGCCAATAAGTTAGAAGGCAGAGTGAGGATTCGCTTTCATTAAAACTATTATCGAGAGCAAGACAGGAGAATAGCGGCTCATATAGTTCGGACATCTGTCTAGGGACGATGACATTTCGCGAAACTCGCAATTTAATTAGAATTTGTCGGAAACCGATCGTGAGGATGGCCAATAATGACAGGATAATACACCTTGAACAATGATCTATGTAAAACCGACCAAAATTCGGACTAAGCCTGTTATGGTGCCAAGTTGAGACAAACATGCATTATTGTTGATTCTAACGTCGCTCGGGACTAACCCAAAGAAGTAAAAGGTACGAAGAAGATAACGTTAATAATACAATATTGAAACGTGTTGGAGAGAGAACACGGAACGCGTTACTTGTTTATCGTTTTTATATATCAGCCAAATAAAAAATACTTTTAAAAATCAAAATATCGCTACGAAAATAAAAACATATAGCGTTGGAAATAGAGAAAAATGTTTCCAGAAATGAATATGTTATTTGCATTATTTGTTTTTAAACTAAAATATAAAAAAATGACATTTTTATATTTTCTTTTGAAAATACTTTTTTTTAACTGAGAAAAGAATTTGCTGCAAAGCTTTTAGGAAAAGAGATGGAAACATCTCGTGTGTCGTAATTGGGTTTTCTTTTTCCTGCGGCCTTTAATCTATGAAAAGCGACTTTAAATAGTTTATTATTGGATGTTTTATGAGCATATCATCAACAGGCGAGCGCACACATGCAAGCATGCACAGAAAGAAAGGCATTGATAGTAACAAAGAGAGAGAGAGAAAGAGAGAGACGGAGAACAAAAGAGCCAAAGAGCGAGAGATTAACGAAAAGAGAGAGAATAAGAAATATTGTTGATGGACGAGGAGATGTACTGAGAAAATGGTGCATGGACTCACGCAAACATATATATGTGCATGTCTTTATTTGTGTAATCTAACATATAAGCATGCAAATGATACCAATAAACGTATTCAATTTGAGTAATAATTGTAGCACTGATAAAGGCATGAGCTAAAACATAATATATGCATAAAAATAAGATACTTATTTAGATCCACACTGATGGACTCTAAACTATTTCTGTAAACGATTTAAAGGAACAGCCACACATCACCAATACAACTAAACGTAACCCCCATCAAATAGAAACGATAATTGCGAAGAAATGCAGCAATATTAAATCACGCGTTACTTAGTGGAACATCTAAATAATAACTACTCACCTACCAATAACGTAAACAGAATGCAATAATGTTACCAAAACATTACTATATTTTGTCTTTCACGTGTTTGCAAATTTCATTATTTTTTTCATGATATTTGTATTCCTTTCTTTATAGTTGCTCTTCGGCTACTTAAATTTTGTTTAAGTGTATGCATTTGTGAAGCCGAAAGTACAACTGAGATGTATCATGAATGTTTTATATATTCTATTTCATATTTATACATACTTTTATCCTTGTTTATATATCGCCTGTGCGCGTGCGTGTATTTGTGTATGTGTCTCTTTGTAAAGAAACGCTAGTTTTGAGTTTGTGTTGGAAAATTGATATAACTTGGTTAGTAGTTATACATAACAAAATAACCAGAGTGAAAAGGTCTTAAAATAGTACGGTTTATTGCAACGTATATATCTTGTACAAGTGATATAACTTGGTAAGTAGTTATAAATAACAAAATAACCAGAGTGAAAAGGTCTTAAAATAGTACGGTTTATTGCAACGTATATATCTTGTACAAGTGATATAACTTGGTAAGTAGTTATAAATAACAAAATAACCAGAGTGTAAAGGTCTTAAAATAGTACGGTTTATTGCAACGTATATATCTTGTACAAGTGATATAACTTGGTAAGTAGTAATAAATAACAAAATAACCAGAGTGTAAAGGTCTTAAAATAGTACGGTTTATTGCAACGTATATATCTTGTACAAGTGATATAACTTGGTAAGTAGTAATAAATAACAAAATAACCAGAGTGTAAAGGTCTTAAAATAGTACGGTTTATTGCAACGTATATATCTTGTACAAGTGATATAACTTGGTAAGTAGTTATAAATAACAAAATAACCAGAGTGTAAAGGTCTTAAAATGGTACGGTGTATTCCAACGTACATATCTTGTACAAGTGATATAACTTAGTAAGTAGTTATAAATAACAAAATAACCAGAGTGTAAAGGTCTTAAAATAGTACGGTTTATTCTAACGTACATATCTTGTACAAGTGATATAACTTAGTAAGTAGTTATAAATAACAAAATAACCAGAGTGTAAAGGTCTTAAAATAGTACGGTTTATTCCAACGTACATATCTTGTACAAGTTATATAACTTAGTAAGTAGTTATAAATAACAAAATAACCAGAGTGTAAAGGTCTTAGAATAGTCGGTTTATTCCAACGTATATATCTTGTAAAAACAATAGTAACTACAGGTAATCCAATAGATTTTACAGAATACAATCGAATACCCATAATACTGTTCGTAGTCGTATTTATTCTCAAAACCGGTTCACTTATTTAGTGAGTGATCAGAGTTCGGTATACCATAACAACAAACATGCTTACGTGTGTTGTGTCTATATGCGTTGTGTTTTGTTATGTATGAGCTGTTAAAGCTGCGCACGAGTGTGTATTATGCCAAATAAACCCTATAATTGAGACACTGATTTCTGAGCAGTTTTCTTTAAAATTAAACAAACGAAAAGTTTTTAAAACAATATAAAACAAAATATTTTGAATCTAATAGAACTACACAGTTCATTTTATGAAGTTTGAATTATTTTAATTGATGAGTTGCTTAAGTTTCAGTTCCTAATAACATTCCGTCTCTATCCGACTACCTACAGCAGTAGTGAACAGTTTCGAAGAAGGTTGGCTATAAACAAGTGACCGTATTATGTCTGCTTATGTGTAGCCAAATAATGATTGTATTACTCTTCTCTATAAATAATCGACCACATTTATTTAAATAAAGTAAAGATGCACTGGGTGTTACCGTTTCGATGTAAACTTAACTGTATTATCTCATATATACATATATATATATATATATATATATGTATATATATATATATATGTATATATATGTATATATATATATATATCTACGTGTATATGTATATATATATGTGTGTATATGTGTATATATATACATGTATATATACATATATTATATATATATATATATATATATATATATGTGTGTGTGTATATATGTATATGTATATATATATGTATATAAATAAATGTATATATATATTTGTATATAAATATGTATATATATATGTATATATATATAAATATGTATCTATATGTATTAATATATATGTATGTGTGTATATATATGTATATATATATATGTATATAAATAAATGTATATATATTTGTATATAAATATGTATGTATATATGTATATATATAAATATGTATCTATATGTATTAATATATATATATATAGATATATTATATATGTATTAATATATATATATGTGTATATATGTATTAATATAATAATAATAATAATAATAATAATAATAATAATAATAATAATAATAATAATAATAATAATAATAATAATAATAATAATAATTGTTGTTGTTGTTGTGGGGTAGAAATCACCCCTATTGGAGAACTGATGGTATCAACCACGTATAATAAATACCACTGGTTGCAGAGACTCAAGAGAGACTTTCATACCATGTTTTACCGCATGTTATGAACCCGTTTATCTCTTACCACATTAGTGCTTTATGATAAATACATTGTTATATTTTAACCCTGTCACTTTATGTGGTTTATTACTTTGTGACCCCTTGCACGGGTCTACAACAACAACAGCAACAACAACAACAACAACAACAACAATAATAATAATAATAATAATAATAATAATAATAATTTATAACTAGCGGAACCCGTGTAAATTACACGAAATTATGTTTTCAGTACTAATTATCTTGTTTTTAACCTATACATGTTTGAATAGAATATGATAAGATTTGACTTATATATTACTTTAATAAAATGAACAATACATGAAGCAATTTACAAAACTTCTTTATATACAATATTTCTAGTGCAAGTAATTCCTTTTCTCTGGCCATGAGTAGAATTATTCTGAGGACAAATTTTCACTCTTACACTGTTCATAGACCTTGCTCTTGAGAAGGCTACATAAAGTTGTCCATGAGTAAAGCAAGGGTGTGGTAGGTAGATCCCAGACTTATCGAAAGTTTGTCCTTGAGCTTTATTAATGGTCATTGAATATGATAGGCGGATGGGAAATTGAGTCCTGTGCAAAACAAATGGAATATTTGCGTCACTGGGATTAAGTTTAATTCTTGGAATTAAAACTCGCTCCTGAGCATGAGATCCACTTATGATTGAAGCTAGAATACTGTGGTTAAAAAGCTCCAATACTTCTAAACGCGTTCCATTGCATAGTCCTTGCGTTATTGACAGGTTTCGAAGCAGCATAATAATAGATCCAACTTTAAGATTGAGACGATGAGGAGGAATTCCCGAAGGCGTAAGTGAATTTATGAATTCCATTGGATAATTATTGGCTTCCATTTAATTGTCTGATGATACTGAATCTATACTTAGATATGTTTTGCTCTCAGTTGGTAGTATACTAAGAATATCTTCATTAATATCCAAGCAATCTGCATTTTTTGGTGACAAAATAACTCTACTTTTCATTTCTTCTTGGGTGCAATTATCGAATATGTCTGATATTAAAGAGTCATTGCATACACATTGTTCTGGGATATCGATAGTATCATCATAAACGTTATCAAGTAAACTCTCCACGCGACCATTTCCGATTTGTAAGAGCCATTGTGAGAAAACTTGTTCGTTGTCATTAGTCCTTATATTCTGAGAGAGTTTAAGTTGATGAAAACTGTGCCACATTGGAGACTTCTCTAGACATACATCCAATACTGCAGCAGGTGGAGCTCTAGGAACCACAGGCAGAACTTGCCTGAAGTCTCCTCCTAATATGAAGACTTTACCACCAAATATGCTATTATTATTCATAATATCTTGTAAACAATTATGAATGGCATTTAATGCATATCAAGGGATCATCGACGCCTCATCAATAATGAAGAGCTTCACCTGCCTGAGAATATTTGCTTGGTCAGAATTAGGCGGAATATTGCAGGTAATAGTCTCAGTGAAAGGAACAGGAAGTTTGAAGATACTGTGAAGTGTTTTTCCATTTTTCAATAGTGTCGCTGCAATACCTGTCCAAGCAGAAGTACTAACAGCCACATTTTGAGCCACCAGGTAATCATGAATCATGTTGAATAGAAAAGTTTTGCCAGAATCGCCAGGTGCATCCAAGTAAAACAGTCGATGGTTAGTCTCCAATCCTCTATCTAGTTCACTAACAGCGTTAATGACACTATTAAATACACCTCTTTGCTCAGTATTTAGTATTTCAGGATTAACTTCTTGAATTTCTTCCATATGTTGAATGGCAGGAGGCTCACTGATTGGTTCTGGTAGACCAAGCATCACACAATTCATGCCGGTATCATTCAAAATCATGTTTATATGATGCAGAGCGATATTCTCTGCAACATTATCATCATATTGGCATAAAAGGTCCTCTATCATAAGGTGTTTGTTATCATTCCATAATTGTATGGCATTTTGTGGTGTATTGTATAAACAAATCATTGCAAACATGTTAAGAAGCTGTCGTGGCATTTGATATATAGCTGCCTCACTTAAAGTCATTTCTAGTTCGTTGTCATCTTCAAGCAGTTGCAATCGAATACAGGCATCCTTAAAGGTCGGCAATTGTTCACCTCCTACAGTTTTCAGGTTATTAAAAGAAGTTGCACCTGGTATATGAAGAAGAAGCATCCTTAAATGAAATTTCTCAGCATTTCTAGGACTGGCAGAGTACATTCTCGTTACAATCTGGCGGTGACGTTGTCTTCTGGTCCAAGTGTTGCTTTGCTTATTAAATGCATAATATTCAGGAATATCAATATAAAGGTGGGCTCTTGCATCCACGTCACTTTGGTTAAGTTTGAACCATGCAGTTAATTGCGTGTCTCGTCCTTCTGCGCGGGCAGCAGCTTGTCCTTGTTCACCCGGCCTATAATAAACTTGTTGCTGGTCAGGTAAATGGAGGGCGAGTCGGTAAACTATGTGTGACTGTCCATGCATTTTGTATTCTGACAAACGCCAAAATGCTTCAGGCGGAGATACGTATCTACACGAAATATATTGCTTAATTTCATTATATTCATTTGCATTAGTTTCATTGTTATTCATATTTATTTCCATTATTGCGCAATCATGTCCTTTATAGACATATTTGAAAAGATATTTCACACTTTTTACTGAGATACACACCTCTACATTAATGTGAGCACCATATTTTCTGAGTAAATACTTGTTATATGGTACTACAAAACTGCAATCAACCTCATGGACACCCACTCTAACAGAATCTCCATTATTTCTGCGTCTGTAAAGAGGATATCCAGAAACATTTGTAATAGTCTCCTCCTGATATGGCATTGGAAATTTCTTCTGACACTCTCCCCTTACCATACAGATTGAATTTGGATTAAATGTACCACAGGGTCCATGAATCATGAGTGTTTTCACTAATTCTCTCAATTCTGGATCATGTTCTGATGGTAATTCAGCTGAAACAATATTATCAATTTGTTCCCTAGTTCTGATTTTATATTTTTCTTGCAGCATGATTAGCATGTGACAATGCGGGATACCTCTTTTCTGAAATTCAATTACATGCATCACAGCAATAGGTACCCCAAGTACATGTATGTCCTTTATGTCAACCATTAAATCATGAGGATGTTGTTTGAAAACTCGTGCCATAAATCTGGTCTGTTCTGTTCTGTTTCATGAGGCTGTAAGTTTTCAGTTACTTCTCAACATTTTGGATTGCAAGTATACGTTATAAATAAATCAGGCCTTCCATACTTGCAAACTATTGCCATTGCATCTTGGTAGCATTGTTGCATATTTCGTGGACTCCCTGTGAAGGAGGATGGCAAAATGACAGTTACTCCACGATCTTCATTTTCATAATTTCTTGCAAGGTGATCCATCAAACCTGAATACATTGCAACTCTTAGTTGTGCTTGATTTTCTGCAATGAATTTCAAACGACAACCTTCTACTTTAACGTAAGCATCGACTATATATTGTCGAAATAGTTTTCCACCACTGTGTATTGGACTGAAGCCACCTCTTATAGATAGACGATATGCATAAAATTCCTGCAGAGTCACCTTGTTACGAACTCTAGTTTGTCTATTTGCTACATGAGGAATGTTTATATGCCATCCGAATTCACCAGGAGGAAAGAGAAACACGCCAAAATGAAAAACAAAAAATAGTTTTAAGTTTTAAGCAACACAAAAAGTAGTTTGTAACCAGGTGATAAAAAAAATAAATGCAAAAAATAAATAATAAAATTGTATTTATTGCCAATTGTTGGGAAATGTTTGATAAAAATAACTTTAAAAATTTTTTTAAAAAATTTATTTACACTGTATTGCGTTCGTTTTTTTGTTATTTGCAATGTTTCTTGAAAATAAAACTGAAAAAGTTGACGAAGTTATCGTCTGCCACACTGACCCTAACTCTAACGACGGCGTTAAAGTTAGCGCGGGTCCTAATGTAACAAAGCACCCTCTATTTGTTAGTAAGTTACGCTTGCTTTATTATGACCCCCCTCCTTCTGGATAAGAGTGAAATAATTTGTTAAAATAGTCACCCGTGTACGATGGACATTGCGCATATCTACTAGAAAAGGTTGATATGCCATCCGTTCAAAAAAAAAATAATAATAATACTGGCCCTCTCTACAACCAAAAGAAAGGAAATAAATGGTTTTCACCTTTGAAGAAATACCAATGATACACTATTTTTTAAGCAGTTAACGTAATTTAATAGACAATGACCTTAAAAACGCCAAAATAAAAACAAAAAATAGTTTTAAGTTTTAAAGCATCAGAAAAAAGTACTTTTTAATCAAGTGATAAAAAAATAATGCAAAAAATAAATAATAAAATTGTATTCATTGCCACTTGTTGGGAATTGTTTGCTATAAATAAATAATTCTTTTACTTTTACTTATACTGTGTCGTGTTCGTTTTTTTGTTAGTTGCAATGTTTCTTGAAAATAAAACTGAAATGTAGAAAAAGTCTTCGAGGTTGGTTGGGATCGAACTCTAAACCAGTCGGGCCGAAGTAAAAAATACAACGTCGCTAACCGTTACGCAAAAGGGAAATACTTGAAGATCTGGTTGAAATTAGGCGTATTAAAATGTTTTTCCAAATCTCGGTGCGATACGCATGCGCAGAGGTTTTGCCGGAAGCGTGACACACGAACACACACGCTATCGTATTAATATATAGATAATAATAATAATAATAATAATAATAATAATAATAATAATAATAATAATAATCCTGGTAAAACATCCACAGGGTAGTAATCCAAAGAATTTAAACGGATTCTAACTCGCCTGGCGAGATCTCTGTTTATATTTATTTTTGATCGATAACATCGACATGCCAGTGTCGCAGATTCTGTACATGCCTGTGTAAATAAAAATAATCATATATATATATATATATATATATATATGTATATATATATATATATCTGTTTCGTATATCCACATAATATGTTTTACAGAGATACAATATTACTATGTATAACTTTTTAGTATTCACTTCAACAGTGCTCGATACGCTAGAAGAGCTAGGTTGTATGTTATGAAATATAGTTATGGTAATTAAGCTTCACAAAGGTTCTTGCGTTTCATCCCCGGAGCTAATCGTCAGGCTAAAATGCATTTTAGCTTGACGACTATCTCTGAGGGTTACACGCGGAAGCCCTGTGTAGTTTCATTGCCATAAATATATTTTCATAACTTGCTATATATATATATATATATATATATATATATATATATATATATATATATATATATGTATATACGTATATGTATATATGTATATATACATGTACATATGTATACGTATGTATATATGTATATGTATATATATATGTATGTATGTATATATATATATGTATATATATGTATGTATATATATGTATATATATATATACATATATGTTTGTGCGTTTACATGCATGTGTAGATTTTAACAAAACGTTTATATAACACAATTAAATGTGTAGCTTTTGACATATTTGTATACAATGAAATATAAATATATATATATATATATATATATATATAGAATTATAAAAAGAAAAACTATACACACATTAAAGTTTTACACATAATAACTTATTTCGACCCCTTTAATTAGGTCTCCTCAGATCTATAGACAACCACGTCAAAAAAAACAAATAATGAGAGAAATTGATCGTCTTAAAAAGATAAAGATAAATTCACTTTTGTGATTGGTCTATGTAAAAAGGAGGTAAATGTTAAAATAATCGAGGAGGAGTGACAGAAATAAGATTAATTTTTTAATATATGCAGAAATATAAAAATATAAAAAAATATATATAAAAGAATTCTTTTTTGCTATTTAAACAAATAAATCATCTCATTTAAAATTTCGAATGTGAACTTTATGGGTAAAAATATATGATGAAATATTCGAGCGTTCACGATTAAAAACTACGTTTAATTATTTACGATTAAAAATTAGAAGACGAAAATGTAGGACGAAGATTTCGGTTTAGATTAGAACATATTAAAAATTTAAGTTGTATAGCGTCAAGATTCGAGATGATTTACACTATGGAATTAAAGTTTAGCGACAATTTAAAAACGGTTTATTTACAAAATTGGTAAAGATTCGGGCGTTCACGATTAATTATTTATGATTAGAAATAAAAAAGACGAAAATTCAGGACGAAGATATCGATTTATATAGGAAATTATAAGAAAACCTTATTGGTTATAACGTCAATACGGAATTAAAGTTTGGCGACATTTAAGCCATTAAGCAAATGGTTAATTTCAGAACCCTTAACCCAGCTAAACCTATAGAAGCGCTTAAACAATTTGAAGCTGATTTATTCAATATAGTGAAAAAGATTAAATTCAAAAAACATTCTAATGACTTCCAGTCGGCACTCGCACACGACATCAAAAACATAAAAAAATCCAACAAAGTTTGGGTCAAAGCCGACAAATCTACCAATATATATAAAATATGTCCCTTAGAATATAAAAAGCTAATTATAGATAAAATCTCCAATACTTATAAAAAAGACATTTTAGACACAGAGGCTACAATTAACAAGGAAACTAGAGAATTTACCTCAAAATTGAGAATTGAAGACAGAGTATGGAGGTTAGATATGAAAAATGCTTACATCCTTATAAAGGACCATAAAAAGAACTTCCAAAATAATAAGCAATCCAGACTTATCAACACAACTAAAACAGAATTGGTACATGTATCCAAAAAGATACTACAGAACATAATCAACGAGACTCTAACAGCGACACAGTTCAATCTATGGAAAGATTCTGCTGACACAATTAAATGGTTTAGGGAAATAGAACATAAAAAGAGCCTTTTTTATCCAATTCGATATAATGGAGTTTTACCCTTCCATTTCGAAGGAATTGCTAATTAATAGCATAAACTATGCCAAAAATTTCGTTGACATTTCAGACGAACAAATCAACATTATTTTGGCCTGTCGGAGGTCCATTTTGGCAAACGATGGGGATAATTGGATTAAAAAAGCTAGTACAGACTTTGATGTCCCGATGGGGTACCTTTGATTCAGCTCAAATAGCCGATTTGGTGGGAATATATATAATATATATAATCAGTCGAATCGTAACCCCCAACCAAATTGGCCTATATAGAGATGACGGACTGATCATCGTACCTAATAGCAACGGTCCTCTAATATCTAGGATGCATAAAAAACTAAATAAGGCTTTTAAATATTTAGGTTTGAGGATTGAAGTGTCCCCCAATTGCAACGAGGTAAATTTCGTAGACATTCCGCTAAACTTAAACGAGGGAACTTTTCAACCTTTCCATAAAGATAATCATACTCCATTATACATTAACACTAAATCCAATCACCCCAAATGTATTATAAAACAAATTCCTACAACTATTAACACCAGAATTAACAAACTCTCATCAAATAAAAATATCTTTGAGACTAGCAAACACATATACGATAACGCATTAAGTAATAGTGGGTACAACGAAAAACTAATATATACGGAAAATATAAAGAAAAATAAACCCCAAAACAGGGGACGCAAAATTATTTGGTTCAACCCACCATATTGCCAGCTTTCTAGTCTTAATATCGGGAGAATATTTTTAAACCTAATAGATAAACATTTTAAAACGACTAATCCTTTAAGTAAAATTTTCAATAGGAAAACGGTGAAAAATAGTTATTCTTGCACCAAAAATATTGAGAACATTATTAATACACATAACAAAAACATATTGAGCACACCGAGTAAGAAAACTAAAAAGGGGGAAAAATGTAATTGTCAAATTAAAAATAACTGCCCCCTTAAAGGTAACTGTAACGTCGAAAGCGTTGTATATAAGGCTACGATTTATCCTAAAGAAAATACTAACAATACGAAAGTATACATAGGAATATCCGCCGGGAGTTGGAAACAACGATTCTACGTACACAAACACTCATTTTTAAACCCAAACGTCACTAATAAGACGGAATTAGCCAAACACTGGTGGCTTTTAAAAAATAACAACTTAACACCAACTATTTCGTGGTCCATACTATGTCATTCAAACACTCCTAAAGGATTTAGACATAGATGCAATTTGTGCCTGGAGGAAAAAATCAGAATACTAAAATATGAAGACAAGAACATTTTAAATAGACGAGACGAACTGATTGCTAAATGTAGACACAGGCACAGGTTTAAAATCAACAGCACGTTTTAAAGTTCTTTGAAAATAACAATTCTTTTAAAGTATAGTTACAATAAGAGTTATAACTGTAAAGGTAAATGTTAACAAATTAGTGATTTTTTTTTTTTTTTTTTAAATTTAGTAAAACTCTAGTTTGTAAATTAATCGTGCTTAAATGTCGCCAAACTTTAATTCGTGATTGACGTTATAACCAATTAAGTTTTCTTATAATTTCCTATATAAATCGATATCTTCGTCCTGAATTTTCGTCTTTTTTATTTCTAATCATAAATAATTAATCGTGAACGTCCGAATCTTTACCAATTTTGTAAATAAACCGTTTTTAAATTGTCGCTAAACTTTAATTCCATAGTGTAAATCATCTCGAATCTTGACGCTATACAACTTAAATTTTTAATATGTTCTAATCTAAACCGAAATCTTCGTCCTACATTTTCGTCTTCTAATTTTTAATCGTAAATAATTAAACGTAGTTTTTAATCGTGAACGCTCGAATATTTCATCATATATTTTTACCCATAAAGTTCACATTCGAAATTTTAAATGAGATGATTTATTTGTTTAAATAGCAAAAAAGAATTCTTTTATATATATTTTTTTATATTTTTATATTTCTGCATATATTAAAAAATTAATCTTACTTCTGTCACCCCTCCTCGATTATTTTAACATTTACCTCCTTTTTACATAGACCAATCACAAAAGTGAATTTATCTTTATCTTTTTAAGACGATCAATTTCTCTCATTATTTGTTTTTTTTGACGTGGTTGTCTATACATCTGAGGAGACCTAATTAAAGGGGTCGAAATAAGTTATTATGTGTACAACCTTAATGTGTGTATAGTTTTTCTTTTTATAATTCTGTTTTGCTCTGTTTAAATTACATTGAGCTCTGTTATTTAGATTCTCTACACAAAATTGAAATCTACACACTATATATATATATATATATATGTATATATATATATATATATATATACATGTATATATATATATATATATATATATATATATATATTTATATATATATAGATACAGTTAGGTGAATTCATGTTCTTATATATTTCTATGCACAGGATTCACACCTAAACTAATAAACACATTATTATGGACATTTGACCGCATCTGCTAGGCGTAAAATATCAAAATGTCAGCTATATTATGTTTAATTTTGTTTCATACAAAAATGGTTGAATTACTTCTATCAATATTCCCGAAATGTCCTTTTCACTTATTAGCAGCAGCCTTGCCAATGTGTTGGGAACAGAGTTAAAACTTAAGCTATTCATAATTTATTTTATTTATTCATGGGGGGGGTTCAGTTGGAATGGTAGCTCGTCGTGAAAATGCAGATTACCTTCAATATATGTCTCATTCTTTAAATAGATGGTTTTATAATGGTTTTATGATGGTTTAATAATATAATAATAAATAATCCCCACATTTCATTTGGTTTGCGGTATTTTAAAAGGAGTAACGTTTCATAAAATGGGCACGACCTCCCGTCGGAAAATTTATATATTTAAGATTTTCATTGTATTTTACTATAATAATTAGGAAAAAAAATGAAAGAAGTGTTCCTGAATTTCAATTTCTATTTCAGATATCTTGATTTTAGGCTTAACTGTTTAGAAATTATTAGTAATAAACAACTGAAACAAGAATACTAGACATCATAGTTAGTAGAATTATTCCTTGATCTTACTCTTTGTAAGGTGACATACGTTCAGAGAATTTATTTGACCTATTCCAGGACAGGTTTTCTCTTTACACACACGTATATATATATATATATATATATATATATATATATATATATATATTCACGGAAATCACATTAGAATAAAAAATATTATCTTCTTAGAAATCAGGAACTTCAGTCGGCGAGATTAAAACATGCATAATAAGAAGCACAATATAAGCTAACAAATTTATTAACGCCAGAGTACTGACGCCTACACACACACACACAGAAACACACACATATATACACACACATATATATATATATATATATAGAGAGAGAGAGAGAGAGAGAGAGATAGAGAGAGAGATAGGTATGTATATCTATGTATGCATATGTATGTTAATATATAAACACCTCTCTATATAAAACTCAATATGTGTGTATATGTGCGTGTGATATTTTTGTATTCCTAAGAAAACAAAAAAATAGAAAATCTATGTATACTCAAAAAGTGTATTCTTTCCTAATCGAATCTCAAAGGGGACTATTAAAATTCTTAATAGATCCTATTTTTATTTATTTCTAATCTTATGCTAAAAGATTTCTGCGGAAAAAAATTAAAGTGGTTCGAAGTCTCTAAGTGCCCTCTTAATTTAAAATACGTTTTGAGGCCAACCTTCAAATATATACAATTTTGATGACATTTATGTTATATGTATAACATCTTTCGGGTAAGACAACGGTTTCTTGTAAACAACGTTACTAGTTTAGAGGTAGCCGTTTTTGTAGCCTACTTACCACTCCCCTTCCTATTGGGCCCTGTAAGGAATTTTTTTAGCTAGCCTTTTTGAAGTCCATGAGATTGAATGCTGGGGGTTGGGTGCCTTTTCTTTGTTTGCTCTCCCTTTGTATTATTATGCCTTCTAAAATCCACACACACCTTACTGTTCCCTATCGTAACATTGGAGATTTCAGGTCAAACATTCATGATGTTCAGTACTTTCTCTTAGGAATATCTCCTCACATCTTTGCTTTTTGTGAGACTAATCCGGATGCTTCTATTTATATCAACAATCTAAATGTGGATGTTATTTGCCTATTGTCAACTTAGACTCTTCCACGAATTTGCATGTTTTTTCTCCAATTCCTAACTAGTATATCCCTATTGCACGTTCCCCTTATTTCAAATCTTTCTGAAATTGTCTTTGCTACACTCAACATCTAGTTGTTCCTTTTTCCAGTTCTACTTTCATACAATGACTGATCTGCTGTTAATTATATCTAGCAGTAATGATGCTGCATTGCACATTCTATCTGTCAAGCTTCATTTTTATATTTGGTGATTTCAATGCCCATCATTCTGATTGGATCCCTCACTCTTACCGCAGAGCTCTAGCTGGTGAAATCTGTCTCATAACTTGACCCACATTGTACCTTTCCCAACACGTTTTATTGATAATGATATTTATCTACAATCCTTACTTGATTTTTTTCTCTCTTGACCCATGTAATATTTTCTCTTTTCCCCAATCTGGTTCTTTCTGATCATGCTGTTGTTGATGTTGAGCTTAGTTTTTTGTGAAGTTTTCTATTGATATTCCCTTTCCATAGGATGATTGGGATGAGTATCCCAGATCTTTATGTGACATTCCATAGGGTCCTATATTTAATAGGTCTCTGAATTCCACTGCTAAGGGAATTACTGACTAGCTTCTTGTTGAAATAGACACTTTCATTCACCATTGTAAGTTTCAAACCAAACCCTATTCAGCTGCCTGTTTTTTATCTGTATTGGCTTCTCGCATTGCCCATCGTAACCATTACTTCAATCAGTCTCCTGAAAATGGTTCTAGGGCTTCAAGACAAGTACACCTAAGTGCTTCCAATGCTAGAGAGCAATCTTTGAGGCTAAGCCTGTCTATTCTCAAAAGATTCGTGACTCTATCTATTCTCAAAGGATTTGCAGCTGTGATTTTTGGAGAATCTATAATAGTATTATTGATAGTGGCAAGTCTGCTTTTCTTTTTTTTTTAATGATCATGAGGTTGTTTTATCGTCAAAGCATAATCCCTTTGTCTGTCCTTTTGCTGACAATTCTTCTCGTTATGACTAGAATGCTGTTCTTTTCTTTTTTAACTTTGAAAACTGATCAGTCTCCTGATTCTATTATCATAAGAACCAAGAATTTAGCTTGGAACCTTTCTGATCTTGACCAGTCTGAGGCTTCCGCTCCTAATTAATTCATGTTGTCGTTCTCAAGCGTTGTGCTCCTGAACCTCTTCTATGCTCTCTAAATTATTCAATCTCTATGTTGTCTCAGTCCTGTTACCTTTATTGTTGAAATAAGTGTGCTGTAGTTTCTATCTTTAAAAATTATGATGATCGGTCTGACCCAAGTAAGAATCATCCTGTTAGTTTCCTCTCTGTTATAAGCGAAATGTAATCAACGGCAAGCTTGTTCATTTTCTGGAAAGTCGTACTTCTTTAGTGATGAGCAGTATGGCTTCCTTGTTTTCGTTTAGCTGCTGATCTGTTCACTATTGTAACTGAGTTGATCTGTCAGTTTATAAATAATTCAGAAGAGGGTAAAACCATTGCGCTTGTAATCTCGAAGGCGTTTGGCAGAGTGTGACATTTTCGTTTTCCTTCACACACTTCGGGGTTATGGTATTATTGGTAAATTTCCTGGCATTATTAAGGCTTTTCCTTCTGATCTAAGCTTCCGAGTAACGTTAGACGGTGTTTCGTCTGTTGCTTGTTTTCTATCATTGCTGCTGTTCATCAGGGCTCTATTCTAGGCGCGATACAATTTCTTTTCTATATAAATAATCTTCCAAGAAAAATTATTCAGAAAATTAACACCCATTCTAATGATGGAACTTCCTGTTCTAGTCTTGCTTCCCGCCTATCTTCATCAGATCAGTTGAAATATGCAGCTTATTTAGAGGTTAGCTTTGGTTCAGTTGTTAGTTGGGGTACGAAATAGCTTGTTTCGTTTCATCCTGGTAGGACTCAGCTCGTGTCTTCAATCGTATTGCTGCCCTGTTTCCTCAAATAGTCATGGGTGGCCCTGCTCTTGAGGAAGAAATATACTCTGAAACTTCCCGGTCTTTCTCTCTTATCGAATCTTTCTTAAAGCTCATACATTACTTATATTGTTATTTCTGTTTCTCGTAAAGTCGGTTGCCTCCACTTTCTCACACCTGACGTTATTCTCTATCTCTATAAATCTACTATTAGACATTGTATGGAGTTTGTTACAATATTTGGACTGGTGAATCTCTGCCCTATTTGAGGATCTTTGATAAGGTGCAGAAACATATCTGTAATTCGATTAAACCCCCACCCTTTTTGTCATCTCTGTGCCCTTTCTCTCACAGACGTGACGTTGCTAGTTTCAGTCTTCTCTAAATACTATTATAGTAAGTGTTCTTCCGAAGTGTGAGATGAATTGCCTGATACTTTTGCCCAAGCTCGTTTGATTCGATGATCTGTTGCTCTCGATAAATTCGCTGTTTTGATACGTCATTGTAGAACAACGTCTTATTTCAGTAACTTCTTTTAAAGAAATGCAGGCCTGTGGAAGTCTCTTCGCGCCAACTTTTCTCTCCTTGGTCCCTAAAGACTAAGGTCAATAGAGATCTCCTGTATTTGCGATAATAATATTACGTTCTTGTTAGCTCCTTACATAAATTGACTTTATGCCTTGTTTGGAGTAATTTACATTAGACAATAGTGACTCCAAATCTCTATGTCACCGTCTATGTGCCGAATATCTACGAACGCTCACGTCTATGTTATCCATGGGGTGAGAACACCAGTAATACTTCAAATATGTATATCCAATGTTGCTTATGAGTGTTGTTTGAAAAGTCGACGCAGAAAATGCATGAATTATTTATCAGAACCCCGTTCTGACCTTCTTAAAATATAATTGTATGAAATCTAAAAATATTTTTTTCTTCTTCTATATAATAAATGTACATTAACTGTTTTTGGTATATTCAGTATGCAGCTACTCTCCGTATGTCTGCCTGCCTGCCTGCCTGCCTACCTTCGTATCTCTCTCTCTGTCTCTCTCTCTCTCTCTCTCTCTCTCTCTCTCTATATATATATATATATATATATATCTACATATATATATATATATATATATATATATATTTGTTTTTATTTTTTAATTTTATTGTCTATGTACGTATACGTTTCCTCCTTTTTATGATCGGGACTCATCAGCGTAGAGATATGACTATTCACTACTGGTCATGCGATTCGAACCCCCATATTCCGAATATTTTGCAACTCAGATCCCGACATCTAGAACTATTCGGCCAATGCTGAATACGAATAAACAGCGATTATTTTAACACTTAATCCGGCGGCTTAACGTCATAAGATCGTTCTACTTAATGTAAGGAATATATATATATATATATATTTAAAACTCAATGTATGTGTGTATTTATGTGTGACGTTTGTATTTTCACCATGGAAATACACGTTTAAGAATCTACATAGCATCTCATGGAATATACTCTCATGTAAGTCGCACTAGGAATACAAGGGAGGTAGTTCCAAATGGTTGAGTGCACCCATTGCAGTGCTATGAGGGCATAATTTCCTTAAATTTTCAAATATATCCTATTTTTATCAAATTTAAATCCTATGCATAAAGTTTTCTGCGAAAAAAAAATGAAGGGATCCCAAATCTCTAAGTGGCATTTTAACCTATAGGGTACTATGCTGCCCGAACCTTACTTAAAACTTAACATATGTTGATGTAATTAAGAATTTACGTGGAAGACAACGTAAGTAGTCTCGCATCTCTAAATTACCCTTGATGTGCCGAATATATATGTCCCTTCACCTCTAAATGTCCCATAGGGACAGAACCTCCATTAGACTTCAAATACGTATATCCGATTTTTTGGATGAGTGTTAATTTAAAAATGTCTAAATTGTATAAAATCATGGAGTGTGCGGTTTTGATTCTACCCCCCCCCTTTTTCTTATGAAAAATATATGAATTAAAATACATTATTTCTTTTCTTTAATATAATGAGATTAGAGTAAATAATTATAATGTATGTGTCTACGTATCGTATCTACGTCTCTCTGCCTGCTTCTCTCCGGTAAACATAAATGGAAAAATAGGAATTATACGTGTATAGTGGTTTCACATTTAAATCGAACACCTCTTTGAGGATCTAATACGGAAAAAGTAACTTAAATAATCGGTTAGAATTATAAACATTTATGGTTTAATACTTATGAAAACCTATTCTTTATATGGGTGTTCCTGCCTTCGTGTCAGCTGCATACTTTTATGCTGTGAATATAAGTACTTATTCAGATTGTCATCAAAGAGTGCATGTTTTTCATCATGATGAGAGGGTTACCCTCCTATTTTAATGTGATTTATGTATATTGTCGAATATATTTTTTTATTATGAAGATCGGAGCTTATGAAGATTCTTGTAAGACATTGGCGTTAAACACCATGCTACTATTTTTTCAAATCATGTGACCTCGTGTTTCACACTGCGTTCAACATAGCAGTATATGTTTAATTACTTTAAATATTAAAGGGATGCAAACAAGTGGGATTATTAAAAGTGTACCTCAATGAGTATAGACACTTACAGATAAATATGTCACCTCTAATTTTGATTCGTTTTATAAAATTGGTAAAGTATACAAAATAATGTAGATTTATTAAGTTTTGATAATGTAGATTATTCTCGGACTAATGGTGATTATAATAAAAAGAAACATCCTTTACAAGTCCATAATATAACCGCGTAATCTGTATTATAACGTCATTTATTAATGTTTCAATGTTTCGTATTGTTTTGTCTATTCGTCATTAAAACTTGCGCAAAAATATTATGAACAAGTTACGTAACACTTAATTTATCTCGTAATGGATTAAATTTAACACAAAATATTCTCAAATAAAATGTTTAATTTAGTCGGCCGAACATTCACAAGCGACATGCATTGGAATAATAAAATTGCTGCCAACTCAGCTGTATAGAAGATTCTGCAGGTCAGCTGATAGTATCCTTTATAAAGTCACAATTCACTCATGCATGTATCATTGCTGGGATGATGCACACACCGTTAGTCTTTCCTTGTTAGACAGGTACTTCCACGAGATGTGCTCCGATGTGATTACTGCACTTCTACCCTCTCAACGTACATCTCCTCTAAAACCCTGACCCGCAGGAAAATCACACCCCTTTACTGTACAGATACCAGATTTTTTTTTCGCCCCTATAGCTTCTTTCCTCGGAACTTTTTAATTTGGAATTCCTTCTTTGCTTTCTGTTTCCCAACTGTCATTACATGAAGAAATAAATGTACTGTGAACAAACATATTACCGCACGACTTTTGTATTTATGATGCTCCGTAAAAATCCGGTTTCTAATCACATAAACCTATCACGTCTTAGTGGGAATATGCCTTGCTTAGTGTGAATAATAGTAAAATCAAACAATAATCCGTGTGTTTTGTATATGAAAAAATAACAAGCAAATAAAGTCAGCTGTTAATATCAATGAACTATGAGACAGAACTTAGCTGAAATATGTAAGTTAAGCAAATCACTAAACATCCCTATTTACTTGCCTCCCCACGAGGGCAGACTTTGACATAAGTTTGTTTTTTGAATCTATGGAAAAATACAGCTCCCCCAAAATATATTGCCAATTTGGAAAAAATTAAAATTACCTAGAAGTCTTGAAGAATGTGTGTTTCACTGTCTGAGGAGAGAAAATATTAAGAACATATACTACACTTTTCTCATAGAAAAGCGGCGAAATTAACTCGTGAGATTATGCAATTTCTTTGTTTTAGAATTTGAATGCGCTGTCTGAGTGATCCTGTTATAACCAGTTACTGATATTGTTAGGCTGTAACGAGCCAATATGTCAAAGGTAACGCGTCACTCAGGTTACGACGTTAACCGTAACTGTACGGCTTCTAGAGATGTTCTATTCTAGAAATCAAAACCTCGCTATGGCAGTAAGTTACCACAATTGAAATCCGATTGGAATGGGTTTTTTTAATGTAAATTTCAAATAACC
This sequence comes from Sepiola atlantica, assembly GCA_963556195.1. NCBI lineage: Eukaryota > Metazoa > Mollusca > Cephalopoda > Sepiida > Sepiolidae > Sepiola > Sepiola atlantica. Next base: position 38,618,476 of record OY744527.1, on the reverse strand, counting down.
AAACATTGCAAATATAGTCAAATACATGTACACTTAGTCGAAGCGGTTGTCGGTTACTTTATTTGTTAAGGGCAACATTCTTCTTTTTATACTAAGTATTTTCACAAGACGAAATGTGACGTAAGAGATCATTTCTTATTGAAATGTATCTCAGTTGCTGCCATACTTACGATTAATCTACACGCGATGTGAGGTAATATAATAGACCTTTTCTCTATTATCAATATAAACCGGCATCAGCTCGTAAGTGAGATGGGTTCGAGTTTTCTGATTCACGTCAAGTCGACACTTTTAGATTATGTAAGGCCCAAAACAATATATGTTATCGATTCATTGTATACGTTGCATTGAAAATAAGTCGCGGTTTACATATAGTCATTTCATAGTTTGCTACGGTGTTTATTACACCAGTCACGTCTCCCCATTTGTAGAGTTGATGCTGAACAATGAGTAAACGGCGTAGCCCTCGTGAGATGGTTGTGCAACATCACTTATATGTTAGTGTGTGTATGAGTTTGAAATTCTTCTTGAATGCCTATATAAGCGAAAGCAGCATGTAATTAAAGATGCAGGTGTTTATCTAAATATATATATATATATATATATATATATATATATATATATATATATATATATACACACACACATATATATATATATATATATATATATATATATAGATATATAGATATATAGATTTAGATTTAGATGTATATATATATATATATATACATATATATAGAGAGATATATAGATATATATATATATATATATATATATATATATATATATATATATATATATATATATATATATATATCCCGAAACAGTTTTTCATGGTAAACAACTGATGATCCCTTAAAATAGTGTTAGAAACTAGAAACAAACTAATATAATAACTGTAAAAAATGAATTGACTTACATGAGTGATTTTCAACTTGGGACTATAAGTTTGTTTTTTTTAAATATAGTTTTAATGGTTGAGAAACTTCCGAGACGATATATATATATATATATATATATATATATATATATATATATATATATATGTATTTAGATTTGTCACTTATAAAATAAATCATTCAGTAAAGACCGGGGTTGTTCCAATAAAACCACGCTCGATGATAGTGCCTTGTGCCGCGCGACGTGAAAGTGTATTATCGCACATTGTTCCGTTTTTTTAATTTCTTTTTAATGCATTTGGGACCGATTATTTGCTTGTTGGCTTGGTGGCAGAAATAATGCACGAGCTAGTTTTCTAAGACATTTTCGAGGACTTTCTTTTTCATCGTTGATCTTTCTTGCTTTTTTAATATTAACTTTTATTTTTATTTTTTTTCCTCTTCTCTTCTAAAGTGACCTCAACTATTGCAACGTCGCATTGTGTATTGTCGGCAGTTGAAACCCTTATTCCAGACATTTAATTTCTCTGATGATCTGCCAAGCAAGTACATGCTTGGTAGTGAAACACGTGTAGGAAAAACCATTTAATTTTAATAAATAATATTTGTAAGAAAACATATCTTTAATGGTAATCATTGGTGTCTTGAAAGGAATGCTTTGGTAAGCCTTCATAATATCACACACACACACACACATATATATATATATATATATATATATATATATATATATATATATATATTATTCTCGGAAGTTTCTCAACCATTAAAACTAAAAAAAATAAACAAACAAAAAAAAACCCCAAAAACCTTAAGTACCAAGTCGTTCAGTGGAAAATCACTCATGTAACTCAATTTAGTTTTTACAGTTATTGTATTAGTTTTCTTCTAACATTATTAAAGGGATCATTAGTTGTTTACCATGAAAAACTGTTTCGGGAATATATATATATATATATATATATATATATATATATTCTAAATATTTATATACACCGCTTTCGGTCAACATTTTCTTCGTAATCACGTGGCCCCAGGGACTAAGGGAATGCTTACAGATTCAAGGTGTCTCTGTGAACCGAGTTCGCACCATATTACCGGCTGAAATTGTATTTCCCTGCGCTGATGAGTACGGTAAGCTCGAAACAACGTTGTACATAGGTCAAACATTACACATATAACTGAATATTATATATATATATATATATATATATATATATATATTATAAAGGTACTTGAATGAGCGATTATTATACGTAAAACAAATTGTTAAAATAAAACTCTCATGTCCTTTCGTTCTCTATATATATTAGATTAATTTTTGTTTCATTCTGAAACTGAAGTGATCTCTTTTCCATTTTCTTTTACTTATGTAGTATAGTATTATTATTATTATTATTATTATTATTATTATTGTTATTATTATTATTATTATTATTATTATTATATTAGGTTGTTGTTGTTGTTGTTTTAGATAAGAAACACCAGTTAAATCCCCCCGACAAAAATAATGTGTCCGTATAGCACAAAATACCTCTATATCGCAGTTATTAAAGCAACTAGTTCATTCCAAGAATGTAAAAAAAGAATTTGTATTTTTTTCCGCGATTTAAAAAATAGTGTCCGTTCGTACGTATATTGACAAATTGTCTTTAACTATATTAATATTAATAGAAATATATACAATGAACTTCATATTTAAAAAAAAAATTAATTGCTAAGCTTAGTTTATAACGTAAGTAATGTTTTCCATAGCGTAGGAAGTGCAAAGCCTATTTAGTTCATAGTATAGATGTTTCCTGTATACCAATATACATCAACATACATATATATATATATACATATATATATATATATATATATATATATATGTATATATATATATATATATATATATATATATATACATATGTATGTATATATATATGTATATATATATATATCTATATATAATTTATTCGTAATATATACACATATATACATGTATATATATGCACACACATACACACACACACATACACACACACACACACACACACACACACACACACATATATATATATATATATATATATATATATGAGTGTGCTTGTATGTGTGTGTGTGTCACATGTTCTCAGGGTAAATAATTATGTTACATGGTTTTCTATTTCTTTTTTCGGGTAAAATATTCGTATTTTTCAGACGGTCGACCAAGTCACGCAGACTGTATTTTTTGTTGCTGTTTAATTGGACGAAAATAATGTCGGTGAGAATAAGATGGATCAATATTCATGAAAGCTTTTATTTTTATCTGTGCAAGGGAAAGAAAAGGAAAGGTAACCGTGCTAATTTGAGGAGCGCTGATCCGCATTTGTTGTTTGTAAGTGAGACGATTAGGCACGATGTGGTTTGCCATCAGTTGGTGTTATATGAATACACGTTTTATCGTTTCGTGGCCGATCATTTGACTGATGACCGAATAGTTTCAGTTTACAAGCTTTTGCGACTGAAGTAAATTCCTACAAACAGAAAATCTTATTAACAACCCCGACTTGATCTATGTATTTAACCTAGATCCGGCGTCGTTGAGATGATTCACGAAATTGGAGTTGTTGTTTTAATTTGATATCTGAGATAACATGTTTTGGAAAATTAATTTCATGCAGTAATATATGATTAAAAAATCGCTTTTGCAATAACATCGATGTTCATTCTTTAATCTTAACTACGCACAGTTTTGCTTCTCCGTTTTTCTACAAACTTATTAACATTTTCAATAGGATGTTTAAGTTTAATTTTATAATAATGCCATCGTTTGTTCATTAAATTATACATTATACTAAATTGTTATATAAATATGAATTAAATCGAAAAAATATAGTTGTTTTTTCTAGATAGATCGATCAACCGAAGTGTAAAACAAAGCAGAAAAAAAGCATGTGGCTCGTTAAATCGATGGATTCGAGCCGGGTAAAGATTTGGAGTTGCGCCGTGTAGCTGTTTCGAGTCTTCATCAGTTTATTCTGCCCAGGAAGTATGTCTGGTTCTAGAATTACATCCTAAATACGATCATCAAATTACGAACAATTCAATTTAGAACAAAACAGCACCTAATTTATTATTTAACATTCTGGCATATTTACAGTATCAGCAGTGAATGAGTGATGATTGCCATCATAAATGCAGAACTGTCGACGTATGAGCAGTCTGATATGCAATATTGCACGTCAGAATATCATTTTAAATAAAATATTCAAATAAGAAACCAAAATGCATTCTTAGTGAATTTTATTGAAATCAAATTATGTTGAATAGGTTTTTCAGAATGTTGTTTGTAAGTCAGGCTATAATCGCCAGGTTCTTGCACGTTTTAAATTTTTTTGAATTTGTTTTGTACAATTTGCGAACAATATATCAACACCAAGAAATAAATAAATGCATTAGAACATTTTGTAAACATCTTGATATTAGCCGAAACGATTGTCTACGAAATAAAAAAATAAGTTTTAAAAATTACGTAAAGTATATATATATATATATATATATATATATATATATATATATATATATATATATATATATGTATGTATATTTCAGAAACAAGTCATTTATTATACACGCGTCGTTAAAGACCACGGAGTTGTCTCTCTTCGCTATCTTTTTTGTTAATTTCTTGACGTGGCGAGCGATTCGTCGGTTTTCTGGTAATAATTCGTGGAATATGGTACCTAACGTTGTATCGTGGGCCATTCCTCTAGCGCTTTCGATATCTCGACCGTCTTCAGGATGATGTGCCTTATTGTTACTAAGAGCCGTATTTATAGTTTTATTATTAGTTATATATCTATTAATTTACATATATATGTATATATATATATATATATATCATTTATTCGTTTATTTAATATTTATTTTTTATTTATTTTTATATATTATTTTATTATTATTATTATTATAATTATATTATTATTATTATTATTATTATTATTATTATTATTATTATTATTATTGTGTATTAATTGTTGAAGACTGATAGGGGGTTATTACCCGTTGTGAATGCTATTTTATTAATTGTGGGTTGTAACATTTTTATGTGTAGGGCTTCGAATATTTTTAGTTTGTTGGTGCAGTAGTTTTTATGTATGAACTTAGTGTTAGTTGTTCATATTTATCGTAGTTCGGTTGATGTTATGCTTTTTTATGTGTGGTCATGTGTGTCGCTGGATGATACTTGTATCATTTAAGTGATGCGTAAGACGTCGGGAGAGTATTGTAGTTGTATGCCCAATATAAGTACTGTGTCTGTCTGTGTGAGTCTTGGGGAAACATTCCTCGAATGGGCATTGGAACAAATACAGTACGTTTGTTTGGGTTAGGGGAGAGTAAGTAGTGTTATTATTTTTCATCATTAAGTGAGAAGTTTTTAATTTCGTGTAGTAAATGATTAGTTTTATTTTTTGTTGTTGGTCGGTGGGTTTAGTGTGTAGGTTTATTATGTTAGTATAACTTTTTCGTGGAGTTTGAAGTTAGAATGCATTTTGTTCTTATAATACAAGGAAATAGTGTCATCTTTGTTGTGCTATTTTGTCTGATTCTTTTGGTGTAGGGAGGTTAAATATAGTGTGAATTGTTGGTCGACAATTCTGTTGGGGAAATTGTTATTTACTAGGGTTTGGTTGATGTTGGTTAGTTATATATATAAATTATTTTATAATGACAAGAATTCAGCCTTTACCCATCCTATTCATTTTTTAGGATAGTCTTGCAATTGTTTCGCAACGAGTGATATGTTACAACTACATGCAGTTACTCGCTGTTCTTCAGAAACTACAATCAAAAGCATTTACAAGATGTTATATCTGGCAAAATGTCCATGGTAAAAAACAGAAAGCAGACAACACTTACACGTGATCCCGCCCCTTGCAATAAAATTACATAATTTGAATAAGATGGCCATTTCGAAATTATCGCAAAGAGCTATGTCTTCAAATATCTACAAGAAACAATAATTACGATTGAAAAAATACCAGTTGAAATAGCTAGTGGGTAATTTAAGTTTAAGGTTTAGGTGGATATTTTTAATTATTATTATAAATTAAATAATAGCGTAAGATACAATCCGAAAATGCGATTTATGGTCGTGAATTTAACATTTCTCTTATATGAGTAGGACTTTTTCAAAATCTAGTTACCACATGCGCGTTAACTATTTTTTAATATATTATTTAGTAATACTTATTTCAATGTGATAATCGAAAGTCCTGAGTATTTATAGTCTAGCTTTATTTAAGTTGATTAAGATGTGATACATTTAATTACTATGACTTAAGTGAGACGTGTGGCCTAAATAAATATAAGAAGTGATAAGTTGGAAAATAAACACGGTCAACAATATTACGGCCTTAAATGTGCAACGGAACAATAATTTGATGGATCACTTTAAGTAAGTTTACAGTAGGTCGTCATTTACAGCGTAATGCAACACTCTCGGCACCGGCCCATGAAGTGTTCTTGATAGTCTGCTTTTATAACCGATGACGTTACCATTAAGACGTTCATTTACACTCCAATGTTAAGACAATATGTGGTGGGCACATCTGTACGTGCTCAGACTGTTGAATAAAAAAATAACTTTCGTATTAAGGTTCGAATCGTATTACCGGCAAGGATTGTCTCCTCCCATACTTATGGTTGCAGGTTTGGCATGCAACACATGTGTATATGGGTTAATTAAAAAAATATTACTTATAAAAATTATATATATATATATATATATATATATATATATATATATAATACAATACGAAACTAAAAAAATACTTTTTGTAGATAGATCCTATAGTGAAATAATTTAAGCTCAATATACGAGATAGAGCAATTATAAATACACATTTTGTGTGTGTTTGTGTGCGTAAACCTGTGTCTTTGTGCGTTTGCGTCTGTGCATACATGTCTTTGTCATATGGTTTGCTTTTAACATTTTCACAGTAGTTATATTAAGCTTATCTTAATAATAAAAAGCATTAATAACATTTGGTACAGCATAGAAATATACACAGCATTTAATTTTGTAAATTATCCAATAACGAAAAACAAAGAAAGTCCGAAGAACTAACTCGTTCTTTGTCTTTTTTTTTCTTCTCTTTTTTCTTCACTATTTTTTTCCGTTCATGATTCACATATCCAACGGATGGCTCTGAAATAGCGTGCAATCCACTAACCTACACCCCTTTTGTTTATTCTTGAAACTAGACCTGACAATCGACCGAATTTCTTACACTTGAATCATTTTTAACCTGTTTCCGTGTAACCACTTCCCTATCCATTGTTTTTAGAGGGAAACACAACGTGAAAAAATAGAATGCGAAAGAATGAAAGAGGCGAAAAAAATAACACACTAACATATAATCATGACCCCTTTTCGTTTTATTCTGTCTTGACCTAGAAAAAAACCCTGACCAAATTTTGTTCCGGCCTTCTATCGACAATTGTATCGTATACAACAGAAAAGCTGGCCTGTTTTAGATTGAGACAGCCATCCCAATCTTCTTACTTTTTCTCCCACGTTGGAAATTATTTTTATTTTTTGCTTTCTTTTCTTCATATGTATATTGTTTATATTGGAGACATTGATTTTGCCTTTATTTAACAAATACAATAGACGGTCGACATAATATTTTAAAACACCTTTTTATTTCTTTTATAATGTAAAAGTGTATCAGTTGCTGTACTTTTAGATGTTTCAAACAATATATATATATATGTATATATATATACACAGATATATATATATATATATATATACATATATATATATATATATATATACATATATATATACATATATATATATATATATATATATATATATATATATATATATATATATATATATATATATAAAGATAGAAGAAATAAGAGTGACAAACATGTACGAATGCCCAGATTTATTTCAAACTTCGATTGTTCAATGTAACGGATATTCTATAATCAACCAATGTTTATTATTTCCTTAAGCCAAGGCTTTTTCAAAAGTTCGAAATATTATCTTCAGAGGAATTATACAGATAGATAAGTTGGCTGTAGAAAACCCAAAGTTCAAACAATTGAAAAAATATTAAAAATGGAGTGAAAAAGGTTCGTGTAAAAAAGATATGGGGTTAATCCAGAATATACCTTGCATTGAACAATTGAAGTTTAAAATAAATCTGGACATTTGTACATGTGTATCACTCTTCTTTTATCTATCTTTATAATTTTCTATCTCGTATAATGAGCTTGAACCATTTCACTATAGGGTCTATCTACTAAATATTTTACTTTTACATTATATTTGATTCTATATATATATATATATATATATATATATATATATATATATATATATTGTTAGACCCTCGACATGCGCTAAGAATTCCATATTTCCTTCCTTTAACGCGAATTTCTCCTTAATCTTACTTATAGGATTGAAATCGTATGCACTTAAATCTTGAATTCAATTTGGATTTCATTTAATTTGTGACAGTTAAAAATTAGTCTTATTATATATAATTTAAATGTAATTAATTTCATTTTCTAATAATATATCGTGTATATTTCTGTTGTTGATCAGCTTAGATACTAACGGTATTTTTTGAACTTTTATATTTAATTTTAACCCTTTTAAATATATGATTATTTTTTTTAATTTTTAATTTTTAAATCCTAATTTCTAAACTCATCCTTTAAATATCTTTTGAATATCATATATGGTATAATCGATGAATCTTATGCTTTTAATGTAATTTTCAGATTGTATTCCATTTTTTATTGTAATTGTTTGCATTTTAATCTATTTTTCATTGATGACTGTATGATTCTCTTGCAGGACGACACGGCGTTACCCGGGGTCATGAACACAAAATAAGTTAAATAACGTGCGTAAAGTATTTTGTATCAAAGCTGTATCTCTGTCTCTCTTGTGATTTTACTTTTATTTAAGTTATTTGTACATTACTATATTTCTTTCTTTTACGTATTTTCTATTTTGTCTCCTATTCTGTGACATCATAGCTAAGTGTTCTTTCTTCTGACTCATACAAACGTAGATTAGACAACCTTTCTAAAACTGGTATATCGAACAGAATATCCAGATAGCTAACCTAAAATGGCTTAAGAAGTAGATGGGGACTGCCTATCGCCCGGCTTTGCACTCTTTCTTTGTCTATTAGTGAGACAAAAATGTACTAGCGCAGGGACACCTCAAAGACACCCAGAGTTTGGTCTTATTTCCTTACTAGGACAATAAACAGTGTCTCTCTTTCTCTCTATCTGGACAACTTGGGAAAATGTCTTTGTCATTGTAACCAGTTTTGGTCGCTCTTGTTCCGACAGGTTAAGGGTACAGGTTAGGCAGCTTCTCTGGCTGCTGTTTCCGACTTGAGGTTAGATAGCGCTAATAACGGTACAATATTGTGGGTAACCGTACGTGCCATGGCGCGCATGGAAAATGACCCTACATTCATGTCCGATGGACTTTCCCGAGGACACAACAGCCATAGATCACGTCTCGACTAATGGTATAGCTGTGTTGATATATTGGCTCCAAACAAGCACCAACTTTGCCATGCCCAAGTTCTAAAACCAAAATTACAATAGAAAGAAAAAGAAACAAACCTAAACCAGACACTCACCAACAATATATTCGATATTCTCCTGAGTCTGACATTCACATATATCCGGGTGGCTTAGAACCAATATAAATGACGTACACACTTTTCCTAGGAAAAACACCTCGCATATCCTACCACTAAGTGAAACAAACTTACAATTCGCAATATGCTCACACCATTTTAGCATAGCTGAATACTTTCCACTCAACCGTAAAGACTCTGACAAATATATGCACAGTGTAAGGGTTTATGTTCGCACCCTCCTTGAGTAGGGAACATAGGCTAGAATCAGATGATCAAGCCTACATGCACTTTAGATTAACGTTACAGTACAGTGTTAGTTACTTATTTTTCTTATACCATTCTCCTTTGACCTAGGACTGTACCCTGCTTAATTGTGTCCCTGAAAGCATAGACACAGAACTGTCGCTTGACTCGAGTGCGAACACTCATGTATTTGGGGATTTTAATGCACATTACCCTAATAAGCTTGGACCCCGATCTATACAAACGCAGTTGGTTACCCCACCATATATTCTCTCACAGAACTGTAACTTTCCTGACCCGCCTTCTTGATCGTGTGGACAAGTAATTCTAGAATTGTTCTTGGCTTACCTGCCCGAGACTTTTGTGACGAAGACCATAACCCCACCTGGGAACGCTGATTCCTTTTTAGTAATGATTAATATCACCCTAAAATCTCGTCTCAAACTAATGAGCTGTTACTCAAAACGACAAAATACTACAAGCAGCGTATTTAGATTCAATCACAGATCACATGAACTGCACCTTTCTATTTCCCTGCTGAGCAGTGCATAAATAATGTAACCGAATTGGTCAAAGCAATGATTGAAGCACATATCCATGTCGAATATTAAAATGCAAGTCCCAACTCTCCACAATGATTCATCTCGAAATGTGCAGCGGCTACGAATAGACAGAAACTATAGCGTCAAGGGGAAATTGTTAAGCTGTGATAAGTAAAGCAAAGAGAATGTATAGAGAGATGACCAGAACACGCATTCAGTCGGAGGAACTAGGTACTCGGGACTTCTGTGAAATCGGCAATAGCGTGGTGAACAATGAGCAATCAACAATTCCCCCGCTATTCAATAGCAGTGATGTGGTTTGCACGTAAATCGATAAAGCGTTTTGCTCAGCGTTTCGCCTTAAACTCTGCTTTGGACTTTGCAAACCACTCCCTGCATACTAAAGCCACACTATATTATCTGGCCATCATTTCGGGACAATGTGAAAACCCTTGACAACTCCAAAGCATGTAGCTTTGATCTCACATTAGCCATAGTAATACAGAAATGCTCTGCTGAACTGCACGTGGTCCTATCCATACTCTTCAACAAATGCTTTTTCGAATCTTTAATCTTTGATAGCTGCAATATTGCTTATTTGGTACCAGTGTTTAAGAATTCTAGAAATACAACTGATCCTCAGAATTATCGCCCCATTTGTCCCCCCTTCTCTCTCCTAAAACAGTTTTAATCCTAAATCAATCTAGTTTAACTCGTGTCTGACCATCACTATGGGTTTAGGTAAGCCCGGTCTACTGCGGATAGCCTAATGCTTATCTCTGAACGCATATAGCATACACTGGAAAAGTCAGGTGAAGCCAGGGCGGAATATCTTAATATATCCAAAGCATTTAACAAAGTCTCACATAAAGATCTACTTCTAAAAATGAATTCATATTGGATTGTTAGACGAATATGTAATATAATTAGATACGTCCTAACCAAAAGAAAGATCCAGGTTGCTCTCGATGGACGTTCAACCAAACAGTATGACATAAATGACTGTAGCTGGATTGAGTCATAAATGCATGGTAGCATTTAATACTGCTACGACAAAGCTCTTTTACTTCAACAAATAAAAGGGCCTTTATTAAGAACTGATAACCATGGCAAATATCACCCTACCTCAGAGTCTAATTTTCAAACACATTGGCCTTACATACACAGGTAACATGAATTGGTACAAATACATAGAAGACATTGCCAAGGCTGCTGCAAAACAAGTGGGTTCCCTCTAGCGTATTAGAAAACTCATCACACCTGATAGCATTGTATATATCTACAAAGCTACCATTCGCACATGCAGGTAGTATTGTTGTCACATCTGGGCTGGTGAACCGCCCACAAGTCACCCTCTCTCTCTCTCTTAGAAAAAGTCCCCAAAAGAATCGCTAATTAAATAGGTCTTTCACTATCATCGCTGCAATGTTGACTCCTCATGCTTATTTTACAAATACTTCAATGAAATGTGCTCCGATAAACTTGCAGCTTTTGTGTCCCATCGACATAGATACACTCGACGAACCCAACAACCAGCAAAATCCCATCCATTCACTGTGGATGTCCTAAACATTTTACTCTAATAGCTTTTTTCCTCGTCGTACTGCCGGCTTTTTGAACTCCCTCCCCACTCACTGTACCGACATGCAGAAATTAAAAACTAATGTGAGCAAGTATATCAGTGTACAGTTTGTAATTTAGGATTTCCCCACTAAACTCTTACCCTAATTCTCAGTAGCCCCTTACCTATACAGTAGCACAATGCCTTGTTTGGGGTAAATATATATAAAAAAGACAATTGTTCAAAGAGATTAAATGTATACAAGTTACTTAAAGTAACACTGTCATCATACACTTTGTTATCCCTGACCACGCCAAGTAGAACAAATGCTTCAGGTCAATTCGTAATTTATCCACCTACACTTTTACATATAAAGAAAACAAGTGATGTTGTTGAATTCAATATTCCGAAGAGATTTACAATGTATACTATGTACCAAAAGTAATACTGTAATCTAACAATTTTGAAGAGAACTCCTTTATCTCAGGAAAATCTGTGTTTAAAAACACCTGCTCTATCTTGTTATGTTATGTTATAACTTTTTGTCTGCTACCTTCTCTATGTATCATATTAAGCACTTTGAATAATGGGTTCCAAGGTTATACATCATCACAAAAGAAGACAAGGAAGTTCTTTATCCTTTTAAGTAGAACAATACATTACTAATTACTTGGCCCACCCCAATTCACAATATTATGAAAAAGATGTTTGGATTATGGCTCCCGCGGTATACAACATTATATAAGACAAAGACAGACGTTTCTAATCTCGGTCAACACTTCATTAAAACACGCCTTCTCTATCTAGTATATTAAACCTTGCCCAATGAATGTAGAAAATTGAATTAACAAATTGAATGTTTAATGAATGAAAGAAATCTATGTAAATATGTGAATGAAAATATTAATTAAGAAGTGAATTAATAAATAACGTAAAAATAAATGCAAAATGAATGCAAAAATATGAATGAAACTAAAACGAATAAAAAATGAATGAGAAAATGATTGAAATATAAATTTAAAAGAAACTGAAAAAAGATAAATTAACAGTGAATTAAAAAAATTTAAACAAAAAATTTAATTAAAAAATGGCTAAAAAATTAATTAAAAATAGAATGAAAAAAAATAATAAAATGAATAATGAGAAATGAATGAGAAAATACATAAAAATATGATTGTTTTAAATATTTTCAACGTCAATAACTTTCTTGTATACAACATCATATAAACATGTGAAGTCCTTTATCCCGGTCATTTCTATGTCTTTACACACCTGCTCTTTTTAGTTAAATGACAACTTTCCTTGGTAAATGCTGCTATAATATCATGAATCTTAAACAACGTCAAGTACGTTTTCTTGTATAGAAACACAGAAAGAAGACTGTAAAGTTCTTTATCCCGGGCAACGCGGAGTTTAAGAGCACATGCTTTATTGTATTGCGCACTCGTAAATAAGAACCGTAAAAATTAAAAAAAAGGTTGTGATAGCATTAAATGATAAAATTAAAGAGAACTCTAGAACACTGCACAGTCAGAAGAGGAAGTGATGTTAGCGATTGAGCAACAGTTGTTTCCCTATAGATACATCAAGCCGATGAACGATACGTAAACTCCGGTGTTAGCGTCTGATAATTTTGAAATTTAAATTTAAATTAACAAAAAGGTAAGTTATTTCCTCTTTATTCATGAATATTACATAATTATTACATGATTATTACATAATTGTATTAAACATAACTATTACAGAATTCTTACATAATTACATTAAAATAAATATTACATAATTATTACATACTTACATTAAAATAAGTATTACATAATTATTACATAATTCGATTAAACTCGCGTTTACAAATGATTACATTTAGTAAAGTAAATGCACATTTGACACCGAAATAAGAACCTGTTTTTATTATTTTTTTGATATCATTACCGAAGGTTACGCCGAGTAAGAAAATATCAACATTATAAGTATTTTTAGTTTATTTTTCAAGATTTAGCCTTTTATATAATGAATTATTTTGATTTGATTTTTTCTCATATTTTGATATTATGCTATATTTTAATATTATACTATCTAGATAACTATATATGTATGTATTTACACACTATTTACACCGAATTTTCAATTTCGTATATTCGCTGGCTTTAACATTGAAATAACAACACTATTTTGAGCTAAAATTTTATTGATCTTATAATATTTTACTATAATAGTTGACGTATGACGGCTAAATTATTGTTTAGTTCATGTACTCATATGGAGGTGTTTTTATCTATGCATTTTTGTATTGCCTATTTTTTAATATATACATATGAAATTTGATGTATATGTAAATATATTTTTATATATGAAACTATAGAAATAATGTATTTGTCTCCTATATCAAAGCGCTAAGATTTGCCTACATATATATATATATATATTATAATACATATATATATATATATACATATATATATATATATATATATATATATATATATATATATATATATATATATATATATATATAAGAAAGGAAATCCGACGTAATGGAAAATGAAAAAGGAAAAAAGGCAAGATATACTTTTTTATATATTCATCAACGTTTTGTCTTAATTGTAAGACTTCCTCAGGATAATAATTTGAAGAAAATGTCATGCAAGTACATCGTAATTTT
>OY744527.1:38596409-38598909 GCA_963556195.1 Sepiola atlantica | reverse complement strand
CATGTGGGGTGTTGTGTTCGAGATTAAGTAGTGAGAACAGATTCTGTCTCAGTTTTAAGACCGAACACTACCAGAGCAGAGGCGATGAAATAAAAGCCACTACAAATACTCCGGCTACATTAAAAGCTGAATAACAACATGCGAATTTCCTATATTGGATATGAGAAAATATTAACACATTACGAAGTATATTAACGTTGGACCAATCGAACAACATCGACGATTTCATAAATACAGTTAAAAAAATACTTTTGTTTTTGCATCTTTTTAAACAGGTATAGATGTTGATAACGTACGTACAGAATGCAATTCAATTAGCATCTTATTACATGAATAGACTAACTGCTGTAATACATCATATCAAATCACACAGATGGAATCTTTTCAACATTTCAGATCACGAGGTAAAACATTATCACAGACACCGCTTACTTCGTCGGATACAACCACACTCATCCGCCCCACCTCCACACCCACACAGCAACACACCCACACATGCACCCCCCCACACACACGTATATATATATATATATATATATATATATATATATATATATATACAGGGTGTCTCAAAAAAATATTCCTAATGACATGTTTCGCGACGTTTGCGAATCCCTTGGTGCGCGTTATCAGCTTTGTTTGAACAATAATGGTCATCAGTTTGAACATTTGCGAACATGATTCTTCAATTACATCTGTCTCATGTATTCGATGCTATTTCATTTCACTTTATGCTCATAAATAAAAGTTTTCTCGTCATTCTACGAGTGAGTACATTTTTTGAAGACACCCTGTATATATATATATATATATATATATATGCAATACCAGAGCCCTCTCCAATTGGGTGCTCTCACCGTCTTTTTAATGGCCGCCCAGTATTCCATGGAGACGTTAATTTACTTACCCATTACCAGACAATGCGTGCGTGGTGGGCACATCGGTACGCGCCCCGACTACTAAGGAAAACACGACTTTCACAGAAGGGTGCTAAGCGTGTTGCCAGTAGGGATTGTCTCCTCTCATGCAGGTTTCTCATGAAACCAAAGTATATATGGGTTGATTTGAAAACAAATATTTATGAATAATAATTCTCGCTAGATTGACCACTTAAATTAATTTACAGCGTAATGCACCACTCAAGGTCCCGCCTATTGAGTGCTCTCGACACACTTCTTATGGTCGCTGAATTTGCTATTATGTCGTTAATTTACTCTCCTATTTCAAGACAATGCATCGTGGACATATCGGTACGCGCTACGACTACTGATGTTAATATGACTATCATATCGGGGTACGAATCGTGTGATCAGTAGGGATTGCTCCACCCACAATGATGATTGCAGGTAATACATGATGCGTATATTGCTTAATTTGAAAATAATTAATTTATAAATAATAACTTAAAGCTGTCGCTATTTAAATAATTTGATAAGAGGCCGTCATTTACACCGAAATGCAACACTCTTCCCCCGCGTATTGAGTGCTCTTGACATATTGCTTATGACCGCCAAATTTACAATTAAGTCATTATTTTACTATCCTATTTCAAGACAATGCGTGGTAGGCACATCTGTACGCGCTTCGACTACTGAGTTATATATGACTTTCGAATCGAGGTTCGAACCGTATGACGGTCAGGGATTATCTCTTCCCATACTTATAATTGCAGGGTATGCATTAAATACGTGTGTATATTGGTTATTATATAAAAACAATTTTATTCATAAACAATAATATATATATATATATATATATATATATATATATATATATATACATATATATATATATATATATATTAAATAGTAACAAAACACATTTGTACTTTCAGTCAGTTCGCCACATATAACATCTACCGTTTCATCATAGATAATACCGTAAATTATACATACATATTTACCAAGAAGTATATAGTATCTTTCAAATGACATGGACATCATAATCTATTGCAGAAATGCAATACTGTATCGTAACGGAAGAAGGGGCAGAGCACACATTTTGACATTACGATGGGTCCTTTGAATTAACTGTCTGTGTTCGAAATGATAGGAATTTTAATAAGTGTATAACTCTCCACAATAGTTAACAAAGATAATGCCAAAATGAAAACAGTAGAAGGCCTCAGCAATGTTTACAATACTCCCAGCAAAGTTGCAAACAATAGAAACAAATTAAATCAACCCATAATTTTATAACGTCGATAATGATATATCAATACACACAGAAGATATACTTTTCTGGGTGTAATTTTACACTAAACAACGACGTCTGCAACACACATATTCCATGATCCTAAAACTTTAGCATGTGTTGCATACTTAAAGGAATCGAAGTCTATAGCTATACTTCAATGTTGGTATTCTTCCATCTAACTCAATAAAGACCGCACTACTTATGCTTTCTTATCCATTAATAGAACTATATATGTTTAAAAATACTCAACTCATCAATCCAGTTTCAATCAAATTACTACATCGGTATGACAAATAATATCCTA
>OY744527.1:38576409-38591409 GCA_963556195.1 Sepiola atlantica | reverse complement strand
TCCATCTAATCCCAAAATAGGATAGATCACCATCACACCTCTTTTAGCCTAGCTCCGTAAGGAGTCAATAACTTTTTCTTTTCGGGTTTATTCAATGAAGCTCGTAATAAGTTATTTTCTTGATGTGAGTATATATATATATATATATATATATATATATATATATATATATATATATATATATATATATATATATATATATATATATATATATATATATTATATATATATATATATACATTATATATTTATTATATTAGTATATCTATATATTATATAGCATATATATATATATATTGTATTTATATATATTATATGGGTATATATATATATATTATATATATAGTATATATATATACATATATTATATATACATATTATATATATATATATATATTATATCGCATATATATTGTATTTATATATATTATATGAGTATATATATATATTATATATATAGTATATATATTATATATATACATATTATATATATATATATATATATTATATATATATTATATATATATTATGTATATATATATTATGTATATATATATTATGTATATATATATATATTATGTATATATTATTTACATATATATTATATATATTATATATCATAAATATTATATATATATTATAAATATTATATATATATATCATATATGTATTATATATATACATATATATATATATATATATATATATATATATATATATATATATATATATATATATATATATATATATATAATTCTTATTGAAATGTTTTCTGGCATTATGTCGTCCAAGTCAAATCTTTTCTTCTATTTCTCTTTTTATAAATATATCATTAAGAGACGCCGAATCTCCCTCGACATTGGCAAGTGTTGCTGCATAAATATAAATATAAGTCATGTAGGGATTACATTCCAATGGTAACAAAAGGCTTGAGGCGGTTTATTCTATTGACTAACTTTGTAGGGACCGTATATTCCACTGCATCTATAAGTTTTCTCCCTCAAGACTACACTTCCAGAAGTAAGTATACCAAACACCCGCCTCTATGAATTGGTCTTAATCGCTGAATCAGACTGCCGTATTGCAGCCTTGTCGATCATATACATGAAGTCTTTATTTCGTCATTTTAGTATGAACAGTCGCCAGCTACAGGTTACTGGTCAGCTGGAGATAAAGAGGCATTCAGCTAAACTATTTTTACTAGACACCTTCTAGAATTACGGGTGACAAGTGCTACTCTGGAATGTTTACTGGTTACTTATTACTTAGACGATACATACTGCTACTCGATCAACAGTGCCGCGAGGTTAAATTGGCAATAAGCAGCATCAAGTGCACACTGATGGCTCCGTGTGTTCAGCTTGTCAAATATGTGCAGGTCGTTCTTTATTCATCGCCCTTGATAATGTAGGGGTATCTGCACATTTAGACATATAAACTGAGAATCTATACGATACGTAGAACAGGCTCCACTTTTAGAAATCCTAGTCCCAGAAACAAGCCGAGGCGATATAACTGAGAGTTGTTGTAGTATGCACATTTCATATCAGATTTACTGGTCCTTCTCACCGAGTAAAAGAAACATCGCTCTTAAGTACAATACTAGGTATTTCCCCGTTTTACTAGTTAATGAAACAACAACACACGCATTAAGTTTCTTCTTACGCATAAGACGTAAGACGAAACAGAAAAAAACAAGCAGAAATAAGAACAACTACGTACATTTCCTCGTGGTACGTAACATTGAAAATGTCGACCTAGGTTTTACATGCATTTTGTTTTATATATCTACTAATAGAAACGGCGAGGTTAATTCCTTTGAAGTTTCAGGGAGTGCTTGATCTCGTTGGAAACTGGCATTAGAGGAATACGCTAGTATGCATTTTAATATAATAAACAATGTTAGGGAACAGAACGAATGCGGAAACAAAGAAATAGGCTTACTTAATCCACCAAACCAAAGTTTTACGAAGAAATCTTGTCAAGCGTCCAGAACAGATAACATAATTAATTCTCGATCAATTTATTTGTGTGTATATTGTAATGTTATCGGCCGGGTAAAATGAGTAGTAAGACGGATAGATGTATAGGATAAATAACAAAGTTTACTAGCGGTGAAAATACATTCTAACTGAGTCATCGCCAGGGACCGTAACTCGTCCCTTCACCGGTGACTCGTCCGTGCAGTAATACTACATCCTCTTTTCGGTTGTAAAGTTCTTTACGAGGACAGTCTTTTAGGTGGTCGAACTTGTCGACCGCTTCTTGTATATTTCCCTTGGTCAGGACCTCTGGAACTCTCTAGTAGGATGTTTCTTTGGTTACTGGGAAGATCTGTTGAGTCATCATCACATCTATACATATATCCATATCGAGGGGAACGTGGTAAGGTGTTTGCTTCCTGTGGGGTAGCCACCTGAGAGAAGCTGGTTTATCCGTTCCTTAGGCGCAGATTACTTTTGTTGCGTCGGTGTAGTCCTGAATCTGTCTTAACTAGGACTGACCTTGGTGACAGAGTTTTACTTCCTACAGCTGTACTGGTCTTAGGTATCTTGACCCAGACTGGTTGTCCTTTTTCAAAGGCAGGACGATATTTAGCCCGATGACGTTTGGCATAGTTTTGCTTTTGTCTGGCTTTGAGACGGGTGTCTGCCCTTCTATGTTCCTCGATGTTTTGCTGATCAAATAAATTTCTTTGAGGAATGGTAGGGATCCGTGTTCTTAGTTTTCTATTCATTAACAGCTCTGCAGGACTCTTGCCGTGTTGCAGAGGAGTGCTGGGATAATTTAGCAGTGCTATGTATGGGTCACTTGCTTTCTTCAATAAGTTTTTTATTGTCTGGACTGCACGTTCAGCTTTTCCGTATCCCTGCGGATACTTGTGAGGTGCAGGAAGTCAAAAACATTTGAAAAGTTCCTGAATTCACTAGAACTGAATTGGGGACCGTTGTCAGATATGATTGTCTCTGAGATTCCATGCCTAGCGAATATTGATTTGCAATGCTCTATTACGCTGGCTGAGGTGGTTGTCCGTAAATGGGCTATTTCAATCACCTGGGAAAATAATCGACAATCAAAAGATATCGGTGTCCGATGAATTCGAACAGACCCATTCCTATTTTCTGCCATGGATATGCAGGTAATTTGGTGGGTTGTAGTGGTTCTGGTGGATATTTTCGTTCTTTTTCACAGATACCACATTTCCCAACTTTGTCTGCAATTTTTTTAGAGAGGCCAGGCCACCACACACTTTCGCGAGCTAGTGCTCGGCATTTGACAATACCTTGGTGTCCCTCATGTAGACGCTCTAGTATGTCTTTTTAAAGTACATTAGGAATGACAAGTCGGCTCTGGTACATGAGAAGTCCCTGGTAAACTGTAAGATCTTTGTTGACAAACCAGTACTTTTTAGTTCGGAGTCCCGCCTTGCTCTTTCAGGCCAGTGGTCCATCTCACAATATTTGATTACCTGACTGCAGACCTGGTCAGTATTTTGTTTTAGTCGGATATCCTCCAATCGTTTATCACTCGCCGAGATATTTCCTATGACTGAGCGGATAAATGAGTCGGTCTCTGTCTCCTGCTGGATATCCTGTATAACGGGACTACTCCCAAGTGCTCGGGACAACGCGTCTGCTGTTGTGAGATCTTTTCCCGCTGTGTATATGATCTCATAGGAGAATCTCATTAACCTCATGCGGAAACGTTGAATTCTTGGAGTCAATTCG
Source organism: Sepiola atlantica (assembly GCA_963556195.1). NCBI lineage: Eukaryota > Metazoa > Mollusca > Cephalopoda > Sepiida > Sepiolidae > Sepiola > Sepiola atlantica. The sequence goes on along the minus strand of OY744527.1, from coordinate 38,587,681 downwards.
TCGAGTCGCTTCGACTTAAATAGTGCCAACAATGGTTTGTGGTCTTTTTCGACTTTAAATTTTGGCATTCTGACCAAGTAGTCCGCACATTTTTCACAACACCAAGTGACTGCTAGTGCCTGCTTCTCAACCTGTGCATATATCTGCTCTGTTTCTGTGAGAGATCGTGAAGCATAAAATACCGGTCTCCAGTCATTTTCTTGCTTCTGCAGTAGTACACAGCCTAGGCCATAGCTAGATGAATCTGCTGATACCCTTGTCGGCTTGTTGGAATTGTAATGAGTCAGTACTGGTGCAGAACTCAGTTGCTTCTTCAGGGTCTGGAATGCTACTTTCTGAGGCTCATCCCAGATCCATTCTGACTCTTTCCTAAGAAGCTCTCGGAGTGGTTTAGTGGTTTCGGCTTGATTCCTAGCAAATTTTCCGACCTGGTTTGCCATGCCCAGTAAGCGTCGTAATTCGGACACATTCCCAGGTCTGGACAAGTCCATAATTGCTGCTACTTTTTCGGGATCTATTTGTATTCCTTCTTTTGATAATATGTGACCCAGAAACTTTATGTTTCTGACAGAAAATACACATTTATCGTTGAGTGTAGCTCCTGTAGCCTTCATTTTCTGCAGTACTGCTTTTAGTCACTGGTGGTGCTCCTGCTGGTTTCTTCCACTTATTAGGACGTCATCTATATCACAGATGACTCCTGGTATTCCGGACAAAATGTGTGTCATCTCCCTATCAAAGATTCTTGGCCCAGAACTTATCTCGAATGGAAGTCGTTTGAAACAGTACCTCCCATAAGGTGTTATAAATGTGGTAAGGACCTGCGATGTTTCGTGTAGGACGATTTGGTAGAAACCGATGTTGCAGTCGAGTTGGCTAAACACTGTGGCTCCCATCGAGCTCGGCCAGTAATTGGTCTGTGGTGGGTAAAGGAATTTTTTCCCGTTTCATGCTCTCGCTTAGCTTGGTAAAGTCGACGCATCACCTAACTTTACCGTTAGCTTTTTAGACGGCGACTATTGGGGCACACCAATCAGTTGGTGATTTGACTGGACGGATTATGTCCTCGTTCTCCAGACGTTTCAGTTCTTCCTCAACCTTCTGTTTCATAGGCAACGGCAATCTTCTAGGGGTAGCAATGGAAAAGGGCTGAGCTCCTGCCTCCAAACTTATCTGGTACACATGTTCCAGTTTCCCTAGGCCTGTGAACAGTTCTGGGAACTCTTTCTTACACTGGTGCCCTTCGCTTGTCACTCTATTAACTGCTTTCAGCAGGTTGAGGGCTTTGATTGCTGGTCCTCCTAGTAGAGGTTCTTGCAGACTCTCTAGGTCCGTCTTTTCTTCCTTAGAGTTACACTTCAATCCTTCATATATATCGTAACTATCCTCCCCGATAGTTGCTAAAAATACCGATGTCTGATATGCAGTATCTGCTTCTTTAGACAATCTACTAGCGATCGAATAATTGAGAAAATTACGTTTAAATTTTCGCCAGTTATTAGCAACATTTCCAACGAGAGTCATTCGTTCGGGGGTGGTATATAAGCAGAATATTGCTTTATGTCCGGGTGAGGCATTTTTGAAAAGTATACGATATATATGAGAAAAAAAAATGTCTGTACTTACTGTTCTCTCTCTTTTCTTACTTTTTTTTCTGTTTGTTGGACCGTTTTCCGTAAGTCGTTTGTTTATCGATAGTAGAATTTTCTTTCTCTTAGAAATCCTTTGTTTTTCTCACTACGATATCCGATCTTTTACTTTGCTTTTTGGTCTCCACAAATTGCATCCTTTATCTGACACCATGTAATGTTATCGGCTGGGTTAAATGAATAGTAAGACAGAGGGACGTATAAGATAAATAACAAGGTTTATTGGCGGTCAAAATACATTCAAACTGAGTCATCGCCAGGGGCCGTCCCCTCACCGGAGACTCGTCGTTGCAGTAACACTACATATATATATATATATATATATATATATATATATATGTATATATATATATTTATATATATATAGATGTATATGTATATGTATATGTATATATATATACATATATGTATATAGATGTATGTATAGATATATAGATATATATATATAGATATATATATATATATGCATATACATATGTTTAAATATATATGTATATGTTCTTATATATGTGTATATATACATATAACTATACACATATATGTATATATGTATATATATGTATATAAGTTGATATCTGTATATTTATATACACATTTTTATAAGTATATATATAGATATATATATATATAGGTATATATAGGTATATAGGTATAAATATGTATATATATGCATATATAAGTACATATGTATATAGATGTATATATATGTATATATATATATATGTTAGTATATATATAAGTATATATATATATATGTATATGCATGTACGTATATGTACATATGTATAAATATATATATACATGAATATATCTGTATATATATGTATATATATATATATATATATATATATTTATATATGTATTTATATATGTATATGTACATCTACATCTATATATATATATATATATATATATATATATATATATTACAGGGTGTTTAAAAAGTCTTGGGCACATTACAAATGCGTATATCTCATGAACTATTACAGGTAGAAAAATGAAACTGGTGCCATTTTAAAGCTTGCTTAATCAAGTTTTAGGTCATACTAATGATTTTCGTGTTATCTTTCCAGGTGCAGTAATGGCGTTCTCTAAACAAGACAAGGCATTTTGCGTCCTCCAATTTACAAAGACTGAATCGTGGACATGTGTTCAGCGGGCATTTCGCAAGAAATTTAAAAAAGAAGCCCCTGAAAGGAAATCCATTGTCAGATGGCATGCTAAAGTTGTGAAAGATGGGTGTTTGTGCCCACGTAAGCGAACAGGTCGCCCTTCAACTTCAGAAGATGCAGTTGAGCAAGTTCGGACAGCCTTTCAGCGGAGCCCCCGTAAATCAGTGAGAAGAGCCAGCAGGGAACTTCAGCTTGCTCCAGCAACTGTCTGGCGTGTCTTAAGGAAACGACAAGCTCAAGTTGGTCCAAAAGTTGAAGGACACTGATAAGCCACTTCGCCGTGACTTTTGCATTGCAATGCAAGAGAAGTTGGAAGATAACGGCTTTGATGACCGGCTTGTTTTTAGCGATGAGGCGACCTTCCATCTGAATTGCAAAGTTAACAAGCATAACACTCGCATATGGGGTACTGAGAATCCTCATGAACTTCTTGAGCACGAGCGAAATTCACCAAAAGTGAACGTGTTTTGTGCAATTTCCAAGAAAGGTGTCTATGGACCGTTCTTCTTTGAAGAGGCAACTATCACTGGTGAATCCTATCTCAACATGCTGGAAGACTGGTTAATGGCTCAGTTGGAACAAGCAAAATCTGATGACTTCATTTTTCAACAAGATGGTGCACCACCACACTGGAGTCTTAGAGTAAGGCAGTTTCTTTACACAAGGCTGCCTGGTAAATGGATTGGGAGATCTGGGCGAGGTGATGACGTTCTCATGCCCTGGCCTTCAAGGTCTCCAGATCTTACCCCGTGTGACTTTTTCCTTTGGGGCTTTGTCAAGCAACAAGTCTATGTGCCGCCCCTTCCAAGAGATATTGACGAACTAAAGGCTCGAGTAACGGCAGTTGTGGGAACCATTGACGTCAAGATGCTGGAACGCGTTTGGCAGGAAATGGACTATCGACTAGATGTCTGTCGTGTGACGAATGGTGCTCATATTGAGCAACTTTGAAGATTCCCCACAAAACTTGAAACTTTAACCTTTCCAACGGTACCAATTTCATTTTTCAACTCCTAATAGTTTTTGAGTTATTAAAAATCGTTATGTTCCCAAGACTTTTGAAACACCCTGTATATATAAATATATATCTGAATATATATAAATATTTATTACGTAAGTAATACTATACTAATAATTCAAAGATAAAACATATTTAATATACACTCTCGAAATATACAGAGAAATAAGTATACAACATTTAAATATAATAATAATTACTAGAAAATATGTACCATAATTAGAAAAAATACTTATAATAATAATGATGATTATGAGAAGAAGAATAAACGTGTATAGAAAATACAAAAAGAAGAAAAATATATAATTCAAATAAGAGAATAATACAAACCATGACAAATATTCAAGTAATATCAAGAGAAGTAGTAATAACACCAATAATGAAGACAAACTAACACGAAAAGAAAATATTTATATCAATCAGAACAAATATAAATCAGAACACATATTAAGAAAATTGAATTAAAAATTATTAAAAGTTTATAAACAAAATTTTATATAACATTCAATACATTAAAGTGAATGAAACCACAAACATATTTATATGTATATATACACACACACACACACACACACACATATATATATATATATATATATATATATATATAAGGGGTAAGGTAAACGATAATTCATGAAATAGAAATGTCATGATGGACGGAATGAGTGAAAAATTACAAACGGAAACCAAGTTAAAGTGCAGGAGAAAAACAAAAACGAGAAATGTTGACCGGTTTAGTTCTGTTTGCGAACGTCTTTTTTCTTGAAGACGTCTGCTAACAGAACGAAACCGGTCAAAATCTCTTGTGTTTGTTTTTCTCCTGCACTTTAACTTGTTTTCCGTTTGTCATTTTTCACACACACACACACACACACACACACACACACACACACACATATATATATATATATATATATATATATATATATATATATATAACATAACCCTATATAATAGATGAATACTCTTCACAGGACTGGTAAAATTGATTCATCCGAACAGAAAAGTGCTGCACACATTATATTTCCCCACGATATTATTATACTAAACCTTACGTCTAGAATTTGTATCCTTTTTTTTATCACGATCAATTGATCAATTTCGATACTTGAAAATGTATGACATTTTAGGCATAACGTTAGTCTAAGAAAAATTATAATTTAGAGAATATTGCTTGATTGGTGTATACTGACTCATGATTAGATTCAATGTAATGTGCGTATATTTTGCGTCCTGAAAACACCATTAAATTACCAGAAAAAAATAAATTTTGTTAATATTTACTAATTTATGTTAAGTACTTGTTTTTAAAAAAATCACAAAAATCAGAGATATCTGAATGTTGACCAAATGCTTCAACCCCAGTTGTCCTCCGTTTCGCATAAAACAAAATTAAACTAAACATAGCTCACATTTGAACTCGGTATCCGTAGCAGATGCGTTCATGAATTGATAATAATCGGTTAATTAATCCTCTACATACAGATATTAACACATATACACATATCTAACACTTTATATATATATATATATATATATATATATATATATATATATATATATATATATATATATATATATAAGGATGAAAAGAATTAGAAAAGCAAAAGTCAAATCTTTTTTCAATTCAGTTGCTCATAGCAAGGTATATTCCGCAAAAAGGCAATTTATTCCAGTTAAATTTTTCCTTAAGCTAGGCTTTTCAAAGATCAAAATCTTATCATCAGAGGAAGTCGCTGGGATAGATATCTATCTGCTCTATCCTGGATATTGAGCTGTATACTTTTCACAATAGGTTCTACCTTTCCTAAAAGTTCGCTTTTAGTTCACCATTTTATATATATATATCTATATATATATATATATATATATATATATATATATATATATATATATATATAGGTATCCATATATGAAAATTAACACAGCATGACGTCACTTGCTTTATACTGCATCGTTCCTTCCCTTAAAAGAAATAGAGTACTTAGACGTTAAGCCCGCCGATAAAGTGTTAACATTATCATCGTTTATTCGCTATTTAAAATTGGCCGAGTGGTTAAAGACGGCGGATTTGAGTTGAAACATACTTGTTATCCGGGGTTTCGTATCGCATGACCGGTAATGAATAGTCATATCTCTATGCTGATAAGTCCCGATGTAAATAGGACGCAACGTATAGTGCATAGATAATACACAATAACAAATATGTATTATTTGTCGCTCCTCGAAAAAGTAGAGCACTGTAATGTTAGTATTAACACACCGTGACGTCACTTGCTTCATAATGCATCGTTCCTTTCCTTAAAAGAAGTAGACTGCTTAGACGTTAAACCCGCCGATAAAGTGTTAAAATTATCAACGTTTATTCGCTATTTATAATTGGCCGAGTGGTTAAAGACGTCGGATTTGAGTTGAAAACTACTTGTAGACCAGGGTTTCGAATCGCATTACCGGTAGTGAATAATCATATCTCTATGCTGATGAGTCCCGATTTAAAAAGGACGAAACGTATACGTACATCGATGATAAACAATAACAAATATTTATAATATGTATACATATATATATAAATAAATAGATATATGTGTATATATATGCGTTATCTATCAGTCCCGATTTTTCTCTCGACTTGTGCGCCAAGATTAATATGATATATAATAAACTGACATGAAATCCAGTGCGCTGATCCAGATTCCTGAATAACTGTTTTATAAATCATAACAATCTTAGACATCCATACACATGGCATGCACATACAATGATATAAACATATCCACTAACACACTTACATACACATTCTGAGCAACTTACATACACACATAGACACACACATGCACAAACTATCTACAATAATCGTATGAGTTCGTTTCGCAATTTGTTATGAATGAATTTCGTCCCTGCTGTAATAACAGGAAGCGCTGGAATCCTTTGGGGTTTCGATATCCTGCACTAATGAAGGACTGCACCTCTCGTGGGGCGGGGAAACGATTGATGAATATAAACAAAAAAGCCGACCTCGGCTGTTCGACCAACCAGAGGGAGAATACACAAACAGTTCCGGATCCAAACGGAAGTCGGTTAATGAGAAGGTTAATCATTCCGTAGAATTCTGTTCGTATTTAAGAATTAGGTTTAAAGGATCGGGTTGGGGGCTTTCTTTCTTGGATGAACATTATGTTAACTTTAAAGTCATTAGGTCTGCCTCTTTTTTGTTGCTTCTTTTTTTCGGTGGGACTTAAGTACTTTCTCAGTTTAGCAAAACGTTACTGGAATAGGCTTGCATATGAGTAAAGTATGATATACACATTATAAAATTACTGGAATAGGCTTGCATATGAGTGAAGTGTGATATACACATCATAAACTTACTGAAATAGGCTTGCATATAAGTGAAGTGAGATATACATATAACATTACTGGAATAGGCTTGCATATGAGTGAAGTGTGATATACACATCATAAAATTACTGGAATTTGCTTGCATATGAGTGAAGTGTGATATACACATCATGAACTTACTGGAATAGGCTTGCATATAAGTGAAGTGAGATATACACATTATAACATTACTGGAATAGGCTTGCATGTGAGTGAAGTGTGATATACACATCATAAGATTACTAGAATAAGCTTGCATGTGAGTAAAGTGTGATATACACATAATAAAATTACTGGAATAGGCTTGCATATAAGTGAAGTGAGATATACATATTATAACATTACTGGAATAAGCTTGCATATGAGTGAAGTGTGATATACACATCATAATATTACTGGAATAGGCTTGCATATGAGTGAAGTGTGATATACACATCATACACTTACTAGAGTAGGCTTGCATATGAGTGAAGTGTTATATACACATCATAGAATTACTGGAATAGGCTTGCATATGAGTGCAGTGTGATATACACAATATAAAATATAGAATTTTACTTTCCACGCATTACTAATATTAATTTAGAAAGAACCACTGACCACATTCATATAATAGTAAAAGGGAAACACTTTAAACATAAAACCCATCCGTTAAAGCAAGAAACAACGTATAGTTATATTATTTAAATAAATATATTGACCATTCGAAGCTTATTAAAGCATCACATTTGTTTAGTTTGATATTTGTTCGTATTTGCCACATTTTCTGTTCATATGTCGACCTATTGTCTTGCGCTATAATTTTTATAAGTTGAACACGTTTTTAGTTTGATATTTATTCATAAACTGTAATAGCTGTTCCGATGGATACTGCACCCCATAGTCCGGTATCGTCTGGGCCTTCAGAGCTTGATTTACGCTGGTCTATGGCTCTGTCCTGTGCAGTTCTAGTACGTCCACCCTCCCAGGCTTTGCGTCCCCTCTTTTGAGAGGAGTAAGTTTATTGCTTACTGCCTGGGGCGCCCCTACCGGGGGATACACACGGGCTGCCCAGGCAATTTTTAATGGCCAGCGTGGTCACCTTCTCGGGCACTGGTTTTTCAAGTCCCACTTTCTCGACCCGACCTTGGGTAACATCTTACCTTGTGGGAGTAAGATCACTCTGACCTTGTGCCTAACCTCCTGGGGAGGTAAATACATTTTCATGTTTGTCACACCATTTCGATTCCTCTTTATATGTCCACATAAAGTCTGGAATATGTATATTGTCTTGCTCTATAATTTCAATGAATTAAACATAGTGATACACGTTCCCCAGACTTAGTTTCATTATGTAATGTCTTAATTGAATCCCCTCGGTACTAATAATTCAAAAAGATTCCGTCCAATGGAAATACATTCTAATTTTACATTTTCTCCATATATTCATGTACATGTAGTGTATACTACTGAACCGCCTATCAAAATTCTTGTTCATAATTACATCCCTAGCAGTTAATTACATACAAACATTAGTATCTACTTATGATAGGATGTGACTATTATAGTGCAAGTCTATGGGTATAACATACTGTTATTCCAGTGTCCTAATACGTGCAAGATGAATGGAATTATATATTTTTATGCTATGAATAGTTTGCAAATTTAGTTCGAAATGTTACTTTAAATAATTTTTAGTATAAACAAGTCTTTTCGGGAGAGGGTTTTAATTCGATTCAACAAAATACAGTGAACAAGACGGTTGTCTCATTTTAAATATAGAATAACAAATTTTTCCATTTTTTATTTAAAATGCGTGTTTAATCTTCAATTACGAACACTGCCAGACAGAAAGTTGTGTTTATATCAAGTTGAGATCAATATGGAGTGTTACTTGCTGTTAGTGAAAAAATATATTTTCAGACAGATATGTTATTTAAAATTGAATTAGAATTGTCAATTACGTTTTCATAGGGTGTATGGTATTGATATTTTTTACAGAGGAGCAAAAACGCGTTCTTAATCAGGATGACTAACATTTAGCTTTGGGGCCGTCGTCTCAATCATTTTTCGGACAATGAAAAACTTGTTGACGATCCTGTTTTGATGTATGTCGACCCTTTTTGAAGTATTCAAAGTAGTAACGGCCATTTTAAAACTAACTTTTCTAGGAATCATAGAAGTTACGAAATGTGATTGGTATACAGAAAACCCAGCTACCAAATATTGTTCGCGGATTAAGTTTTTTCATGGTTTCACATATTTTTTTATAATTAGCATATTTTTGTGTAAAAAATAAGATTTTGTGAAAGCATATTACAAATATTACAGATAAATAGTTGCGAAAGCTCATATTACAAATAATTATAAACTAGACATAGCAATTATACACATTCACACAGACATGCTACAATAATTTTTAAAATTATTTATTCATCCATATCAGTGTACAAAAAAGTGGACGTGACGTTTATATTATACATTACATTGTTCATTTATAGCAATAAACAATGGGCTCACAATTTTTGTCTGTTTATTTAACAATTAAATATAAGCTTGTTCAATTTACTTAGTATATTCTAAAAACACACACTTTACTTTTGTTTTTATATGTAAAGGTATAACTTAATTATTCATCTTAATACTAAATTTAATTACAATTAGTCAAGGATTTTAAGTGATATAAAGTTCATACTTAGCTGGGAAGGTTTTACTTATTAGATAGTAGGTTTATATAGATTTCCTCATGGAATGCTATAATACATTCATTGGGTTATGTGTATATATATATATATATATATATGTATATATATATAGTGAACTGCGTCAGGTGTCTGCAGCTAAAACCTATTTCATCTCTTTGATTCAATAGTTTATCTTTATTAGAAAACATAATGATATACCATTTTTCATTAGATAAATATAACACGTGAGAACTCTTTCTCTGTTTGTAATTCTCTGTTTGTAATATTTTTAATATATTTTTACAGAATCTTGTTTTTACAGAATTTAGTTTTTGCGAATCTATAACTATTTCTAATATGGGCTTTAACAACAGTTTTACCATTTTATTAGTTTGGCTTTATAATAGGTATTAACATGTTTAGTAATAAAAGGTTCAACTTTCTATTGAATGGGTGTGAGTATAAACTAATTTATTAAACCACAGTAAAAACAGGAGAATAATAGTTTTAACTGAGTAAACCGATAATTAAGAAAACGGTACAATTTGAGATAAGAAATATAGATCCCCGGTTTTATTAGTTTTGCTAAATAATAAGTATTAAAACAATATGTTTAGTAATTACTGGTTACACTTTGTATTTAACTGGTGTGACTGTGAATAAATTTATTAAATCCTAGTTAACTACAGAAGATAGATAATTCTAGAGGATTGAGAAAACTGCACAATTTATGATTAGTAAGATATATATCGATTGTTACCTTTTTGTTATTATCTATCAAGGTAGTCTAATTTGCTTGTTCTAAAGTATTATTGCAAGTAAAATGATTAGGTATGTGAGTGTTGTTGCGGTTTGTTCTTCCCCGTGTATGTAAATATTTGATATACGGTGATATGGTTATGTACTCAGGCGTAAGCTTTAACCATGTCTTGACGAGGGTAGTGTACATGTATGCCAAAGTTAGGTATGCTTTTATTGTGTCAACATTTATGTGTTGACGTCAACGTTCTGTCTGTACGTGTGTGTGTAAGCGATAAACAAAATGCTAGTGTTGATATGCGTATATGTGTGATTGACGCCTATAATTCTCTAATATTTAAATACGTATGAGGAGAAGCGACGATGATAATAATCCCTTATGTGCATAAAAGTCTTTACCCCTGAACCCACGTATACCCTGGGGAAAAAGACCGTTTATTTGCTAGTGTGAATATCTATACTTTACATTTCCTTTGGACAATTTAGTTACTGATAAGGGAGCCATGAAGGATATGCGCTTTGCACAAAAACACTGGTTAATTCGTGTATTTGTTTTGTTTGGTTTTGTCTTACGGTATATCACTCCTTTTTGGTAATTTAAATGCCAGTTTTATTTATATTAATAAAATGCAA
>OY744527.1:38556409-38571409 GCA_963556195.1 Sepiola atlantica | reverse complement strand
ATATATATATACTGTTATCTAGTTGTTAGCCTCAATGGATATTCATTGATAGTACAAGAGTAGTTATAAATAGCCAATTGTGAAAAGCAGAATAAAAAAAAGGAATATGCAACAAAGTAACATTTTTGTTGGATAGTTTAAGGATTTATTTCTGATGAATACAATATATGGTTTGAAACTTTGATTGTATTTACAAAGCAAGCTTAACAATTTCAAATGAAATCTTTGCTGGAACAGAAAGATTTCGTCGTTGGAATCTGCTTTGCCAATTGTGTTTGTGTGTGTGTGTATGTATGTTTATTTTATTTTTATTAAATCTATCTGTTCATACAATTTAAAAAAAACTTTTCATAAACAACAACACACTGAACAGAAACAATTCTACTCGAACCACTGATAACATAGATAAAGGTAATCTTCAATATGATTAATTCTAATTGGCCCAGAAAATGTTTCATAAGTATAAGCGAAATGATGTCGACTAATTCACTCATTAAACACAAACTAATTATCTATTTCAAACAAGCGCCAGAAAAAACAATCGTTAATTAAAAATATTGCACAATTCGTAGAAAAAATAGAAGATACGCGTCGCACCGGATTTTGCCTCTTTTAATGCCGACAAAACGTTAATTTAATAAACGATGAATTATGTGAGAATGACATCTCTATCATTATATGCAGGATATGACGCGGAAGCAGCATATGCCAAGTTTATAATTTGCTAATTTTCTCTATAAATAATTTACAGTGTTTACTATTTATATTGCAAGAACTTCGTGCAGCCAAGCTCGTGTTATACACGCAGCCACTTATTTGACATCATCACTTCATAGCCATTAAACTTCAGGACGTGTATAGGTACCTTGTTTTCCAGGCGTGTTTCTTGCACATATTTTTGACTTAATCGTCCCAGAATAGGGACTATTTTTCTAGTAATTAAACTTATTTTGACGTGCTTTTTGTCTAAAATCACTGACAAGTTGAACGGGAAACAGAGAAGTAGAGATAAAAAACTAATTAGTTATATATTGTCAGTCCATGTTATTATTGGTCTGATGTCTGTGCATGATACTCAACAGATCGCCACTTGCTATCCCTCTTTCATTTTGATCCGTGTCCACCATATATATTTTTATACATTCTACAGACTGAATAATTTTAACGCTGGGTTCAACGAGTTGCTTTCTACTGATCCCTAAATTGAATGCATGATCTACCCGTGTAATATGTAAAAGACGGGGTTGATTGTAACATTTTACAATTCATATTTATGATGACGTGTGTTATTTGGTCCTATATATTGAGATAATGTGGTATGATTTTGATGTTTTTTACACGATAACTATATCAACTGTCAAATTGGTTTTCTGTAATTCCTATGTATACATTCTCTTACTTATTAATATCGCTATTTATTGTTGATTTGTATATCAAATATGAATATAACAACCAGCGCCACTGCACGTATTTTGTTACATTCAAAGTAATAGCTTTTAATGTTATCTTTTTATTTAATTATCCACTTTTATAAAAATATCAAGAAGGTTACTATCGCACTTTTCGTATATATTTATATCTCCGCAACCTCCCCTGTGTATAAAACTGTTATTATTTACAAGTCCCTTTCGCGTCGTCATTCACAGTCTTTGTTTCTAGGTAGTTGCCCGCTGGCATATGCGGGACATCTTCTTGTCGCCGAGCGTGTCAATATGCAGCTTATACAAATAAACGTAATTATTTATATGACATATAAACTATTACAAATATTCACATATATTTGAAAGAAATCGAAGTGAGACTTACGGATAGCACTTAGCGTAACCTATTTCTCTTCGTAATTAGAATTGAGTAATCTCGGTAACCAGTAATGTGAACAATTAAGAACGTAACTGACTTTACGTTAGTGATGAGCGCGATGACTGATATAATTGCACACATTTTTACAGGCGGTCAAATTGAAACCTATACATATATATATACCCATATACACACACCCCCACACACACACACATATATATATATATATATATATATATATATGTATATATATATATATATGTATATATATATGTATATATACACACATGTATATATACATTTATATATATATGTGTATATATATGTATACATATGTATAGATATATGTATATATATGTATATATATATATAAGTATATATATGTATATGTATATATACAGGGTCGGGCAGCTAAATTGGTACTTTTTTTATTTTTACAAAATTCATAATTCAAAGGATTAAATATGGATATATATCATTTTAACATTTATTTATTTAATTATTACAGTCTATTGAACAAAATTATTCAATATGAGCACCCGTTGCATCAATTATTTTGGAGATTCTTTGACGAAACCGTGAACAGCTCCTCTTTATTTTACTGGGATCGAGATTGTGAAATGCTCATTGAATGGCTGTCTTCAATAAGTTTATATTTGGGTGTGGATTCACATTAGTCTGTCCCTCGACGACGCCGAATAGATAATAGTCGCAAACATTTAGATCTGGAGAGCTGCTGGGCCAAATATCCTTCGGAACAAACAAGGAAAGATTCTCCTTCATGAAATCTTGAACTTTCTTTGATCAATGCGCTGGTGCCGAGTCTTGGATGAGCATGACTTTCGTAGGATCGTAGTTTCTACGGATCCAAGGCAATAACACATTATTAAGAATGTTCAAATACTCCGCTGTGTTGATTTTAAGACCCGCTTCGATGAAATGAGGAGGCATTACCTTTCCATCACTTGCCACGGCTGCAAAAACCATCACAGAAGCAGGATGTTTGCTCTGCATCACAGGAGGAACTTCCTAAGGGTCACAGGCAATAACTCGAGTGTTCTGGCGATTTGGAACCTCATCCACGATGAACTTTTTCTCATCAACAAAAATGCGCACATGTCCTCCTTTGTGTTAAAGATGGTTGATAAGCTTGGGGCATCTTTCAACTCTGATAGCTTTTGAACGGGCAGTGAGGAGATTACGGCGTCTCCTAACGTAGGACTTCATCCCAAGATCTTCGTTGATTGCTCTGCTGATAGTTCTGCGACTCACATTGCGCTTTTTTGCCAGTTTCGACATCGACTGACTTGGGTCTGACTTAATCGACTTTTTAGTCTCACCAGGAAAGTTTTTGTGCGCTTTAGATCACTACGAGTACTGTGCCGACTTCTCTCAACCTTACACTCGGTATCGAAATTAGCCACAACCCGATAGACAGTCGTTTTTTGCATAGCCAGTGCTCTTAACAATGTCCGAAGGAGAACTCCCGGCGCGTCTCATTTCGCATATAGTTATTCTTCGTGCTTATTCCGCCATATTAAAACAAATTTGAGTAAATATAATTATGCTATCTTGCAATAAAGTGTTTAAGGATCCTTAGTAAAAAAACAGTAATCATATGATCAAAAATAAAAAAGATATTAGCATTTTGAATTAGTTCCAATTTATCTGCCCGACCCTGTATATTTATCTTCATATATATATGTTTATATATATACATATATATACCTGTATGTATATAAACATATATATGAAGATAATATATATATATATAAATGTTTTTAAAATCCCGAAACAGTTTTCATGGTAAATAACTGACGATCCCTTATATATAAAAACATATATAAAAACATATATAAAAATATATTTATATTAGAGTATATCTTGGAAGTAAACTAAAATAGTGATTGCAGTAGATTGATTAACTTACTAGACTAAAATCTTTCAACGAATAATTTTTTTTTTCAGTTTTGAAGGTTAAAAGAACTTCCGAGACTATATATATATATATATATATATATATATATATATATATATATATATATATATATATATATATATATATACTGTTACAAATGTAGGGAGAGCTATCGAGATTAAAAGTAGGAAACTGCGAAAGACATCGTTAGTATGTATACATATGTTTATATATAGAGATAGGATTCATTTTTGCATATTTATACACGACGAGATTCAAGAAACCATTACAGCCGCCAGGTTGGACTTAGTGTAGTCATGTCTATTGTTAGCCAACACAACCGAGAATGATATTATAATGCGACTCGAATGACGTCAGAGAAAGAGAGATAAAAAGATAGATAGTGAGGGAGAAGAAACAGGACGTTAACTGCCGGCGAGGAAGGATGAGTCACTGGGTTAAGACGGACATATTTTGAGGACAACTACAGTCAGTCATTCTGAGGACATCTGCACTAAGAAGTAAACGGCCGTCGACAAGAAAAGATGTGCGACTACAGTGTCGCAGGAAAGGCAGGGACCTTTTGAAAATGGAATTATTGCCGACCTCGGCTCGGACGAGACGACCCGCTGAACTTAAGCATATCGCTAAGCGGAGGAAAAGAAACCAACCGGGAATTGTTTTTCCTGAGGAGAAATGTATTTTAAAAACCACATGTGCAAAGAAATATGGCTATTACGACTTGCCGGAAATATCGACACTAAAATAAACAATGCATCCACTTGTAAGTGATAATTTGAATATCTCTTCTCGGACATTCGCCCCCGGGGCTGTTTTATATATGTATACTTTTGTATGGAAATGAATCCTGCTGCTATAGGCCTAATATAGACAATCCCCCCATCTTAATACTATACTTTTGTTTTCATGTTTTCTTTTGTTTTGTTTTTTATAGATAAACTCCCCCTTTTTTTAGTATACTGTTTCATTAAATAAATGAATACAAATTTCATCCTACTGTCTTTTGTCGTTCTTCGCATCTTAAAACGTTTTATTTGAACTCTGGGATATCACGAGCCACTCCGGACGACTTTTTTATTACTTTTTTTTTTAATACTTTTTTTTTATCATTGTCACATATTGTCTTTCGGTGGTCACGACCGGCGGCATTCGTGACAAGATATACTTGATTAAGTACCTGTCAGCGCCAGGTTTCTAAAACGTTTTGAATCTTCTAAATTAAAAAAAAATGTGTTTTTTACATTTACTTTAAATTGCTATGAAATAGTTATTAAAGTACTATCACAGTGGAGTGTGATGATGACCGATATGTGATTATAAATATCTGGTTATAAATAACTGGAATTCTATAGTAAAGATACTATTGGCATTATCTAATGTGATATTTTCGCACGGAAACATGCGAGAAACATATAAATAAAAATGTGAATTATTCAAATTATAATTGGGATCGAAACTGGACGCAAATAAATAATTAAAAAATGTATTAGATTGAAACACACGATGGCATAATATATTTAAACTGAAAACGAACCTTTTATGTCCATGACCACCGAACATACGAAAATATTGTGTTTTTTTTAATCTACATATATTATTAATGAGTTGGCGTAGAGATTTAACCACATCCATCTTAAATAGAACTATTGTCTAACATGAATAAAGAAACATAGAAAAGTTCCAATAATAAACATTTTTAACAAGTATATAAACTACGTACGATGGCAAGATGAATGATTAATATTAACTTAATTTGATATGTTCATTTGATTATTTATTTATTTTGATAACCTGTAGTAAAAAGAAGCAGATGTTTATAAGTGTTATCGCTTAAAGTTAGTAGGCAAAATATTAAAACCACAAAATGCTTCGCCATTATTGGCATCCGCTATTTAGCTTAACATTTTACTAAGATAGTCGTATAGAATTACGTACGAAATATAAATGATACGATATTTGTCTGAATTGCTGTTTGTTTTCTCACTTATCCTCACTACTTAAAAATGTTTCGGTCGGGGTTAGAAACAAGCGCGTATTTTATTCGCAAACTTTTGCATTACGTGACGAAAGTTCACACACACACACATATATAAAATATGTATAATATATATATATATATATATATATATATATGTATATATATATATATATATATGTATATATATATATATATATATATATATATATATATATATGTATATATATATATATATATGTATATATATATATATGTATATATATATATATATATATATATATATATATATATATAAAGTGGTGTACTAAAAGCGAACTTTTAGGAAAGGTAAAACCTATTGTGGAAAGTGTACAGCTCAATATCCAGAATAGAGCAGTTTGCTATTTTAAAACATATTCCATGATATTTTAGCCCAGGAAGTCCTTTTAAATGGCGAATATTTTCCACCTCACGTTTTACTGAGTTTAGCCTGCATCCACGAACGTACCTTTTATTGGACTTTTTACTCTCTGGATTCTATCTATCTTCGCCGCACCTGAAGTTGTGGTTTTTGGAATTTAACTTTGAATCCTTTCTCACCACCTCTCGTGCCTTTTTAACGACCTACCTATCTACATTTCATTTTCACCGCTTGGACTTTTTGACACCGGACTTTTTTGCAATCGGACATTTGCTTGCATTCGGGCAGAATTTTTGCCTTGTGTCTCTTTCCCTACAATTTTTATTTTACTTTTTCAAATTTTAAATCTTGGCCTTTGCCAACTTATCTATCCCAGCGACTTCCTCTGATGATAAGATTTTGATCTTTGAAATATATTATATATATATACATACTTATATATATATATTATATGTAATGTATATATATATATATATATATATATATATATATGACAAAGAAAAAACTAAAAAGGATGTTTTTTATGTGTTCATCAACGTTTTGTCTTTATTTGTAAGACTTCTTCAGGATGATAATATTAAGAAACATGTCATGCAAGTACGTGAACATTTGGGGTTGACATGATGGGTTGATGGAAAGACGTAGTAGCCACTACTAGAAGCAGTAGGATCAACGTCCAGGCTTGGTGATGTCAGTCGCGTGGAGTGAAATGAATGTTGATTGTTCTGAGTGAAAAAGGTTGAAAGGTGGGGGTGAGCAGGGATAATGTGCATGCATACACCCCCCACACCAAACATCTTCATTCACCACGAACCGAAACCTTCCAACCTACTCATCCCTCACATTCTTGAAGCAGCCACCTGGTCAAACATTCCCCCTCCTCTTTCCCCACCTCTCAACTTCTTCACTCACTGCCATCCACATTATTCCCGCTCACCCCTACCTCTCCACTATTTCACTTACAATTATTCACATTCACGTTATTGCAGTCGGGCTGACGTATGGCCCTGTTCGGTCTAAGGTTGTCCACTGTCCCAGACTTTACCTTTTCTTTGAGAAAGGGTTTTTTATCTCTAATCTTCTTAAGCACCCTTTCCAGGGAATGCTGATGGGGCTGCTCAGGCATATTTTGCAGACTGCCACGCGCTAATTCTAGTGTCTTGACTTTTGAACTTAACGCCTGACGTTGCGTCCAACTTCCTGGAGAGGTTAATAAAATAAGTGTATTGATGTTTCTATTTTATCATCTCTATTACTGAATAACTCTGTAGTCGATCTGAGGTTTTGGCCGAGGTGGTTATGTAGTATTGCTTTTTCAATCACTTTTACGAAATAAATGTCGATCATTTAACTCCTATTTTTAAGTGATTTAATCGTATTTTCCACAGTTTGAGACTCATATTAGTTGCTAAATTTTCAAATTCGTGAACTAATGCCTCGAGGTTGACGCTGTACATTGAGACTTGTGGGAATGAGGCCACGGTCTCCATTGCCATGCCTTCTTTGATCGGTATTATGTTTTTAATGGAAATGATTGATGCGATCAAAGGACACACACGTCTATCGACTCACGCGCATCCACACATACACATAGAGATATGCATATGGCAAGACGTACATAGGCACACAATAAAAAAACCCAGACGAGAATGACAGATAAGAGATTGAATCATCGTGCTATTCTCATAAAAAAGAGACTTTTCAAGCAATCTGTACGTTCACAAAGAACCTACGAAAAGATTACACCCGTAACAAATGCAGATTTATCTACGATCGTCTGTCCACAGATATCGTCACGCTTATCGCATACAATAATGACCAGCGACGTAGATGTATATTTTTTAATTACTTCATGTGTATACACGTATATTATTGTAATGTAATATGATATGTTGCAGATAGTTATTTTCACTATTTAATTCAACAGTGCTCGCCACTTGAGTAGAGCTTAGTAGAGGTAGCTTGAAAATGTATTTATGGTAGGCTAGTTACACAGAAATATTCATGTTTGATTCCCAAAGAAAATCATCACGCTAAATACATTTAGCCTAATGGGCTCTAGACGGCGAATAACACACCCGTTGATAATTGTTATATATATATATATATATATATTATTAATGCTCTATCCAGTATATTGAGCTTCAGTTTTTATCCGGATGTTTCACTAATTATAAGATATTAGTTGAAGCTTATATCTTTTGTTGGATTGCTTCATATATATATATATATATATATATATATATATATATATATATATATATATATATATAGATATATATATATTATTATTATTATTAATAAAATGACTCTTCATGTCATATTTACAACCACTATAATTAGTATTATTGCTGTTTTCTTCTTTATTATTATTATTATTATTATTATTATGTTCATTATTATTATTATTATTATTATTATTATTATTATTATTATTATTATTATTATTATTATTATTATTATATTCTAATATTTTCTAATTATTCTATTTGTTATCCAACTATTACATATTATTAATTATTATCGATTATTATTGATCACTATTATTATTATTATTGTTATTATTATCATAATTATTATTAATAATATTTATCAATATCGTAATGTGACATTATGGGTTTTTTTTTCCGATTATAAATATTGTAACGATACATTACAATTCTTAATCTATATAGATTTATAGTTCGTGATAGCGCAGGCCCGGGGTCAACGTTTCTCGATGTATTACCCAAACTCGGAACAACACGAAACTCACTGCGAAAGTTAGAAACGTCGGCCGGGCCTGTATGTAAATTTAGCCTTCATTTAAATGCAGAATAATTAACATAATTTTATCTCCACATTTTAACAATAGTTCCTAAGCCTTGAAACTGGCTTTACACTTATAATTTCCGTAACATGTTTCAAATCATTCTTACGTTTTAAATCAATATTAAAGTTACCTTATAGATTTCTGCCTCACTGTTGGTCGTGGGTTTGCGTACATGTCTTGTGGGAAAATTCTGTCCTCATGCATGCGAGACATAAACCCTCGAAGGCAAGACTTTTGAGAGAGATTCTATCCTTGTATTTCACACGTCAATCGGAGAGATTTCCACTCGTCGGTTCCTTCATTCACACTCTCTTTTACTTTCATACTGTTTGTGGAATGTGACGTTTGCAATCGGCTATATTCTTGTTCCGCTCTTAGCATCTTGCTCTGCGTCTTAGCCCATATCTGGCGATGTCCCCCGAACTCTACGCATTGCAGAACTCAGTTAATGGCCGTCCGTCTATGTCGCGCCTCCATGGTGAACTGTCTAGAAAACTAATTTCTCACCACGGATCTGTGACGTCAGAGCCCTTTGACCCTTAAACCAATGTCATAATAGAACTCAATATCGCTTTTGTGTCTTACCTTTTTGATCCGAGTTTTTCATCCCGGCCAACTCACATCTAGTGTGTTATGATTATCAGAATGAAACACCGTGGGAACATTTTTGCTTGTCCCAAATTATATATGCACCTATTTTGCACTCCATCCTATTTCTTTCACCCAGTTCATAATCCATACTAGCTAACTTTACACGTTTATAGAATAAAGGGCCCCTCATAATATAACACACTTTCCTCTCTTATCAGAAAAATACTTGGATGTTTTTCTCCTCACCCCATATCCCTTGGATTGGTTATAATCTGGAACCACACATGACTGGGCCCCAATCCTCCGAATCCAGCCAAAAATTCATCGGCATCACACGCTTCTAATCCTGGGATGTAAGACAAGTCATCTTACGATCTGAATCTGCTCTCCGGCCATCCAATCAAAATCGATAATCGGACGACCTTTGCCCCGAATTGACCGTATGTCATACCTGGGCACTTATCTCACACGCATATCATTCTTCTGATATCACTATACGACCGATTTTAAATTTAGCTAATTCATGCGTATTACCGCGATATATGGGAACAAAAAACAGAAACCCCCCCTTTTAACATATCAGAATATTTGGTCAGCCCGCGAAAATTATAAAAGGTACCGTTTCCCTACCACTTGCTACAACCGGACCGTGAGTTCCACACACTTCAGCACTCCGGTGCGAATGTCCGAGAATCATCACATGTTTTTCTAACTCCCGGCCTCTTTGACGTAGAGGCTCCCATCCCATGGCTCTAACTATACAGTACAGTGAAAAGGGGACAGGTTATTTCAAACACCACTCCCGGAAAACATCGGGTTACCAAACCAGGTCCAACCTGCTATCGTCTAATCGAAGTATACTTAACACGGTATATTTTTAAACCGACCCCCTCCAGGGTTTTATCCGTCCCCAACACGCACACGTAAGTCGCCCTGCACCCCGATTAACTCCAAACCCCTTTGATGTGGAACAAACATCAATATTCTTCGCTCCCTTCCCATGATTCTAACTATGCAGTAGGAGGTAGTGGAGATTCCTCTCCGCGCACATGCCGGCCAACATCTAAAATCCAAAGATGGGACCACATGCTACAACTTAAAATTCAACATCATTGACACTATATACATCAATGTAATTGCGGACAAACCTAGGTCACACGAATTCAATCACTGACCACCACCTTTCGTGGTCACCACCCGTTCGCAATCTAACGCATGCGGTTCGAAACTCCGTTCGATATTGCCAAGTCAACACCCGTGACCACCCTTTCAAGCGAGGATACGGCGAACCTTCGGTGATCCCTTTCTATCCTGCACATCCTGTACATACGATGCACACTGGGATATTCCCGAGAAAATAAACCCTGCCAAAAGGTTTCCACAACATGACCCAAACCGATCCTCACAGCCGTCGACCACAACGATTCCATCATGCAACCTACAAACCTGAATCCATTGCGTGGCTGACCTCAAACTTAATTAACTGTCTTTTTTCTTTCTTTTTTTAAATAACTTTTTCAAGCTAAAGGGAAAACAACTTCTCTTAGACACAAAATTCATTAAAAAACCCAAATTAAAAAAAAATTTGAACCGACGGAACGAATAGAAATATATCTCCAATATACAAATTATGCAAATTACAACAATTATTACTAAAAAAACAATTACTTATTGTCTTTCTTCTTTTCCTTTGAACACAATCCAAACCAAAGAAAAAAATACAAAGAAACGGCCAACATGCATGAAATTCCTAAAAAAAATTTTTTTTTCTCTTTTAATTTTTTACAATCAACACAAATCCCCGCACAAACCATTGCCCAAGGAAAAAAATCAATGACATATAACACAAGTCAAACAAAAGAGCAAAGTAAACAATCCTTAACATCGGCGAACGGATTGATATACCGTCTCCTCCGACCCGGGCGGCGCCGAGCGGCCCTGCTGGACAACTTGTTTGCAACATTTTCGCAGTAGCAGACTTACTGGAAATCTCAGGTCTCTTCGCTTGTCTCTCACTCTATCTGTCTTTTTACTTCCATTTTCTCTCTCTTTTCTCTCTCTTTGCATCGCCGTCACCCACAATTATCAAAAACAATACATTTAACACAGTAAAACACGTGCGCATGCGTGTGAATGGAAAAATCATAATTTTTGTGTGGCACATCACCTCTTTTTTAAGTTCTGTTACTTCAAAATCTAACCGTCTTTAACTAAATCATGTCTCTGTATTGTCCATTTCGATCGTCTTATTTTTTCTTTATCTTACATCTTACATCACAATAATGGTCAACTTTTTTTTCATACAATTTGAACGGCATATCAACCTTTTTTGAATTCTGCCGTGAATTCTATCTCTTAACTTACAGTCACCGATAACCTTATAAAAACAAACCGGACTTTTTACTTTTAACACGATTAAACTACCATAACTCATTGTTTTCTTTCAAGGTGTGCGTGTGCTGGTGTCTTTTTCAACATAATATCAGTTCACAGACAACGAAAGTCGAACGTCACATCAACCCTTTTTTTCCTCTCTCTTTTCACGTGGGTGTGTGCATTTTGACGAGCTCATCTTTTATTTCGCGCTCTCTGTCTCTGTCTTTCCTGTCTACCCGTCTTTTTCTTTTTTTTCGGAACGCGCACGTTGTTTTTCTTGCTTTTAAAAACTTTTTGAGGTAACCTATGGTTCGAATTCAGCTCATTTCATGCTCGAAACGCTAGCTCAATTACCAACAATTATATATACTAGCGGGACCCTGTGAAAATTCCACAGTGTTTTCTACATCAATCTGTATAATTTACTGTTAATAATATTATACGGTTGCTAGAAATACGCACATATTTTACTCACAAAAATTTTGCGTGACGGAATGGAAGTATATATATTTATTTATATTACTCGGTTGCCGGGGCAAAAGCTGTCTCTTCACTAAATCTTCTTAAATAGGAGTGTCAGATCGTGACACACAAAATAAATAACACACACTCTATCGTATTAATATATAAATAATAATAATAATAATAATAATAAGAAGAAGAAGAAGAAGAAGAAGAAGAAATTTTAAATATTAAAAAATAAAATAAATAAATAAATAAATAAATACATACCGTAAGCCTGAAACCGGCCCATTTGGTAAGCGTTTCCGCTAATGAAACGGGATACCAGAGTTCTATCCTCGGTTGAGTCATAGCAAAGACTAAAACAAACTTTGCTAAAACTCTCAGTATTATAAGGTCAGGATCAAGGACAATGAAGCAGTCCTGGGGAAAGAGTGGCGCCCTCCCCTACATCTCGGGTTAGCCGCTAATGTAAAGAGATCCTCTACTGTAATCGGACAATTTAGCCTTTTATAAAGTCTGAAATTAGCGACCACCTCACCTAAAATAAGCGAACGCCATTTTTGTTTGACGAATTTGACAATATAACTAAATAAATATTTGAAATAAAAAAATTAATTTATCAGATGTTAACTATACAATATCATTGCCTTTGTCTTATTTTTACGTATCTATTTGGTACTTTGTTACATTGGGACCCGGGCTAACTTTGACCCTGACCCTAACTTTAACCCTAACCCCCAATGACCCTGAACTTTATAGGTAATCCTACTCCCCTCCCTGACCCTAACCCTAACGACGGGGTCAAAGTTAGCGCGGGTCCCAATCTAACAAAGCACCATCTATTTGTTAGTAAGTTACGCTTGTTTTATTATGAGCACTCCTCGGATAAGAGTGAAATATTTAAAAAAAATTAATAATTTGCATTCAAATAACGCGTGTACGATGGACACTCTACTAAAAAGGGTTGATATACCGTAAAAACTGGCAGGTTTCCGAAATAAAACGAAATTATGCTTGTTACTTTTTTTTTCGATTAGATTTTCTTTTTTATTTTGCTTTGAATCACGACTTTCCTCACTTTCGTTTTTGTTAATTTTTTTTTTACTTTTTGCGATTTATTTATTTGTTTTTATTGCGTTTTCACTTTTCAATTATGTTTATTCTCTCTCTCTCTCTCTCTCTCTTACTCTATCTTCTCCCTCTATCTCTCTCTTACGAATACAAACTTTCTCTTTCTTTCGTACGCGCTCTCTGTGTTTCACTGAAAAAAAAAGGAATTCCACAGTGTTTTCTACATCAATCTGTATAATTTACTGTTAATAATATTATCCGGTGGCTAGAACTATGCACATATCTTACTCACCAAAATTTTGCGTGACGGGATGGAAGTATATATATTTATTATATTACTCGGTTGTCGGGGTAAAAGCTGTCTCTTCAGCAATCACTATCGGTCGCGACTCCCCTCCCCCGTTGCCAGGGGCAAAAGTAAATACTAAATCTTATTAAATGGGAGTGTCAGATCGTGACACAAAATAAGAAACTTAACTTCTCAGATGTTAACTATACAATATCATAGTCATTGTCTTATTTTTTACGTCTATATTTGGTAGTTTGTTACATTGGGACCTGGGCTAACTTTGGCCCTGACCCTAACTTTAACCCTAACCCCCAATAACCCTGAACTTTATAGCTAACCCTAACCCCTCACTGACCCTAACCCTAACGACGGGGTCAAAGTTAGCGCGGGTCCTAATGTAACAAAGCACCTTCTATTGTTAGTAAGTTTACTTTTTGCGATTTATTTATTTGTTTTTATTGCGTTTTCACTCTTTCTCTATTCCCCCCCCCCCTACCTCTCTTACGAACACACACTCTCTCTTTCTTTCGACCACGCTCTCGGTGTTTCACTGAGAAAAAAAACAAAAAAAAAAAAACATTGCTTATTGTCCGTTCAAAACATTTAAAAAATAAATACTGATCCCTTACCATCCAAAAATAATAAATAAATGTTTTAACACTTTAAGAAGTGGTGCAAATAAAAATAAATACTTAGTTCAAACTATCATTGAAAAAAAAAACATTGCTTAACGTCCGTTCAAAAAAAAAAAAAAAATAATAAACATGCCCTAAAAACGCCAAAATAAAAAAACAAAAAATAGTTTTAAGTTTTAAGCAACACAAACAAGTACTTTTTGACCAGGTGATTAAAAAAATGTATTATTTGTTTCCCATCCCCTCGAAATGTAGAAAAAAATCGTAGCGGTTGGTTGGGATCGAACTATAAACCAGTCGGGCCAAAGACAAAATTACTACGTCGCTTACCGTTACGCTAAAGGGAAATAATTAAAATATGACGCAAACATTAGACTAATTAAATGTTGTTAATAATCTAGGTGCGGCACGCATGCGCAGAGCGTTTGCCGGAAGCGTGACACACGTACGTACACCTTAGCGTATTAATATATAGATGTAACATCATCGCTTTTTAAAAACAAACATATTGTAACCGTGCTTTACACTTCATAATCTATATAGTTTTACTGTTCGTGATGGTGCAGGCCAAGAGTCAAGGTTTTTCGAAGTACCACCAAAACTCGAAACAACACGAAACTCACTGCGAAAGTTAGAAACGTCGG
>OY744527.1:38523909-38548909 GCA_963556195.1 Sepiola atlantica | reverse complement strand
ACTATATATATACCTATCGCCGCCCCGGCGCGCATACTATATTCGTATCTATCGCCGCCCCAGTGTCCATACTATATATTTTCTTACGAAATATTTGAAGTTTAAAAAACAAAATCTTTCGCCCGACCCCCTAAAAAGTGTGGCACGACTCCTACAATTTTCCTCGACCCCTAATATCTTAAGTCGCACCCTCCAATTTTGTTTTACTCTCTCCCAACCCTGAGAAATATTTTGAGTTAAAAAAAATAAAAAAATTAAAAAAACTAACCTAAAAAGTTCGGCCTGACCCCTAAAATTTTCCCGGACCCCTCAATCTCTCCAGCACCATACATCCTAACTTGTTTTTCACTCTCCACCAACCCTGAGAAATATTTTGAGTTAAAAAAAATTAAAAAATTTGGCCTGACCCCTAAAAAGTTCGGCCTGACCCCTAAAATTTTCCACGACCCCTCAATCTCTCCAGGCCCCTAATTTTTTACTCTCCCCCAACCCCGAGAAATATTTTGAGTTCAAAACATAAAAAAAAGAAAAAAATTGGGCCTGACCCTTAAAAAGTTCGACCTAACCCCTAAAATTGTCCCCGACCCCTAACTCTCTCAAGCCCCCTCTCCTCCCAACTAATTTTTCACTCTCCCCCAACCCTGAGAAATATTTTGAGTTCAAAACAAAATAAAAACAAAAAAATGTTGCCTGACTCCTAAAAAGTTCGGCCTGACCCCTAACATTTTCCCCGACCCCTCAATCTCTCCAGCCCTCCCCTCCCAACTAATTTTTCACTCTCCCCCAACCCTGAGAAATATTTTGAGTTCAAAACAAAAACATAAAAGAAAAAACTTTGGCCTGATACCCAAAAAGTTCGGCCTGACCCCTAAAATTTTCATACAAATAAAAGTGAAAACAGTGGGGAGCATAATTATTTCTCTTACTTTATATATTGAGACATTATTTGACATCTAAACTAATATTAGTCAAAACAATGGCGGAGCATAATTATTTCTCAGTGAAGTCAGTAGACTTCACTGATTGAGACCTTATTTGATATGTATACAAATATTAGTGAAAACAATGGTCGAGCATAATTATTTCTCTTCTTACTTTCTTTTTGTCGACGTTATTTAACATGTATACAAATATTAGTGAAAACAATGGCGGAGCATAATTATTTCTCTTCTTACTTTACTTATTGAGACGTTATTTAACATGTATACAAATATAAGTTAAAACAATGGCGGAGCATAATTATTTTTCTTCTTACTTTACTTATTGAGACGTTATTTATAAGTATACAGATATTAGTGAAAACAATGGCGGAGCATAATTATTTCTTTTATTGCTTATTGAGACATTATTTAACATGTATACACATATTAGTCAAAACAATGGAGGAGCATAATTATTTCTCTTCTTACTTTACTTATTGACATGTTATTTAACATGTATACAACTATAAGTGTAAACAATGGCAGAGCATAATTATTTCTGTTCTTTCTTTAATTATGTCGACGTTATTAAATTTGATTAAACAATAAAAAGAGGTGACATACCATAAAACGTAGTGAGCCAACCATAAAAAGTGGTGACCCAACAATAAAACGTGGTGACCCAACAATAAAACGTAGTGACCTAACCATAGAACGTAGTGACCCAACAATAAAACGTAGTGACCCAACAATAAAAAGTGGTGACCCAACCATAAAACGTAGTGACCCAACCATAAAAAGTGGTTACCCAACAATAAAAAGTAGTGATCCAGCAATAAAACGTAGTAACCCAACAATAAACAGTGGTGACCCTACAATAAAACTGTGACCTAACAATAAAACGTGGTAAGCCAATAATAAAACTTAGTGATCCAACAATAAAACGTAGTGACCCAGCAATAAAAAGTGGTGACTCAACGAAAAAAGTTGTAACCCAGCAATAAAAAGTGGTGACCCAATAATAAAAGTGGTGACCCGACAATAAAACGTGGTAACCCAACAATAAAAATAGTGACCCAACAAACAAACGTAGTGAGCCAACAATCAAACGTAGTGACCAACCATAAAAAGTGGTAACCCAACTATAAAACGTAGTGACCCAACCATAAATGATACGTAGTGACCTAGCAATAAAACTTGGTGACCAAACATTAAAACGTAGTAACCCAACCATAAAACGTAGTGACCTAACCATAAATCGTAGTGATCAAACAATAAAATGTAGTGACCCAACCATACAAAGTGATTACCAAACCATAAAACGTAGTGACCCTACCATAAAAAGTAGTGACCAAACAATAATACGTAGTGACCCAGCAATAAAACGTAGTGACTCAAAATTTAAACGTAGTGACCCAACAATAAAACATAGTGACCCACCATACAAAGTAGTGACCGAACAATAAAAAGTGCTGACACAACAAAAACGTAGTGACCTAACAATAAATCGTAGTGACCTTACAATCAAACGTAGTGACCCAACAATAAAACATAGTGGCTCAACAATAAAACGTAGTTACCCAGCAATAAAACGTGGTGAGTCAACCATAAAAGTTGTGACCCAGCAAGAGACTACCTCAACAATAAAACCCAACAATAAAAGAGACTACCCAACAATTAAACGTAGTGATCAACATTAAAAAGTGGTGACCCTACAATAAAAGTGGTGACCCAGCAATAAAAAGTGGTGAGCCAACAATAAAACGTAGTGACCCAAACATAAATCGTAGTGACAACACAATTAAACGTAGTGACCCAACAATAAAACGTAGTGACCTCACCATAAGAAATGGTGACCCAACAATACAACGAAGTGATCCAGCAATTAAAAGTGGTAACCCAGCAATACCACGTAGTGCCCAGCAATAAAAAGTGGGGACCCAACAATAAAACGTAGTGACCTAACCATAAATCGTAGTGATCCAACAATAAAACGTAATGACCCAACCATAACAGGTAGTGACCTAACAATAAAAAGTGGTGATCCAACAATAAAACGTAGTGACCCAGCAATAAAAAGTGGTGACCCAGCAATAAAACGTGGTGACCCAACCAAAAAAGTGGTGACCCAACAATAAAAAGTGGTGACCCAACAATAAAAGTCGGAACCCAACAATAAAAAGTCGTGACCCAGCAATAAAACGTAGTGACTTTACCATACACGTTGTGACCCAACCATAAAAAAGTGGTGACCTAACAAGAAAACATAGTGACCAAACCATAAAATGTAGTGGCACAACCATAAAAAGTGGTGACCTAACAATTATACGTACTGACAACACAATCAAACGTAGTGACCCAACCATAAAACGTAGTGACACCACCATAAAAAGTGGTGACCCAACAATAAAACGTAGTGACCGAACCATAAATCGTAGTGACAACACAATAAAATGTTGTGCCCTAACCATAAAACGTAGTGACCTCAACATAAAACGTAGTGACCCAGCAATAAAGAGTAGAGACCCAGCAATAAAACGTAGTGAGCTAACCATAAATCGTAGTGATCCAACAATAAAACGTAGTGACCTAACCATAAAACGCAGTGACCAACCATAAAAAGTGGTGACCCTACAATAAAACGTAGTAGCCCAGCAATAAAAAGTGGTGACCCAGCAATAAAACGTGGTGACCCAACCAAAAAAGTGGTGACCCAACAATAAAAAGTGGTGACGCAACAATAAAAGTCGTAACCCAACAATAAATAGTCGTGACCCAACAATAAAACGTAGTGACTTAACCCTAAACGTTGTTACCCAACAATAAAACGAGTGATCCTTCCATAAAAAGTGGTGACCCAACAATAAAACGTGGTGAACTAACCAAAAAAGTGGTGACCCATCAATAAAACGTAGTGACCAATCAATATAACGTGGTGACTCAACGATAAAACGTAGTGACCAACCATAAAAAGTGGTGATCCAGCAATTAAACATGGTGACCAAACCAATAAAGTGGTGACCCAAAAATGAAAAGTGGTGACACAACAATAAAAAGTCGTGACCCAACAATAAAAAGAGGTGACCGTGCAATAAAACGTAGTGACTTAACCATAAACGTTGTGACCCAATTATAAAACGTATTGACCCTTCAATAAAAAGTGGTGACTCAACCAAAAAAGTGGAAACCCAACAAAAAAAAGTGGTGACACAACAATAAAAGTGGTGACCCAAAATAAAAAGTGATCACCCAGCAATAAAACTTAGTGTTTTCAGCATACATGTAGACACCCAACCATAAAAAGTGGTGACCCAACAATAAAACGTAGTGACCCAACCATAAATGGTAGTGACAACACAATAAACCGTAGTGCCCTAACCACAAAATGTAGTGACCTCACCATAAAAAGTAGTAACCCAACAATAAAAAGTAGTGACCCAGCAATTAAAAGTGGTGACCCAGCAATAAAACGTAGTGCCCAGCAATAAAACGTGGTGCCCCAACCATAAAACGTAGTGACCTAACCATAAAACGTAGTGACCCAAAAATAAAACGTAGTGACCAAACCATAAAAAGTGGTGACCCAAACATAAATCGTAGTGACCCAACCATAAAAAGTGGTCACCCAACAATAAAAAGTAATAATCCAGCAATAAAACGTTGTGACCCAACATTAAAACGTAGTGACCCAATAATTAAAAATTGGATCCCAGCAATAAGAAGGGGTGACCCATCGACAAGCCGTGGTGACACAACCAAAAAAGTGGTGACGTAACAATAAAAAGTAGTGACATAAATCGTGGTGACCAAACAATAAAATTGGTGACCCAACTATTAAATGCAGTGACCCAACAATAAAACGTACTGACCAACCATAAAAAGTGGTGACCCAACAATAAAACGTAGTGGCCCAGCAAAAGAAAGTTCTGACCCAACAATAAAGTTGTGACCCAACAATAAAACGTAGTGCCCAGAAATAAAAAGGGGTGACCCAGCAATAAAACGTGGTGACCCAACCAAAAAAGTGGTGACCCAACAATAAAACGTAGTGACCCAACAATAAAACGTAGTGACCCAGCAATAAAAAGTGGTGACCAACGATAAAAATGGTGACCCATTAATATGAAGTGGTGACCCAACAATAACACGTAGTGACCAACATTAAAAAGTGGAGAACCAACAATAAAACGTGGTGACCCAGCAATAAACAGTGGTGACACAACAATAAAAAGTGGTGACCCAACAATAAAACGTGGTGACCAACCAAAAAAGTGGTGACTCAACAATAAAAAGTTGTGACACAACAATAAAAATCGTGACCCAAAAATAAAAAGTGGTCACCCAGCAATAAAACGTAGTGTTTTTACCATAAATGTTGTCACCCAACCATAAAAAGTTGTTACTCAACTATAAAACATAATGACCTAACCATAAATCGTAGTGACCCAACATTAAAAAGTGGTGACCAAACCATAAAACCTAGTGACCCAACCATAAAACGTGGTACCTTACAAGAAAACGTAGTGACCTAGCAATTAAAAGTGGTAACCCAACAATAAAACGTAGTGACTGACCATAAATAGTGGTGACCCAACATTAAAATGGTAACCTCACAATAAAAAATTAGTGACCCAACAATAAAACGTAGTCACCCATAAATAAAACGTGATGACTCAACGATACAAGTTGTGACCTAGCAATAAAACGTAGTGACTAACATAAAAAGTGGTGACACAGCAATAAAAAGTGGTGACCTAACAATAAAACGTAGTTACCTAACAATTGATCGTAGTATCCCAACAATCAAACGTACTAACCAACCATAAAAAGTGGTGACCGAACCAAAAAAGTGGTTACACAACAAAAAACGTAGTGACCTAACAATAAATCGTAGTGACCCAACAATAAAATGTAGTGACCCAACAATAAAACGTAGTGGCCCAACAATAAAACGTTGTTACCCAGCAATAAAACGTGGTGAGTCAACCATAAAAGTTGTGACCCAGCAATAAGTAGTAATGACCCAACAATAAAACGTAGTTATCAACATTAAAAAGATGTGACCGAACAATAAAAGTGGTGACCATACAATAAAACGTAGTGAACCAAATATAAATCGTAGTGACAACAAAAAAAAACGTAGTGACTCAACAATAAAACGTAGTGACACAACACTAAAAAGTGGTGACCCAACAATAAAACGTATTGATCCAGCAATTAAAAGTGGTGACCCGGCAGTACCACGTAGTGCCCAGCAATTAAAAAGTGGTGACCTAGCAATAAAAAGTGGTGACCCAACAATAAAAAGTATTGACCTAACCATAAATCGTAGTGATCCAACAATCAAACGTAGTGACCCAACCATAAAACGCAGTGACCAACCATAAAAAGTGGGGACCCAACAATAAAACGTAGTGACCCAGCAATAAAAAGTGGTGACCCAACCAAAAAAGTGGTGACCCAACCAAAAAAGTGGTGACCCAACAATAAAAAGTGGTGACGTCACAATAAAAGTCGTAACCCAACAATAAAAAGTCGTGACCCAACAATAAAACGTAGTGGCTTAACAATAAACGTTGTTACCCAACCATAAAACGTAGTGATCCTTACATAAAAAGTGGTGATCCAACAATAAAACGTGGTGAACTAACCAAAAAAGTGGTGCCCCAACCATAAAAGTCGTGACCCAACATACAAAGGTGGTGACCCAACAATCAAACGTAGTGACTTTACCATAAACGTAATGACCCAACCATAAAAGTGGTGACCCAACAAGACAACATAGTGACCTAACTATAAATCGTAGTTGACCAACCTTAAAAAGTGGTGACAAAACCATAAAACGTAGTGACCCAACCATAAAAAGTGGTGACCTAACAATAAAAAGTCGTGACAACACAATAACACGTAGTGATCATACCATACATCATAGTGACAACACAATAAAACGTTGTGCCCTAACCATCAAACGTAGCTCCCTTACCATAAAAAGTAGTGACCCAACAATAACACGTAGTGACCCAGCAATTAAAAGTGGTGACCCAGCAATAAAACGTAGTGCCCAGCAATAAAAAGTGGTGGCCCAGCAATAAAACGTAGTAACCTAACCATAAAACGTAATGACACACCAATAAAACGTAGTGACCCAACCATAAAAAGTGGTGCCCAGCAATAAAAAGTGGTGACCCAGCGATAAGACGTGGTGACACAACAAAAAAAGTGGTGACGTAACAATAAAAAGTAGTGACTTAACCATAAATCGTAGTGACCAAACAATAAAAAGTGGTGACCCAACTATAAAATGCAGTGACCCAACAATAAAACGTTGTGACCAACCATAAAATTGGTGACCCAACAATAAAATTTAGTGATCTAGCAAAAAAAAGTTGTGACCCCACAATAAAGTGGTCACCGAACAATAAAACGTAGTGCCCAGCAATAAAAAGGGGTGACCCAGCAAAAGAACGTGGTAACCCAACCAAAAAAGTTGTGACCCAACAATAAAACGTAGTGACCCAGCAATAAAAAGTGGTGACAAACGATCAAAATGGGGACCAAGCAATATGAAGTGGTGACCCAACAATAAAACGTAGTGACCAACATTAAAAAGTGGTGACCCAAAAATAAAACGTGGTGACCCAGCAATAAACAGTAGTGACACAACACTAAAAAGTGGTGACCTAACAATAAAACGTAGTGACCTTACAATAAATCGTAGTGACCCAACCATAAAAAGTGGTGACCCAACAATAAAACGTAGTGACCAATCAATAAAACGTGGTGACTCAACAATAAAAGTTGTGATCCAGCAATAAAACGTAGTGACCTAACCATAAATCGTAGTGATCCAACAATAAAACGTAGGGACCTAACTATAAAACGCAGTGACCAACCCTAACAAGTAGTGACCCAACAATAAAACGTAGTGACCCAGCAATATAAAGTAGTGACCCAACAATAAAACGTAGTGACCTAACCACAAATCGTAGTGATCCAACAATAAAACGTAGTGACCTAACTATAAAACGCAGTGACCAACCCTAACAAGTAGTGACCCAACAATAAAACGTAGTGACCCAGCAATAAAAAGTGGTGACGCAGCAATAAAAAGTGGTGACCCAACAATAAAACGTAGTGACCTAACCATAAATCGTAGTGATCCAACAATAAAACGTAGTGACAACACAATAAAACGCAGTGACCAACCATAAAAAGTGGTGATCCAACCATAAAACGTAGTGACCTCACTATAAAAAGTGGTGACCCAACAATAAAACGTAGTGACCAAACCATAAATCGTAGTGACAACACAATAAAACCTTTTATCTCTAACTATAAAACGTAGTGCCCTAACCATAAAAAGTAGTGACCCAACAATAACACGTAGTGACCTAGCAATTAAAAGTGGTGACCCAGCAATAAAACGTAGTGCCCAGCAATAAAAAGTGGTGACCCAGCAATAAAACGTAGTGACCTAACCATAAAACGTAGTGACCCAACAATAAAACGTAGTGACCCAACAATAATAAGTAGTCACCCAACAATAGAAAGTAGTGATCAAGCAATAAAACGTGGTGACCCAACCTTAAAACGTAGTGACCTAATAATAAAAAGTGGTGCCTAGCAATAAAAAGTGGTGACCCAGCGATAAAACGTGGTGACACAACCAAAAAAGTGGTGACGTAACAATAAAAAGTAGTGACTTAACCATAAATCGTAGTGACCAAACAATAAAAAGTGGTGACCCAACTATAAAATGCAGTAGCCCAACAATAAAACGTAGTGACCAACCATAAAAAATAGTCACCCAACAATAGAAAGTAGTGATCCAGCAAATAAACGTGGTGACCCAACATTAAAACGTAGTGACCCAACAATAAAAAGTGGTGCCCAGTAATAAAAAGTGGTGACCCAACGATAAGACGTGGTGACACAACCAAAAAAGTGGTGACGTAACAATAACAAGTAGTGACGTAACCATAAATCGTAGTGACAAAACAATAAAAAGTGGTGACCCAACTATAAAATGCAGTGACCCAACAATAAAACGTTGTGACCAACCATAAAAAGTGGTGACCCAACAATAAAACTTAGTGACCCAACAATAAAACGTAGTGGAACAGCAATAAAAAGTGGTGACAAACGATCAAAATGGGGACCAAGCAATATGAAGTGGTGACCCAACAACAAAACGTTGTAACCCAACAAAATAAGTGATGACCCAACAATAAAAAGTGGTGACCCAACAATAAAACGTAGTGGCTTAACAATAAACGTTGTTACCCAACCATAAAACGTAGTGATCCTTCCATGAAAAGTGGTGATCCAACAATAAAACGTGGTGAACTAACCAAAAAAGTGGTGACCCAACAATAAAAAGTGGTGCCCCAACCATAAAAGTCGTGACCCAACATACAAAAGTTGTTGACCCAGCAATCAATCGTAGTGACTTTACCATAAACGTAATGACCCAACCATAAAAGTGGTGACCCAACAAGACAATATAGTGACCTAACCATAAATCGTAGTTGCCCAACCTTAAAATGTTGTGACCAAACTAAAACACGTAGTGACCCAACCATAAAAAGTGGTGACCTAATAATAAAAAGTCGTGACAACACAATAAAACGTAGTGATCCAACCATAAATCGTAGTGACAACACAATAAAACGTTGTGCCCTAACCATCAAACGTAGTGCCCTTACCATAAAAAGTAGTGACCACACAATAACACGTAGTGACCCAGCAATTAAAAGTGGTGACCCAGCAATAAAACGTAGTGCCCAGCAATAAAAAGGGGTGACCCAGCAATAAAACGTGGTTACCCAACGAAAAAAGTGGTGATCCAACAATAAAACTTAGTGACCCAACAATAAAACGTAGTGACCCAGCAATAAACAGTGGTGACAAACGATCAAAAAAGGGACCAAGCAATATCAAGTGGTGATCACACAATACAACGTAGTGACCAACATTAAAAAGTGGTGACCCAAAAATAAAACGTGGTGACCCAGCAATAAACAGTAGTGACACAACACTAAAAAGTGGTTACCTAAAAATAAAACGTAGTGACCTTACAATAAATCGTAGTGACCCAACCATAAAAAGTGGTGACCCAACAATAAAACGTAGTGACCAATCAATAAAACGTGGTGACTCAACAATAAAAGTTGTGATCCAGCAATAAAACGTAGTGACCTAACCATAAATCGTAGTGATCCAACAATAAAACGTAGTGACCTAACTATAAAACGCAGTGACCAACCCTAACAAGTAGTGACCCAACAATAAAACGTAGTGACCCAGCAATATAAAGTAGTGACCCAACAATAAAACGTAGTGACCTAACCATAAATCGTAGTGATCCAACAATAAAACGTAGTGACCTAACTATAAAACGCAGTGACCAACCCTAACAAGTAGTGACCCAACAATAAAACGTAGTGACCCAGCAATAAAAAGTGGTGACGCAGCAATAAAAAGTGGTGACCCAACAATAAAACGTAGTGACCTAACCATAAATCGTAGTGATCCAACAATAAAACGTAGTGACAACACAATAAAACGCAGTGACCAACCATAAAAAGTGGTGACCTAACCATAAAACGTTGTGACAACACAATAAAACTTAGTGATCCAACCATAAAACGTAGTGACCTCACTATAAAAAGTGGTGACCCAACAATAAAACGTAGTGACCAAACCATAAATCGTAGTGACAACACAATAAAACCTTTTATCTCTAACTATAAAACGTAGTGCCCTAACCATAAAAAGTAGTGACCCAACAATAACACGTAGTGACCTAGCAATTAAAAGTGGTGACCCAGCAATAAAACGTAGTGCCCAGCAATAAAAAGTGGTGACCCAGCAATAAAACGTAGTGACCTAACCATAAAACGTAGTGACCCAACAATAAAACGTAGTGACCCAACAATAATAAGTAGTCACCCAACAATAGAAAGTAGTGATCAAGCAATAAAACGTGGTGACCCAACCTTAAAACGTAGTGACCCAATAATAAAAAGTGGTGCCTAGCAATAAAAAGTGGTGACCCAGCGATAAAACGTTGTGACACAACCAAAAAAAGTGGTGACGTAACAATAAAAAGTAGTGACTTAACCATAAATCGTAGTGACCAAACAATAAAAAGTGGTGACCCAACTATAAAATGCAGTAGCCCAACAATAAAACGTAGTGACCAACCATAAAAAAATAGTCACCCAACAATAGAAAGTAGTGATCCAGCAAATAAACGTGGTGACCCAACATTAAAACGTAGTGACCCAACAATAAAAAGTGGTGCCCAGCAATAAAAAGTGGTGACCCAACGATAAGACGTGGTGACACAACCAAAAAAGTGGTGACGTAACAATAAAAAGTAGTGACGTAACCATAAATCGTAGTGACCAAACAATAAAAAGTGGTGACCCAACTATAAAATGCAGTGACCCAACAATAAAACGTTGTGACCAACCATAAAAAGTGGTGACCCAACAATAAAACTTAGTGACCCAACAATAAAACGTAGTGGAACAGCAATAAAAAGTGGTGACAAACGATCAAAATGGGGACCAAGCAATATGAAGTGGTGACCCAACAATAAAACGTAGTGACCCAGCAATAAAAAGTGGTGACCCAACAACAAAACGTTGTAACCCAACAAAAAAAGTGATGACCCAACAATAAAAAGTGGTGACCCAACAATAAAACGTAGTGGCTTAACAATAAACGTTGTTACCCAACCATAAAACGTAGTGATCCTTCCATGAAAAGTGGTGATCCAACAATAAAACGTGGTGAACTAAACAAAAAAGTGGTGACCCAACAATAAAAAGTGGTGCCCCAACTATAAAAGTCGTGACCCAACATACAAAAGTTGTTGACCCAGCAATCAAACGTAGTGACTTTACCATAAACGTAATGACCCAACCATAAAAGTGGTGACCCAACAAGACAATATAGTGACCTAACCATAAATCGTAGTTGCCCAACCTTAAAATGTTGTGACCAAACTAAAACACGTAGTGACCCAACCATAAAAAGTGGTGACCTAATAATAAAAAGTCGTGACAACACAATAAAACGTAGTGATCCAACCATAAATCGTAGTGACAACACAATAAAACGTTGTGCCCTAACCATCAAACGTAGTGCCCTTACCATAAAAAGTAGTGACCACACAATAACACGTAGTGACCCAGCAATTAAAAGTGGTGACCCAGCAATAAAACGTAGTGCCCAGCAATAAAAAGGGGTGACCCAGCAATAAAACGTGGTTATCCAACCAAAAAGTGGTGATCCAACAATAAAACTTAGTGACCCAACAATAAAACGTAGTGACCCAGCAATAAAAAGTGGTGACAAACGATCAAAATGGGGACCAAGCAATATCAAGTGGTGACCCAACAATACAACGTAGTGACCAACATTAAAAAGTGGTGACCCAAAAATAAAACGTGGTTACTCAGCAATAAACAGTGGTGACACAACAATAAAAAGTGGTCACCTAACAATAAAACGTAGTGACCTAACAATAAATCGTAGTGACCAATCAATAAAACGTGATGACTCAACGATAAAAGTTGTGACCCAGCAATAAAACGTAGTGACCAACATAAAAAGTGGTGACCCATCAATAAAAAGTGGTGACCCAACAATAAAACGTAGTGACTTAACCATAAATCGTAGTGATCCAACAATAAAACGTAGTGACCTAACTATAAAACGCAGTGACCAACCATAATAAGTGGTGACCCAACAATAAAACGTAGTGACCCAGCAATAAAAAGTCGTGACGCAGCAATAAAAAGTGGTGACCCAACAATAAAACGTAGTGACCTAACCATGAATCGTAGTGATCCAACAATAAAACGTAGTGACCTAACCATA
Organism: Sepiola atlantica; assembly: GCA_963556195.1. Classification (NCBI taxonomy): domain Eukaryota; kingdom Metazoa; phylum Mollusca; class Cephalopoda; order Sepiida; family Sepiolidae; genus Sepiola; species Sepiola atlantica. The sequence goes on along the minus strand of OY744527.1, from coordinate 38,536,097 downwards.
AAACGCAATGAGCAACTATAAAAAGTGGTGACCTAACCATAAAACGTAGTGACAACACTATAAAACGTAGTGATCCAACCATAAAACGTAGTGACCTCACCATGAAAAGTGGTGACCCAACAATAAAACGTAGTTACCCAACCATAAATCGTAGTGACAACACAATAAAACCTTTTATCCCTAACCATAAAACGTAGTGCCCTAACCATAAAAAGTAGTGACCCAACAATAACACGTAGTGACCTAGCAATAAAAAGTGGTGACCCAGCAATAAAACGTAGTAAGCTAACCATAAATCGTAGTGACACAACAAAAAAAGGTAGTGACCCAACTATAAAAAGTATTCACCCAACAATAGAAAGTAGTGATCCAGCAATAAAGCGTGGTGACCCAACATTAAAACGTAGTGACCCAACAATAAAAAGTGGTGCCCAGCAATAAAAAGTGGTGACCCAGCAATAAGACGTGGTGACACAACCAAAAAAGTGGTGACGTAACAATAAAAAGTAGTGACTTAACCATAAATCGTAGTGACCAAACAATAAAAAGGGGTGAGCCAACTATAAAATGCAGTGACCCAACAATAAAACGTTGTGACTAACCATAAAATTGGTGACCCAACAATAAAACGTAGTGACCTAGCAAAAAAATGTTGTGACCACACAATAAAGTGGTCACCCAACAATAAAACGTAGTGCCCAGCAATAAAAAGAGGTGACCCAGCCATAAAACGTGGTTACCCAACCAAAAAAGTGGTGACCCAACAATAAAACTCAGTCACCCAACAATAAAACGTAGTGACCCAGCAATAAAAAGTGGTGACAAACGATCAAAATGGGGACCAAGCAATATAAAGTGGTGACCCAACAATAAAACGTAGTGACCAACATTAAAAAGTGGTAATCCAAAAATAAAACGTAGTGACCCAGCAATAAACAGTGGTGACACAACAATAAAAAGTGGTGACCTTACAATAAAACGTAGTGCCTTAACAATAAATCGTAGTGACCCAACCATAAAAAGTTGTGGCCCAGCAATAAAACGTAGTGACCAACATAAAAAGTGGTGACCCAGTAATAAAAAGTGGTGACCCAACAATAAAAGGTAGTGACCTAACCATAAATCGTAGTGATCCAACAATAAAACGTAGTGACCTAACCATAAAACGCAATCACCAACCATCACAAGTGGTGACCCAACAATAAAACGTAGTAGTCCAGCAATAAAAAGTGGTGACTCAGCAATAAAAAGTGGTGCCCCAACAATAAAACGTAGTGACCAAACCATAAATCGTAGTGATCCAACAATAAAACGTAGTGACCTAACCATAAAACGCAGTGACTAACCATAAAAAGTGGTGACCTAACCATAAAACGTAGTGACAACACAATAAAACGTAGTGATCAAACCATAAAACGTAGTGACCTCACCATAAAAAGTGGTGACCCAACAATAAAACGTACTGACCCAACCATAAATCGTAGTTACAACACAATAAAACCTTTTATCCCTAACCATAAAACGTAGTGCCCCAACCATAAAAAGTAGTGACCCAACAAAAACACGTAGTGACCAGCAATTAAAAGTGGTTACCCAGCAACAAAACGTAGTGCCCAGCAATAAAAAGTAGTGACCCATCAATAAAACGTAGTGACCTAACCATAAAACGTAGTGACCCAATAATAAAACGTAGTGACTCAACCATAAAAAGTAGTCACCCAGCAATAGAAAGTAGTGATCCAGCAATAAAACGTGGTGACCCAACAATAAAACGTAGTGACCTAACCATAAAACGTAGTGACCCAACAATTAAAAGTGGTGCCCAGCAATAAAAAGTGGTCACCTAGCGATAAGACGTGCTGACACAACCAAAAAAGTGGTGACGTAAAAAACAAAAGTAGGGACTTAACAATAAATCGTTGTGACCAAACAATAAAAAGTCATGACCCAACTATAAAATGCAGTGACCTAACAATAAAACGTAGTGACCAACCATAAAAAGTAGGCACCCAACAATAAAACGTAGTGATCCAGCAAAAAAAAAGTTGTAACCCAACAATAAAGTGGTGACCGAACAATAAACGTAGTGCCAAGCAATAAAAAATTGTGACTAACGATAAAAATGGTGACCCAGCAATATGAAGTGATAACCCAACAATAAAACATAGTGACCAACATTAAAAAGTGGTGACCCAACAATAAAACGTAGTGACCCAGCAATAAACAGTCGTGACACAACATTAAAAAGTGGTGACCCAACAATAAAACGTAGTGACCTAACAATAAATCGTAGTGACCCAACCATAAAATGTGGTGACCCAACAATAAAACGTAGTGACCAACATTAAAAAGTGGTGACCCAACAATAAAACGTAGTGACCAAACAATTAAACTTAGTTACCCAACCATAAAACGTAGTGACCCAACCATAAAAAGTGGTGATCCAGCAATAAGACATGGTGACCCAACCAAAAAAGTCGTTACCCAAAAATAAAAAGTGGTGACCAAACAATAAAAGTAAAGACCCAACAATAAAAAGTCGTGGCCCAGCAATAAAACGTAGTGACTTAACTATAAACGTTGTGACCCAACCATAAAACGTAGTGACCCATCCATAAAAAGTGGTGACCCAACAATAAAACGTGGTGAACCATCCAAAAAAGTGGTAACCCAACAATAAAAAGTGGTAACACAACAATAAAAGTCGTGACCCCAAAATACAAAGTGGTCACCCAGCAATAAAACGTAGTGTTTTTACCATAAACGTAGTGACCCAACCATAAAAAGGGGTGACCTAACAATAACAAGTAGTGACCTAGCAATTAAAAGTGGTTACCAAACAGTAAAACGAAGTGACCTTACCATAAATGTAGTGACCCACCAATAAAGTAGTAACCCAACAATAAAAAATTAGTGACCCAACAATAAAACGTAGTCACCCATCAATAAACCGTGGTGACTCAACGATACAAGTTGTGACCCAGCAATAAAACGTAGTGACCAACATAAAAAGTGGTGACCCAGCAATAAAAACCGGTGACCAAACAATTAAAAAGTAGTGACCCAACAATAAAACGTAGTTTCCTTACAATGAATCGTAGTAGCCCACCAATAAAACGTTGTGACTCAACCATACAACGTAGTGACCCAACCATAAAATAGGCGTGACCCAACAATAAAACGTAGTTACCAAGTAATAAAAAGTGGTGACCCTGCAATAAAACGGGGTCACCCAACCAAAAAAGTGGTGACCCAACAATAAAAAAGCTGACCCAACAATAAAAGTCGTGACCCAAAAATAAAATGTCGTGACCCAGCAATAAAACGTAGTGACTTTACCATTAACGTATTGACCCAACCATAAATCGTAGTGACCCAACCATAAAAAGTTGTGACCAACAATAAAACGTAGTGACCCATCAATAAAACGTGGTGACTCAAAGATAAAAGTTGCGACCCAGCAATAAAACGTAGTGACCAACATAAAAAAGTGGTGACCAAGCAATAAAAAGTGGTGACCCAACAATAAAACCTAGTGACCTAACCATAAATCGTAGTGACCCAACCATAAAATATAGTGACCCAACCATAAAATGTGGTAGCCTAACAATAAAACGTAGTGACCCAGCAATAAAAAGTGGTGACCCAGCAATAAACCGTGGTGAACCAACCAAAAAAGTGGTGACCAAACAAAAACCAACAAAAAAACGTAGTAATCAAACCATAAATTGTAGTGACCCAACAATGAAATATAGTGACCTAATTATAAAAAGTGATTACCAAACCATAAAACGTAGTGACCCGACCAAAACAAATAGTCACCAAACAATAATACGTAGTGACCCAGCAATAAAACGTGGTGACCCAAAATTAAAACGTAGTGACCCAAGAATAAAACGTAGTGACCAACAATAAAAAGTGGTGACCCAACAATAAAAAATGGTGACACAACAATAAAACGTAGTGACCTAACAATAAATCGTAGTGACCCAACAATAAAACGTAGTGATCCAACTGTAAAACGTAGTAGCCTAACAATAAAACGTAGTTACCCAGCAATAAAACGTGGTGAGTCAACCATAAAAGTTGTGACCCAGCAATAAGAAGTAATGACCCAACAATAACACGTAGTGATCAACATTAAAAAGTGGTGATCCAACAATAAAAGTGGTCACCCAGCAATAAAATGTGGTGACCCAACAATAAAACGTTGTGACCCAACCATAAATCGTAGTGACAACACAATAAAACGTAGTGACCCAACCAAAAAACGTAGTGACCTCACCATAAAAAGTGGTGACCCAACAATAAAACGTAGTTACCCAGCAATAAAAAGTGGTGACCCAGCAATAAAACGTAGTGCCCAGCAATAAAACGTGGTGACCCAGCAATAAAACGTAGTGACCTAACCATAAAACGTAGTGACCCAACAATAAAACGTAGTGACCCAACCATAAAAAGTGGTTACCCAACCATAAAACGTAGTGACCTAACCATAAAAAGTGGTCACCCAACCATAAAAAGTAGTGATCCAGCAATAAAACGTGAGGACCCAACATTAAAACGTAGTGACCCAACAATAAAAAGTGGTGCCCAGCAATAAAAAGTGGTGACCCAGCAATAAAACGTGGTGACACAACCAAAAAAGTGGTGACCTAACAATAAAAAGTAGTGACCCAACTGTAAAATGCAGTGACTCAACAATAAAACGTGGTGACCCATACGAGCGAATGCCGACATTCCCCCTCCCCAGATTTGGCCTCAGGCGCCGTACCGCCGAATGCCGACACTCCCCTCCCCCAAATTTCGCCTGAGGCGCTCACACCGGTTAATGCCGACATTCCCCATCCCTAGATTTAGCCTGAGGCGCCCCACCGGCGAATGCGGACACTACCCCTCCCCAAATTTGGCCTGAGGCTCCCCTACCGCCGAATGCTGACACTCCCCAGATTTGGCCTGAGGCGCTCATACCGGCGAATGCCCACATTCCCCCTCCCCAGATTTGGCCTGAGGCTCCCCACCGCCGAATGCTGACACTCCCCAGATTTGGCCTGAGGCGCTCATACCGGCGAATGCCCACATTCCCCCTCCCCAGATTTGGCCTGAGGCGCCCCACCGGCGAATACGTATACTCCCCTCTCCCCCAAATTTGGTCTGAAGCGCTCACACCGGCGAATGTCGACACTCCCCCGCCTCTAAATTTCGCTTGAGGTGCTCACACCGGCGAGTCCGACTCTCCCCCACTCCCAAATTTTTCCTGAGGCGCCCCACCGGCGAATACCGATACTCCCCTCTACCCCAAATTTGGCCTGAGGCGCTCACACCGGCGAATGCCGAGCCCTCCCCCCTAATTTGGCCTGAAAAGAAGGAGGTAATGCCTATCATGATAACAGAACGGCCATAGGAAAGGGGGGGGAGGAATATTAGCGTCTATTAATAATTAAGAAAGAAAGTGTGGTAGTGAGAGGGGAAAAAGAAAGAAAGGAAAAAATGGTTGTAGTGTGAGTGAATTTCTTCATGCCACTCTCTGACGTCATTTCTGGTTTATCGTGACTTTGCATTATTTTTAAAATTATACATGATAGCATTGATTTATTCGTAAATTAGTACATAACAACGTTGAAAAATGGAGTTAAAAGCCACCCCTGATTGGAGAAAAGTGCTCAGTCGACCCCGGAAGAGTACATTTTTTTTCCGGTTCTGAGATATTACACGCACCTGGGCTGGCCGGTCGGAATGATGTCACCCGTGTGACCGTTTGTTGGGTACTTTCGGAGGAGAAGCTTTACATACATTCATACATACATACATACATACATACATACACACATACATACATACAGACAGGTGGGATTTATATAATAGACTAGCAGGGCTACCCGGCGTTGCTCGGGGTCATAAAAACATATAATTGAAAAAAAAATCGCGTGTGTAACATCTTTATATTTACACTTCTATTTCTCTCTATAGCCGTCTCTTTATCTTTCTACCTTTCTCTTTCTTGGTCGACCCATTTCACCACTACTTTCTATCCAAACTTGGTTTTCACTCTCCCCCTACCCTGAGAAATATTTGAGTTAAAAAAACAAAAACAAAGCCAAAAAATTTGGCCTGACCCCTAAAAAGTACGGCCTGACCCCTAAAATGTTCCCCCACCCTTAATCTCTCCAGCCCCTGAAACGTGAGTTATCGCACTTCCTTAGCTATCCTTTAACAACATTCCTTGGGGGACCGTTATACTTTGGAAGCAGCGATATTTCTAGGGACGGTTATACTTTAGAAGCACCAATAGTTCTAGGGACCTTTATACTTCCTAAGCACCAACATTCCTTTTAAAATCAAGGAGGCCTCCTGCGCACTACTGAAATCACTCTTACCGGTCGTCAGGTGCGGATGTGATTAAGCAACCCTTGTTTTATCTTCACACTATTAACGTAGCCTTCCTATGATGTTATTGATGAATCCGGACAGAACTCATGGGATAACCTGATACAACCGGACAGAATTTAGGGCAAGATTTACGGATTTACGGATGGACGTATCTAGACGGACGGACGTATCTAGACGGACGGATGTATCTAGACCGACATACGTTGCTGGAATGACAGACAGACGAACGGACGGACGGACGGACAGATGTAGCTTGAGAGATGGACTGACATAGCTGGAACGTATCTAGACGGACGGACGTAGCTGGACAGGCAGACAGACGGACGGACAGACGTAGGTTGAGAGATGGACTGACATAGTAGGCCAGACAGACGGACGGACGGACAGACGTAGGTTGACAGATGAACGGAAGTATGTTGACGTAGCTAGACAGAAAGACACACGGACAGACGTAGGTGGAGATATAAACTCACGTAGCTGGCCAGACAGACGGACGCACGTAATTCGACAGATGGATGGTCGTTAGTGGACGGATTTACGGATCGGCGTATCTAGACGGACGGACGTAGCTGGACAGACAGACGGACGGACAGACGTAGATGGACAGAGAGACGGACAGACGTATGTGGAGAGATGGAGTGACGTAGCTTGATAGACAGACGGACATACAAAGTTGACGGACAGACGTATGTAGTCGGACGGACGTATTTAGACACACGGACGTTGCTGGAATGACGGAAAGACGGACGGACAGACGGACGGCGGACGTAGCTTGAGAGATGAACTGACATAGCTGGGACGTATCTAGACGGACGGACGTTGCTGGACAGACAGATGTACGGACAGACTAGGTTGACAGATGGACGGAAGTATGTTGACGTAGCAAGACAGACAGACAAACGGGCAGACGTAGGTGGAGAGATAGACTCACGTAGTTGGACAGACAGATGGATGCACGTAGGTCGTCTGATGGACGGCCGTTAGTGGACCGATTTACGGACGGACGTATCTAAACGGACGGACTATCTGGACAGACAGACGGACATACGTAGCTAGAAAGACGGACGGACGTAGGTTGACGGATTGACGGACGGACGTAATTAGACGGACGTAGCTGGACAGACAGACAGACGGACGGACGTAGGTCGACGGATCGACGGATCCATGTTTGGAGCATAATTATTCATTCCTTTAATTTCACTGATTGACCCATTATAAAATATGTATACAAATATTTGTGAAAACAATGGCGGAGCATACTTATTCATTCCTTTAATTTCATTGATTGAGACATTATTAAATATATATACAAATATTAGTGAAAACAATGACGGAGCATAATTATGTATTGCTTTAATTTCACTGATTGAAACGTTATTTTATATGTATACAGATATTAGTGAAAACAATGGCGGAGCATAATTATTTATACCTTTTATTTCACTGATTGAGACGTTATTTAATATGTATACACATATTAGTTAAAACAATGGTGGAGCATACTTATGTATTCCGTTAATTCCACTAATTGAGACATTATTTAATATGTATACAAATATTAGTGAAAACAATGGCGGAGCATAATTATTCATTCGTTTAATTTCACTGATTTAGACGTTATTTAATATGTATACATATATTAGTGAAAACAATGGCAGAGGCAAAATTATTTATTTGTTTAATTTCACTAATTGAGACATTATTTAATATGTATACAAATATTATTGAAAACAATGGCGGATCATAATTATATATTCCTTTAATTTCACTGATTGAGACATTATTAAATATGTATAGAAATATTTGTGGAAACAATGGCGGAGCATAATTATTCATTCCTTTAATTTCATTGATTGAGACATTATTAAATGTATATACAAATATTAGTGAAAACAATGACGGAGCATAATTATGTATTCTTTTAATTTCACTCATTCAGACGTTATTTTATATGTATACAGATATTAGTGAAAACAATAGCGGAGCATAATTATTTATACCTTTAATTTCACTGATTGAGACGTTATTTAATATGTATACAAATATTTGTGAAAACAATGGTGGAGCATAATTATTTATTCGTTTAATTTCACTGATGTGGACGTTATTTAATATGTATACAAATATTAGTGAAAACAATGGCGGAGCATAATTATTCATTCGTTTCATTTCACTGATTGAGACATTATTTAATATGTATACAAATATTAGTGAAAACAATGGCGGAGCATAATTATTTATTCCTTTAATTTCACTGACTGAGTCGTTATTTAATATGTATACAAATATTTGTGAAAACAATGGCGGAGCATAATTATGTATTCTTTTAATGTCACTGATTGAGACATTATTTAATATGTATACAAACATTATTCCTTTAATGTCACTGATTGAGACGTTATTTAATATGTATGAAGACAATGGCGGAGCATAATTATTTATTCGTTTAATTTCACTGAATTTAGTCATCGATTTAGTACTTGCCATTATATGCTTAAGCTCGATTTTACAGCACCTGGTCACAATAAATCGTCACACATTTAGTACTGGCCACGCTATGCATTGCTTAACTTCTTTTTGACCAATAATAATGACAACAGAACGTTATTAACATTGTATTGTTTTATTCCCGGACAACGCCAAATACAAGGAGGTGTAGTAAATCGCTCTGTCTTATTCCCCTCCCTTTGGTGAGGGTAATTAATAGTCCGAAGAGAAATGAAAAAATCAATAATAATGTGACGATGGCATAAAAAATAGATACAAACCTATCACTATGACGTCATGTACCTATCAATGTGACGTCACGTGCACAAGATAACATTAAAAATCGTGATCACATTAAACGAAAAAATGTCTATTTGACCCCTTAAAAATGAATTTTTTTTTTTATTTTTAGACATTATTTTCTCGAGGTTATGGCGGTTAAAATAATACCTAAGTTTTAGCGAGACATACACACACACAAATTTTTGCCTTATATATATTGAGATTGAGATGGCGATTTCCTGTTGAGTGAAATCCCTTATTGAAAGCTATCACTTTGACTTCTAACCGTGACGAAAGGAAACACGGCAGAGAAACTCCGAAATCGTTCCGTGATTCACACACTGGAATATATTATACCTTCTGTGTTTAGTTATGATATCAGGTATAGAATGACGAAGGAAAATGTATAATAGAAATTTGTCCTCGATTGAGCATTTCTTTTGGTGCAAACTGTTTAACAGAAAAAAAAATGTGCATTCATAATTTAAGTAATGTCTATTTTTATAAAACTTCCTTCACTTCAGCTAATTCCAGAACAGGTGTATTAAATTTGGACCAAGGAAAGAGTTTCTGAACAGTCGTTGTGCTGCAGTTCATTGCTAGATGTGTACATAGTCGTGATTGTCTCTCTGTGTTTGCGTGTGCTTAACCCCCCCCCCTCTTTCTCTCTGTTTTCGAAATGCTTAACTATATTGTTATAAACAACACAATTAAATTCACTGGTGTGTATCAGTTCTCATACATAGCTGGATATATTATAAATTAATTTTAAATATCACTAATAGGTTTTTCAATGATAATTATTGAATAAAATGACAAGAAAATATATCTAATCGAAGACTATAAATACATGTATGTTTCTATTTAAGTTTGACAATATTCATATTACTGTATGAGTGAGATGTTTCATGATTTGTATACTGTCTTTATAATTTGATCTTAATCCTGTACAATTAAATTATATAAATACATGGTTTTATCATATCTATTTCGTTGAGTTGTACTTTTATAGAGCTTTTGTTTTTAATTATAATTATTTTGGGATGTTAAGTTTTGGATTTCTTTGGCATGTCCCTTCTGTTTTCATCCTCTGAAGATATCTAAAGTAATTGTCTATGAAACTTTGTTCGATTTGAGTTATTCGTTTTGAGCTTCATTGAGCATGAAAGCAACAATGTTGTAGTCAGCTGCGAAGCAAGCCCGTGGTATTGTATTCCACAGATAAGAGGTTGTGGGAAATAAATTATATTCATGACAGTTACGTTTGTTGCGGTGGTTGGAGCTTGCCGATTTTTAGCTGGGAATGTTTTACATGAGTAACCAGAGATTAGAGCCCAGTCGAGCACATGCCATGAAAAGTACTAAAAAAAGTAGACAAAAACTGCCAACGTCTATTCTATGAGAATTTTATCAAAGCAGGAACTAGTAGAAACATCACCATTGAACAAATTGGATAGCTTGTGTAATATAAATACAATGACATAATACACAATTTCCTTTAAGGAGTAAGTATACATAAGTGATATTAAAAAAATAGCAGTAATAATAACTTACACCAATGTATACGTAAAACAAACCCGCTTAACAAGTAACCATCTATATAGCTATTGCTTTTAAGTTAAGTTCACACCATGTTTTAAATTTAAATAATAAAACAATAGAAACTAATCAGTAATCGTAGAATTTTGATTATTCGAACTAGTGTTCTCATCTTGAATGCTATTCTCACAACGTTTCGGCTGCTGTGACATCCGGTCTTCTCGTGTATCTTTCACAATTCTTCGAATAGTTAGCAGCGAGGATAAAGTATCAGTTATTGTCTGCTATGCGTTTCCGTTTGTCATTTCCTTTTCATGTGTAAATATATAAAGATATAGATACATATAAATATAGGTGTGTCTTAAATATAAATAAGTTTACATTTATCACAGTTTATAGATAACCAAATCAATATATGTATATATATATATATATATATATATATATATATATATATATACTAATGATAATAGAAATAACGATAAGCGAAATATCGTAGTTATCTATCTCGATAAAATAAAGCTCAATACGTTGAGTAGAGCAATCAATATTAAAGAAAGATGAAGATAAAGAATTGTACATAAATTAATACAAATTTTATTACATCGGAAGTTCAGATGCAAGGAGTTACATGTAACTCCTTGCATCTGAACTTCCGATGTAATAAAATTTGTATTAATTTATGTACAATTCTTTATCTTCATCTTTCTTTAATATATATATATATATATATATATGTATATATACATTCTTTTTTTCTTTTCTTTCCGTTTTTATTCGCTCTTATTTAAGAATCATCAATACGTCTTTTAGTTCGTGGTGTATTATATATTCACTTATTTATTTCCCATAACTCAATCGCAGTTCTACCTTTAGATGACTATCACTTAAGATTGAATGTTACTTAGTATTATATCGACTGATGCACGGGTCCTTGCGGACAATTCTAGTATACATTTGGAAGCCTTACACTTATTCTAGTGTTTAATGTGCATTTGTACTACTTATCACTATATATCCCTACTTGTATTACTACATATCAATGTGTGATACATAATAATATAGAACGATGTGAAGAATTGTGAATTACTGAAGAATTCTTCTAGTAATGACTGACGGAAGGAGAGCTTATACTCCATGGATTAAATAAAGTGTTCCGTCTGAAATTCCGTCCAGATTTTTGAGTTCCCAAGTTCGGAAAGATATATATATATATATATATATATATATATATATATATATATATATATATATATATATATATATATATATATATATATATATATATATATTATATTATATTATATTATGTTCATTTTATTTTATTTTATTTTATTTTTATTTTGGTTTGGTTTATTCTATTCAATTTACTTTTATTGTATTATTATTTGGGGTATATTCTATTCAATATATTTTTCATTACTTTCATATCATATACTTTGCGTAGGATATGCTTGTCTTTTAAATTATTATTTTGATTAATACTATTA
>OY744527.1:38473909-38521409 GCA_963556195.1 Sepiola atlantica | reverse complement strand
TATATATATATATATATATATATTGATTTGGGTATTTAGAAATTGTAATAATTGTAAACCTATTTATATTCAAGACAAATGTATATGTATCTATATCTTTATATATTTACATATGAAAAAGGAATGATAAACTGAGACGCATAGCAGACAATAACTGATACTTTATCTGACTTCTTGAATTATATTTTTACTTCTAGACGTCTAGAATTTGATATTTATCACCAGGTCTAAAGGGGTCCAGTAAACACTGAAGGAACGACAAAGTAAATGCTGAAAAACTAGCGAAACAATGTACAAAAACAGTTAGATTAGATAAACTGAAGAAATAGATTTACAATAATTAGTAAAGCAGACAATAGGCTGTCCTTTAATATTCTTTTTTCTCATGTTTCAGCTCATTCATTGTCTTCGGAACAATTTCTAAATTATGTATTTCTTCGATTCTTCTGATTTGGAAAATATTTTTTTTAATTTAACTGGGGTTGAGAAATTTGTATTGGTATAATTTAAAAATAACATTTTGTTGAGTATCAGTTAATTTTTTAAAAGACATTGTGATTAGTATCAGTTAATTTTTAAAACACAATCTGTTGAGTATCAGTCAATTTTTAAAAAAACATTTTGTTGAGTATCAGTTAATTTAAAAAAAACATTTTGTTGAGTATCAGTTAATTTTTTAAAAACATTTTGTTGAGTATCAGTTAATTTTTTAAAAACATTTTGTTGAGTATCAGTTAATTTTTTAAAAACATTTTGTTGAGTATCAGTTAATTTAAAAAAAACATTTTGTTGAGTATCAGTTAATTTTTAAAAGACATTTTGATTAGTATCAGTTAATTTTTAAAAAACAATCTGTTGAGTATCAGTTAATTTTTAAAAATACATTTTGTTGAGTATCAGTTTATTTTTTTAAAAAACATTTTGTTGAGTACCAGTTTATTTTTTAAAAACATTTTGTTGAGTATCAGCTTATTTAAAAAAAACATTTTGTTGAGTATCAGTTAATTTTTAAAAGACATTTTGATTAGTATCACTTAATTTTTAAAAAACAATCTGTTGAGTATCAGTTAATTTTTAAAAAACATTTTGTTGAGTATCAGTTAATTTAAAAAAAACATTTTGTTGAGTATCAGTTAATTTTTAAAAGACATTTTGATTAGTATCAGTTAATTTTTAAAAAACAATCTGTTGAGTATCAGTTAATTTTTAAAAAAACATTTTGTTGAGTATCAGTTAATATTTAAATAACATTTTGTTGAGTATCAGTTTATTTTTAAAAACATTTTGTTGAGTATCAGTTTATTTTTAAAAAAACATTTTGTTGAGTATCAGTTAATTTGTTAAAAACATTTTGTTGAGTATCAGTTAATTTTAAAAAAACATTTTGTTGAGTATCAGTTTATTTTTAAAAAACATTTTGTTGAGTATCAGTTAATTTGTAAATAAAACATTTTGTTGAGTATCAGTTAATTTGTAAAAAACATTTTGTAGAGTATCAGTTTATTTTTTAAAAAAACATTATGTTGAGTATCAGGTAATTTTTAAAAAACATTTTGTTGATTATCAGTTAATTTTTAAAAAACATTTTGTTCAGTATCAGTTATTTTTCTAAAAACATTTTGTTCAGTATCAGTTAATTTTTAAAAAACATTTTGTTGAGTATCAGTTTATTTTTAAAAAACATTTTGTTGAGTATCAGTTTATTTTTTAAAAAAACATGTTGTTGAGTATCAGTTAATTTTTAAAAAACATTTTGTTGAGTATCAGTTTATTTTTTAAAAAACATTTTGTTGAGTATCAATTTAAAAAATTACAATTGAATATTTCTTGCCAAACTAAGTGCAACTCGAAGTATCATTGAATTTTTACTCTGGTTTGCAATTATTCTTTACATTCTGTGAAACGGTTTTCACAATTCATCTTCAATTTTACTTCCGTCTGATTTTCCATACGCCCATTTCCAAATATCTACGAAGCGTTCTGATCGTATGTATATCTTGGATGGCAGGGAACGTTTATCACATTTAGCATGTAGGTTTCCTCAAGTTAAAAATTATAGAGACTTCATGTAGCTATCTGCTAATAAACTCACCTATTGATCCTGCATTATCACTATGTTGCCTTGACCATGCGCTGCCTGTTATCAGCTACGAGTTATTGTCTTTCTGGTTGTGATCATGCTGGCATTTCATAGCACTTACAAAGTTTCATAAGATCGTCGACATTTTTTATCCATGTCAGGTGGATGATCGTAAGTTCCCAGAAGAGTGTTATTCTGGTCATTCTAAGAGGTAAAGTATAAACATCCTTCAGAATAGTTTTTTTGTGATGCCAGCATCACCACAAACTCATCGTTCAACAGAATACAATAATAAGGAAATATTTCTCGTTATTTGATTTTTTATTTTATTAGATCATGATACATATTTCAATTCTTTTTTTATATCATCTCCTTGATTCTTACTGTAAATTCCTTAACCGTATTACAAATTATTTTTTTTTAATATCGTTATTTTTTCTGGAGGTTCGCTTAGTTTAGAAATTAGACTTTACAATCTGTAAGCGTGTGTATTTTGTTCTATGGAACGAATTGCACAGTAAATGTATAGTTTCAAGAATAATTCGGCATTGATTCTGATTATAAACGAGTATTGCTTCTGATACTTAAATATTCATATTTATGTGCGGTTGTTCGCTTGCAAAGTAATTATACTGCCATTTATTAATTATTTTTACTTCGAATATAATACTTTTTTGTGAAGCTGTAATTTGTCTCACAGTTTCAATAATGTTATTGGTGATTGGACTACTGCTTTCAGCTAGTAGTGTTCGTCCTTGTGTCAAAACAACTTCTCATCGAAAGCTATAACGTCTAGCTTCAATCAGGGTATATCATGCGTGAGATAATTGAGATGATTAAGCCTTCATAATTACTTCAAATAATATTTCACATTTAGAAGACTAGCTCGATTTTATATCCGTCTTACCTAATTAATTCATTGGCGCTCTTCACGCGTCTGTTCTGGAAATAACATTGCAGTAATACTTTTCAAATCACAACCTTCTTGTTTGATAAAGCATTATATTGTAAAAGATCTGGCTGCGCCTAGGTTTTGACCCTTTCTATTAATTATATATTCCTAAAATTGTTTTGTGTTTTTAAAACATTTCGTCTTTATTAATGCTTAGTATAAATCCGTATATTTTCATTTTATAAGAAAACTATACATATTCAGCGTGCTGTTCCCGAATCCATGTTTTATAGTATCGTTAATATATGCTACTACAAATTACAAATTACACAACATGGCTCCAGATTATAAGAAAAGTAGTTGATTAAATTTGTAAAAACACTTTTCTGTGTTTATAATTATAAATGTTGTGTATTTATGTTCAAATGATGTTCATGTTTTGAAAATATTTTCCTCCGTTTAATTAAAACAAAAGTTCAGGACTATTTAAAGGGTGACTGTGCGATGTTAAACACTCGTTTACTCCAGTCAAGTAATCGGTACGATTCCGAATATTCTGTTCTGTATTTTACATTAACTGTGGCACTCGTGTAATACTATAGACTGTTTTATTCTAAACTCTATTTTTCTTTCCTGTCTCGTTTTCTTTAATTTTCTTTTCTGTTGATCAAAAATAGTATATTACGATTTTATTTGAATGCCGCCTTTGTACTTGAGTTTATCTCTAAATCTTCAGGAACATGTCGGAAAACCTGATTTAACTTCTCATTAAAATATTCTCTTATATTTAAGTATTTATTGATTTTTTAAAAGATGTATCGAGATCGTTCAATGAAAAACACTTTCGTTTCGTGTTTGCTTATAAATGATACATTAGCATTGAATAAACCTTAAAATAGTTGTACAAGCTATTCCCGAGCCATTTTTTATAATTAACATTGTCTGACGATTTTTATCCAAGTTAATATTTCGCTCAATGTCATGTAAGTCGTTGTCACTAAGTTAAATGTAACATTTGTTTCGTCCCTATGTTTTTTTATCGCAGTAAATAGGGGTTTTTTTGCAAACTGAAACGTATTTTTAAAGTTACGATCAATGTAAGAAATCATCCCCCCCTATTGATGCAACTGGAACACAACATATTTTACATAGAACAAAAATGTCACTGTATTGCATCGCATACATGAACAGAATTTAATTTTTAAAAATCTCTGTTTAGCTGGTTTAATTATTCCTGACTGGATTGATGTGTGATGTATTTATTTCCTCAATGTCTTCAATTCCATGGCGTATATGTATTATTCTTTGAAATTCGAAAGCGATATTTTGAAATATAAACATCGCATATTCTTCCGGTGTTCATGATATACGTGGTTTTATTTCAATATCTGGAGAGATGTAAGAACTTGCACAACTATGAAACATTTTTACATATACTTATGAGATAAGTACGTTGAGTTTGACTTTACATATTACTCATTTACTCTGTTTGCAAGTGGTGTACAATCTTTTGGTCAGATTAAGACATTGCCAACTTGTGCTTAACATGTAATGATTTTCGTAGAAATAAATTTAAAGCATTTTTTCCTGAAACGATACATCTAATTGATTCTTAAGTAATTTGTATTTCAGTGGCTCCGAATTCTCTCTGCAATAATCGGATTGTTTTCTCAACGACCATGTAGAACAATAGTTGTAAAGTCTCCCTCATATTTTGGTCAATATGCAGCAAATGTCATAGATTTTTCACTTGTATACCACCATTCTAAAATGTAATTCATTACAACGAAAATGATAAAAAAAGAATTAGAATAACCTTTGTCTCTTTCTCTCGAAAACCTTCCTAAGAGTATTGACGAAAAGTTATTCTGTAGTTCGAAGTCTTCCCGATTCTGTTTTCTAAGTTATTCCATATCATGACTAAAGGGTTTTAAGAATTAGAAGTATTTACTATGTTGTTTTTATTGTTAGTACAAATATTCAAACGTAAAACCGTAAAATTCCGCAATCGGCATTTTTTTAAATTCGGTCGTCGCTAATCTGTGGTATCGTAGTGCGGCAGTTAATAGGAATTAATGCACTCAAACAAACTATATGAAATCAAATATATATGTTTTATCAACTCGACATTAAAATATATACACTCTTTATAGCATATTCTCGAAATTAATGTAGTGGAAAATGAAAACAACAATGTTAATTCATTAACTCTCTGTGGTTAGCTTTGCAAATTGGCTGTTTGGAGAATTTGAAAGCTAGATGGCTCTGGTTGACAGTCAATTTTCATAGGCGGGGCAAAAAGCAGCATAAAAACTGTACTCTTTTGTGAAGAGCGCGAATGCTCAGTGAGCTGAGTGAAGTGAAGAGCGAAAGAGGGACAGAAGGCAGTTCGCAGTTTGGAGAATTCACAGATTTTTATCTTTGCAAGAAACTTTCCTTTCACGGATAGACCACAATTAGTTAATCTAGATCCTTATTCGATTCTTGTGAATACCATCGTAATTATTCTCGTTAAAAAAACAAAACACAAAACTATCACTTATTTTTTTCCATTAATTATGAAATTATTTTCTCCCTCTCTTACTTATACATGTATGAACATAGACTCTAACGTGTAGGACTATAACGGTGACTAGCAATAGTGTTACGCCTAAGTATCATACCAGTAATGCCGGCAGTCATTGGATGTAGCCATAACCACAGTATTGGAAGCAGACTTTCTGTACATAGTATTTCTGTACTTCTGTTAATACCCCTTTGTAAGTATACCGCCCTGTTGTCTTAATTATTATCGGTCCTTCAAGGTCACAACCCATATAGATGAAGGTACACAATTTCTTGAAACATCATCTCAGAATAAGCTAATGCATTTATTATATGGCATTATTTTCCATTCATTTCATAAAAAGCCTGCGACGTATGTCTCAGAAACAGGTGCACGGATTTTGTTTTCATTGTATACCCAATAAATGTGTATTTTGATTTAAAATAGTGTAATTAAATATGCAACGATACATTATCTTCTATTATTGAAATAAATTTGCTTTAATCTACGTTTTTTTCCGTAACCTGTTTTGTGTATATTTTCATGAAAGAAAATGCATGCTAAAATATAGCTTAGATTTGGGATTTGGTTATGTTTTTAATACGTCATTTTTAAATCTTCTAATTAGCTATAATTTTTTATTATGTCATCAATTGCCTCATTTCCTACTGTATATTGCTCTCATCTTCTCATATTGTATGGTGATTCAACCATTCTTTAATTGTTTTAATATATTTTACCTATTAAATCTAATGACATAAACACATGTTACAATATATGTGCAGTTGTAGGATTAGGTATTTTTGAAGAGACAAATTAAATTCGTCTAATTAGCAATAATTAACAATCCACTCACCAAGTGACGTCTCTTTTACTAAGTCTCAATGTATCACACTTATCCTCTCTTTAATTATATTTTTAATATATGTGTAACCATTTAGAAAAATAATGACTGTGTCTATTTAGTTAATTTACATCATGTGTTCGTAAACACTGTAAACGCGCCCATCATTTAGATAACAAACCAAGAGAATTTTTCTTTACTTTTATACGAATAAAATATATTAGATCTATAAAGAAACTCATAAATGTTACTTATGAAAAACTAAAAATCTGTTAATATCTAGAATCGGGCAATAAAAGCGGAAGTAGTATGTTTTTAATAACAAAATGAATTGGGAAAATCTACAACAATGTAAAAATACTCAGATCTTAATGAAAGTGTTGATATATATTAATTAACAAATGAATAAACGAAATACAGCATTTTATTTGACCAATTATACAATTTTAGACCGCTTAAATTACATTACACGAATGTTTAATTACAGAGCGAAAATACGTTTTAGTATATTCACAGTCAAAACTAAGCGATCGCATTCACAAGGAAAACTCACCCGGTTATGGAAAACAATTAATGGGAAGTAAATTATATTAATACATTGGAAATTTGAATGAAAAAAATATGCAATGTCTAGAGAGCTTTAAATAATGGCTGCTTTTAAAAACTAACTTTTCAAAACCCCAAATCTGGGCATCAAGCTCTACTGCTGAATAGCTAGTTAAACAGTGATAATTTAAACACTTTATTCGGTGGCTTGACTTGCATGGATATATATATATATATATATATATATATATATATATATATATACTTTTCTAAATATATAGTTACATATATAAATATATATATATACATGTGTATATATAAACATATGTGTGTGTATATATATATATATATATATATATATATATATATATATATATATATATATATATATATATATATATATCAGTATGCGAGTATTTTTCACGCTGATATGGAGACCGCTCACTTGATCAATTGAAACCCCGATCAGCTGATACACCTTTTACTCCTTACGTCTCTAGATTAAGTTGATTTATAGTGACTCTATATTTATTTTTCTAGCAGTACCGAGAGTGTCATGTCACTTTCCCAAAGTGTTTACAGTTGTGATGTTTGTACTTTAATAGCTAGCTCGACCCATGAGTAGAGCTCAAAGGTATGTGTATATACATAAGTTGTTTTAGTCGAGTTAATCAAAGTTTGATTCCCTAAGTTCTCTCTATATATACTTTATTGTAAAATATAGGATACATTTTTTTCAGTTCTTAGATTGAATTATAGTTAAGATATACATTGTACCTTTTCTACTTAAACGTAAGTTGTAATATAATGAACAAGTTTGATGTCACGTAGCTGCATATTTATATATCTAACCCTGTCTCACTGGGTGTTCATTCAGATGCTCCCCTATAAGTTTACTTTCTGTAAGTATTTAAGGAGAGCTAATCTCTCTCTCTCTTTCTTTTCTGCTTTTTTGAAGAGTATTATTGGAAAATAGCGTCCCGAACATGCTGTGCCTAGCGTGTCGACTATGACAAAAAAACTCTCAGTTACAATCACAAATAAGGAAGACAGAAACCAAGGAGGTTTTCATCGTACAACAAGTGATCAACACCTTGATGATGATTGTGATAGTGATGGTGATGATGACGATCTACCTTATTTCGTCACTACATAGACTCTGTAAATTCCTTTAGACCATGATAAAAGGGGGGGGGGTGTTAGTACATTAAACATAGACTTTAGACCATGATAGGTCGTGATGTGTTAGTACATTAAACAAACGTCATTATTTCCTATAACTTTACAATAAAGAACATACTATGGATCTGTTTTATGCTCCACCGATTCTTAAAATGTCTTGATACATTTTAAAACGCACGGATCACAGTAGACATTAAAATGTAAAGTGGCTGACCATAGTCAAGAGCGTCCTGATGGCTCCGTTTTCAATATATCCTCAACCGAGATATCTTTCACAGAATTAATCCACTTACCCATGATATCAACCTCCTTGTTGTCTTATTCCTATCCTGTGTTTTAAGGCCACAAATATCGGTGTGTTCGTATAAATCACAGACCACCATAAACTAATAGAAAAATAATAGAATTCTTTACTTTTTTACTCATAATTATATTATAGAAGTAAATACACTTTTTATTTTCCTTCTATAATCTAATTTCTTTAGTGACGTATCACAGTTTCTGAATCTTAGAATTAAATCAAAGTAGGAACATTTATACTGGTTCTGACTCAACAAGTCATTGGTACGTTTAGTAATTGTTAAAGTAACAACTAACCCCAAAGTATACAAAATTGTATCTCATATATGTTGTATTGATTGTATTAAGCATTTTACAAAACAATGTATTTATATTTTTTTAAAACGTCATTTTTAAATATCTTTTCATAATCTTATTTTAAACTTCAAAACAAATTCAATTTATATATATATATATATATATATATATATATATATATATATATATAATAATGGTAATAATCCAGGTGAAAAATATCCACAGGGTGGTAATCCAGACAATTTTAACCGGGTTTATAAAAAGTGCTCAATATCAAAATAGAGCTTTATATATGATAATTTTATTTACAAAGACATGTACAAAATCTGCGACACTGGCATGTCGATGTTATCGATCAACAGTTACTATAAACTGAGATCTCATCAGGCAGAGTTAGAATCCGATCTTAACCTCAGATCATATTTGGAGAGAATGAAGTGGAGGGATAGAGAAAGAGAAGAAGAAGGAAAGAAATTTAACATTTCAAAAATTAAAGCCGTTAAAAAATTAAAAATTAAAAATTAAAAAATCTAAGAAACAAAAACAGAAAACAAAACATCTAAAATCTAGAATCTGAAACAAACAGGGCAAATAAATAAATAAATAAATAAATAAAAATATAAGGTGGAAAGAGGAACAAATAATGATGAGGGGATAGGTGGTGGGAAGGTAGGCACATAGAGGAAAAGAAGGAGAAAGAGTGGGCGTCTGTTGATTCAGATCGAGAGGGAAGGAGGGGTGGTAGACATGCAAGAATCAAGTGTCAAAAAAACAGTCGAGTTTATAAATGTATTTTTCCAAGTGAACTGTAATATTGTGTATATGTGTGTATGCGTGCGGGCAAACTGGTCTGATTGTTGTGGTGGTGGGGCGGTGATCAAATGTGTCGCGATTCTGGGTTTAAATTGTCTTTATCATTTGTCTGGAGTTTATTTGCTTACTATGAATAAATAAATATATTCGTTAAATATAACAGGAATAATAATAATAATAATAATAATAATAATAATAATAATAATAATAATAATAATAATAATAATAATAATAACCCATCATTTTCTTAATATTTTTTCAAATGTTGAATTTTGGTTTTTCTTTTGCCAACTTACCTATCTGTATAATTCCTCTGATGATAAGATCTCGAACTTTGACAAGGCTTGGCTTAAGGAAATGAAACATAAACATAATTTTTTTACAGAATATACCTTGCATTGAACAATCGAAGTTTGAAATAAATTTGAACATTCGTGCATGTTTATCACTCTTCGTCCATCTATCTTTATAATTGCTCTATCTCGTATATTGAGCTTTTACCATTTCACTAGGTTCCTTCTACTAAATGTTTCATATTTATTCTAATTTATTCTATATATATGTATATATGTACATATATATTAGTTTCAACACGTCTTAATTTTACCCAATTAAAACTGGGGATCGCCAACATCCCTTGCAAACTGTTTGTCCGTTCGCTAACAAATAATAGCCGTAGAGGTGGTAATACTACAAACGAATCCAATTGGTTAGTATGCCAAATAAAACACTCAAAACGTAACGCAAACCAAACATCCATGCATTCTGCCTAATTATTACAGTCATGAATGAAACAGAAATGTCTATGTGTAGATTATCTCCCTACTACTAAGCTCTACTCACATCTTGAAGTTTACACTAAACCTATATTTATGCAATACATTATACTACATTATGATGTTATATGTATATATATATACATAACTACTAATTATATATATATATATAATTACTATTTCATGTAACCACATTAAATTTTATAAGGAGATATATTTTCTTATGTATCAATTTTCAGTATTTACTTCAACAGTTCTCCATACGTAAGTAGAGCTAGGTAGTAAGCTATGTAAATATATTTATGGCAATTAAGCTACACAGAGGCTCCCGCGTTTTATCCCCGGGGGGAATCTTCAGGCTAAAATGGCATTTTAGCCTGAAGATTCCCCCCGGGGATGAAACGCGGGAGCCTCTGTGTAGCTTAATTGCCATAATATATTTTCATAGCTTACTATATATATATATATATATATATATATATATATATATATATATATATATATATATATATATATACATATATGTATTCGCGTATATTTATTTGTGACCGTGTGTTGATGTGCGAGTTTTTCTGTTTTACTAAACTTACTTGAACAGGTCACACAAGCACATGTGCGCTCATGCAAATATGTCGGTCAGTGAGTACAATTACTCGATACAAATCCGCCCAAATTCTCATAAACTTCATTATATTGGACGTACTTTAAAGCCTAAACTTGCACTTGATCACAATTTGAAATTGTAGTTTCGATTTTTTATAACAACGGTATCATAACTGTCTACTTTTATTTCAACAAAATACAAATGTTAACAATCACAGATAACACTTGATAAACTATTGTATTATATCATATTTTAGCAAGTGTATTTTTTCATTGACGATCATATATACTAGAAAACAGACGCATCTGTCGAAGGGATGTATGAAAAATGTAATACATATATATATATATATATATATATATATATATATATATATATATATATGTTTGTTTTGTAGTCATCTATAGACATAGAGTGGCTCTATGTCACAGCGGCTAACTTTGGTTATACAAATAAGTTGTTAAGGTTGAATTGAATGAAACGATTCATTTTTCATGCGTAAATCTAAGCCTCATTTATCATGTATTGCTCATTAATTTTTAATAAAAACAGGTAAGACGTTTACGCTGTGCTTTAACTGAAATAATATAACATATCTAGAGAAGTAAACAATTTACAACAGCTCTGGTACAGCTGACAGTAGATTGCAATAACACTCACCAACATACTGATGGTCCGGTATAGTGTTCTTGTGGGTTGGTTGGGGTTTATTTGGTGTAAACAACGGTTTAGAACATTGCCCAAGTATGGGGACGGACGAGTTAGAGACTCCTTTCTAAATTGGACCTGCTCTGAGGGAGATCATTATATGTTTACGGTAGCCCGTTCCTCCATCCTTTACGGATAGTTTTGGTTCCGTTTACCGTCATCAGCTTACTGATGTTTGGCAGAGGGCACCCTGCTGTTTCGCTGTAAATCATCTAGTATGACTACGGAGAAGTGCGTTGCTATGGTTTACGAGGAACCGTAAAACGTATATAATTAAATTAGAAAAACACACGAGAAAGTCCAATTAAAAAAATCAAAATTAAATCCTTTGATGAACGACACTTCATACAGTTTGACGATGCAGTTTCGCACTTACTGATAGCCTTATCGGCAACTATGCTAAAGCAATTGATAGTCGCAAATCGAGAAACGACCTCTTCAGACCAAACAGCATAAAAATAGAGCATCCCACTGCAGGAACTTACAAACACTGTCATCACAAGTAAAGATTGAGAACGTGTTAAATAACAATAACCGTTTGGTGCATAATTATTGTAATAGTAATCCGCACCATTATTTACTTCATCTGAAATAACTGCAGGGTCTCAATACACGACGTCAGCATTGCCATCAAGTCGAAATTACTACACCTTCTTACATCCGTGTAAAAAAACGACGAGCATATTGTGCTTGTTACATTCAAAAATAACCTTATAGATGTCATGGCATGATACTCTCAACACAACGGTCTTGTGGATATCATTGTTTTCGGTCTTCTACTCCAAATTGGGTTAACGCATGAGATACGTTCCACAACTGTGTATTTTTTTATTGGAGGTTATATGAATGGTCATATCAACCTGGCATTTCTAACCATACTGAAACAAATCGTAATGGATTGCTACTTATCGACTTCACTGAGCCAACCAATCTCGTTATTTAACATAGACACTTCTAGAAACAATCAAGGCAATTATGGAAATATCCTAAATCGATTGTGTCATCGAAGAACGCTAGTGTAACAGCATAAACGCAGCTCATTATCATATGTCAACCTTCAGTGATCATCGCATGGTAAGCAACGCTGTTTTGCTCGGTATCCCCCTCTTTGACTGCCAGTCAGGAAAGCTCTAATGGCAGACACTTACCAATGGCAAATATCTTGTTAATCCTATTGACGCAAACATCTTCACGAGTTTTATCAGTGTGCCCAGCGAGAAACAAACAAGATTATAAAAGTCAACTAAGGCAAGCGGAGACAATCGAACACACTGGACATAGAGCGAGTTGTAGTTGCTCGTAAGTCTACCGTTTGACAATCAACTCAGAACATTCAATCTACTAAAACACCTCAGAAAAACTTTTGATCGCGATGATGACATGCAAATTTACTACATCTTGAGTTCATTGGAAAATTTAGCACTTTAGATATAGGTTTACTTTAGGGTTTTTTGAAGCACATCTTAGAGGCAACAATAAAACAGTCGCCAAATGTTTCTTGTGATCTCGTGAAATCGTTGTCGGTAAAGAAGACACGATCTACGATATTCTTCTAACGAGGTTTGCAATCTGCTGAAGGTGTGAAAGAGTCTGCTGCATTTTGTAATCAGACATTCCACGATAATCGTCTGAAGGAATAGGGCGTATCCGCATCCACATCAATACCGAAGAAAATTTTATCTTACCAATGCCGAAAACTATCGAGGGATTTCTATTTCACAAATAACAACCAATATTTATAATCACTGACTACCAAACAAGATTCGTTAAGTCATCGATAGGGTTTTGCGACTAAACAAGGATATATTCCGTAAAAGACCATCCGTGTAAAAAAACGCTCTTTGTCAGATTGTCGAGAACTAAAGAACCATAAAATAGAGGCAGTCATATAATTCATCGAATTCTGTAAGGGTTTCGACTCAAACAATTGATAATGATAAAAATTATTAGTAACCTCTGGGATTCCTCTTTGTTTTGTGAACGCTATCAATAGAGTGAACAAGGACAGCTTCTTTAGTGATAATGAATGAGATGCATATGCATTAAACGGGTGTTCTTAAAAGATATTCGCTTACACCGTTTCTGTTCACGATCGCACGCCAATCTGTAGGATAACACGCAAATGTCGCTGTCAAATTAACACCCAGCTGAGGTTATGACCGACTTTGATTACGCTGATGATATATAGCGTTGCTTGAAGATTGTATAACTTCTGCTCATAATCTCCTCAACCGGGTGGACAAGTTTAATTAATATGTGGTACTTTCTTCTGAACGCGTTTAAAACAAAATATACGCATGTTAGTCACTATAATGGCACAAAGATGTTTGAACAGATATCTCGGAAATCGAATGCGTTAATGATTTCAACTAATTGATCGGATACTCTGACACCAGACACGATATAAATATAAAAATTACACCGTGATTGAATTCATTTCATTCGTTACTGAAAGTGTCGAATCGTAAATCAGTATTAAAACAAAAAAAAAAAACAATTACCGAACGGATGCTGTACAGATCGAAATCGTGAAGGTTGAATGTAGCGCGTATGAAGGGGCCTACATAGTACATGCACAAGAATGCTACGAGAAGCTTATAACATATTCTGGAAATGTCATCCCACGGATCAAATCACTATATAGATATTTGCTTCATGTGTAAGCGTTTGTTAGCGATCATCAAAGAGAAACTGGTGTGTCAGGAACCGATTTGCTGTCGTCAATGGCTGATAGAGAGCCCTGGAGCTCGGAATTAGTCAGAGTTTCACGTAAACCTACGTCTTTGGTTGACTGAAGAAAAAAAGGGAATATATATCTGATACAATACCGATCCTTTTATGTAGAAAATAAATGGTTATGACATTGATATATATATATATATATATATATATATATATATATATATATATACTCTGTCTCTTTAAAAAACAGAAATAAATAAGACAACAGAGAGACAGATTTAGTAAGGTTAGACATTTATTGAAAGTAAAGAAGCAATGTGTTGTCAGATATTGCTTATGGATCGGTCATAGCAACTCTATTACTACTATTGCCAGTATTTCTAGTTTCGGATTGAATCCATGTTGAGGCGATATAAGCTCTATCATCCTAATGATTCCTTAAAATGTTGCTTCGTATCAAGTCCGTTATTTTTTGAAGATTTAATGCAAGTAAATACGTAATCTCTTATCATTTTTATCATTTATGTTCGGAAGATTTGTTGTATCGGAACCGTTAACGTGTCGAATACGACATTCATTAGGTCTTAGTCTGTAGAGGTTTTTTTAAAGGCAATTCGAATACTGTTCCTCATGAGTTGCACTTGTCGTTCATCGATGTATCTGGGTTTATTGAGCATTTATATAATCTTCGTGATCAGTTTAATCACTGTAGCCGGACCTGTTGTTTCTGAACATTCGAAAAAATACTTTTGGGCAAAACTTTAAACGGTCCTTTTCACTTTGTTTTAGCGTCCAAGTCTCCAATACTGTTTGTAACAGTCTATCAAACACTGTATTGATTTACTCTTCTCCAGGAGTTAAGAACAAGGCCAGTTTTTATCTTACTCCCATAAGTAAGATGTGACCCAAGGTCGGGTCGGGAAGTCGGGTTTAAAAATTGCCTGGGCAGCCCCGTCGGCATTCCCCGGTAAGGGCGCCTCAGGCAGTAAGCAATAAACTTACTCCTCCACAAAGAGGGGAGGCGAAGCCTGGGAGGGTGCACCTCCTAGAACTGCACAGGACAGACCCATAGACCGGCGTAAATCAAGCCGCGAAGGCCAGGGCAATACCAGTCTATGGGGTGCAGTATCCATCGGAACAGATACTACACTTTGATCTTAGCCAAATAGAAAAGATTGTGTATCTGGCGTCATCTAAGGTTGTTTGTTATTATGACTCATTCTATAGACCTGGAACTTCTTCTGTTACCATTTCGAAAGAAGTATATTTAGTTCTCTTCATGAAACCTCTCATCAAACTATTGTTTCTTGTAGATACGGAGAAATCGTGATATTCTCCAATAAGAATTGTTGACAAAGTTATATGAATTTATTTGACTTAAAGGGGGTGTCGTTTTATCATACAATGTAGGCAATGACCTCGAATCAGTTTAATAATTTCTGTAATAATTAATGGTTAAACCCGTGGTTATTTCTGCACACCTCAAAATATCCGGCTATTTATAAAATAATTGGACAACAATAATTTAGTAGAAACCATCTAATGAGCCAGAAAAAAGCAATTTGTTTTCTAGATCATGAATATCAGTTCTGAATACCTTTCGTCTACAACAATCTAGATACTAGCACTACTCTAATCAATATTTTGAAACAATTTTAGACTAGTTGCTTCGCAACAACCTCTTCTAGACTCGGAAGAGAATAGTAGAATATATTAGTGTATTGTTCTATCCCGTGGAGAAATTGGCACAAACACGGATCTTTTTACCCTTTCTCTTTCTTTTAACGCTGATCTGAAGACAATTTGCTGTACTCAACTTTTAATAATGCACCCGATTTTTTTTAGTTTCATTCATTCCTGATATAATAGTGCGAATAAACAACATCTTTTTAAAAAAATGTTGAATATTTGTTTTTTAATCGAACTTGTCGGACATATTCTGACATCTGCAAAGGCGATCGGAAACACATAAAGAAGAGAGTGTTTAAATTCTCATGTAATCTCTCTGCTTGTGTATTTAAAATTTTAACTTTGTTATCAAAGGATTCATGGGCATATTCTATAATTGCATTATTTCAATCTAGTATATTCCAAGAAAGTTGTTTGTTTTGCTTATTACAAACGTTTTTAATTTCAAAGTTTGTCCTTTAGATGTTTTTTATGAAATTAGTTCGCCTTACTATTTTATATTTTCACTAGTGATGCTTCACAGGATATTGTTTGTATTTAGCATAGTTGCTGTGCGTAGAGTTCTCCATGCCTAAACATTTATCATTAAGAGTTCATAGTCGAGTAACTTTATGTTTTTATTAAATATACAATTTCCCTAATATTTAGAGATTCGTCACATTTAGTGATGCTTATAACGCTTACTTTTATTTGCATTTAACTCTGTTTGCACTTTTGTGCCCGAACCTGGCGTAGTTTAGGCACGTTTTTGAAATTGCATGTAAGGAATTTTTGTCTCAATCCAATTTCCCAGAGCACAAACACGGTTTACGCAGAAAGATACTTTTCTATATTTGACCAGATTTAGTTGGTAAAATATTGTCTTTTTGTAGCACACGTTTGTTATATGTGACACGTCGCTTAGCACGAACTCCCTTGAGTCTTGACTAACACTAACCTGAACCTTCGCAGTTTGCTATAATATGTTGAAGTGTAAAATTAGGTTCATTCTCGGGTGTAACAGCAAGCACACTGGAGCAAAATCTCGGACACAAATCATTAATATGTATTTATTTGCGTGCACGTGATCAATGCTGAACTATAACATATTTTCACCGTAAAACTGGTAATACATTAAGATAAACAAGTCTTACAAACATGTTCTAAGACAAAACAAAGCAAATTATAAAAGAGTTAAAAATCAAATGGGTTTAGAGAACTATGCGTTGCTTACCCCTATTTTTGCAAAGCTGCTTGCTTCAGAGCCAACGTCTTTCACAAACGGAACGAACGTCGGACTTACATGTTGACTGATTCGAAAAGACCGCACCCGGGCAATCAGGCGGTGTAGAGGCACGACCGTTACCCCGTGTGCACGTCTTCCGGAAGAGGACGGTGCTGGAGACAAAATGGCCACTTCTTGAATTATGACCGACCAACATGTGAAACTCTTACGTTTACACCGGGTTTATTAAGAAACGTTTGTCTGATTCCTGCATTTGATACTAAGCAATGTGTAAATACAATGCATTTAAAGTTGTTATCGCTTTACACCGATAATGTAAAGTTACCGTAGTATTGATTAATATCGCTAGCGAGAATTTTATAACTAATAATAATAATATTAAGTGAAGTTCATACTTTTCTATTTTTCAGGAAATATGAGACGTTTCGGGACTGAATAATTCAATTAATAATTTCACTGCGTCAATGTAAGTCAGGTGTTGATGTACTATATAATTATCGAATTAGGAATGTTCTAATGTAACGAAGAGACTTTTTAAAAATCGATCCATTTCTACCAATGTGTACTATAACCATATTTGTATCTTAAATATGACAAAGCAAATATAATTTCGTCTTCATGGGCGTAAGTGAAAAATTCAGGTATTCCGCGAAACCAGAAAATAAGGAAATTGAAAAAAATGAATATATACAAAAGTATTTTTATGTATTTATTTTTCCTTTGGTCATTGAAATGCATTAACAGGTGTATAGATCTGAAGCTTGTAACACAAGCTAATTGAGCTTGCAATTTGAAAAACAATTTCGAAGACCTTGAGGAGTGTATAAAAATAAATATTTTTTATTAAAAAACATTAAGAAAAATAGATATATATGTATTCAGAGTAAGATTTATATTTTAATTAATATAATTTATATCCACAGATATACCATGTTTCGCCTTCATTAGGACACATTAGTGTGGTTCTATAGATCTTACCTACTCTGATATTCGTTATTTACAAAGAATTACCGTACTTCAAAGGATTCGGACGACTCTATTACCATACTTATTTGGTTATTTATAGTCTATGTTTTATATCATTATTTATATTCATGTATAGTTTCATTAACACAAATAACAATTATATACACATATATATATATATATATATATATATATATATATATATATATATACGTGTATTTTTGTACATGTTATACTATATTTGTTATATATATATATATATATATATATATTTGTGTTATAATGGAATAATTCCAGGAATTATTCCTATATATATATATATATATATATATATATATATATATATATATATATATATATATATATATACGTTTATACATATTCTACTGGCTTTCTTAGATAGTTTTGGATTGGCTCAATCCATCTACTTTGATTAATTTAATATGACTTAAAAGCCTCAGCATAGCGATCAATTGCCTTATTTAATTGTCTACATATTTCATTTTGATCATCAATTCGTTTAGTCATTCTTTTAATGAAGGCAAACATTAAGGGTATACAATTCATTAGATTCAATGTAAAACGAGCTATTCTCAGAAATTCGGACATAATGCTCTCGTAAAAATATATACAGAGCAAGTACTATTTTTATACAGTATACGAAGGATATGAACGTGGAAGGAATTTCTATCATCAAACATTTTATAGATAAATATTTTACCATCAATTGTTATATCCAAATCAAGAAATGTAGCTAATGTTCGTGTGTGTTGACAGTTTAATTTTAACTTCTTTGGATGTATGAAATGTTTTTTTTATTTTAAAACAATTCGTTATCATTAATTCATACAAGGTCGTCAATAAATCGACTGCAACTATGATGACGATAACCTCTGACTATATCATTTCATTAATTATAACATATATATGTATTCAAGTCTATGTAAATAGACATTAGCTCCAAAAGGTTCAGGATTAAACTCCATTAGAATGGCGATAGTTTGGAGTACTAATTTATTTCGTATTTTAAAGAAACTCTCTTCAATAAGGTGAGTTATAAGTTTTGTCAGACAAGTTTGCGAAGTTTACCATTTTGACTTTTACGCAAAAAAGCTTTACATTTTGAAAAGTCTAGGTATTAATCTTTCTTTCCTTCGTGCAAAAATTGAATCTATAGCATTATCTAATCACGTAACAAGTTCCTTATCTTGTGATGTTGTTATATAAAGTACTAGCATCATATGTTTAAATTGATGTAACCTTTTTACGAGAATTTATACGATTTAATTTTTCATTAACTAGATCTGAACAATTTACAACCTGACATAGGTTTATATTCATATAGAATAAACTTTTTATGGAAATTATTTATTTGATTCATAATAAATTTAAACAGTTTAGATATAGCTTTATTAAGGAAGTTTTAATGCATATCTTAGAGGCAACAATAAAGCTGTCGCTAAATGTTTTTTGTGTATTTTACGTATGAAAGTGTTTTGTATTTTTCACAGACAAGTCCGTTGTTTCACGATTAGTTAGTTTATCAGTATCTGAAACCTCACTTATAATTCCTACTTCTTTATTTAGTATATTTTACAAATAAACGCTATAGTATTGCTACATTATCAATATGTTTGAAGCATTTTATGGTTTATTATTATTTGTATTTTTACGGTAAAATCAGTTTTGTTCGGTTGTTTTATTGTTTAAGCGTTCGACCCTTTAATTTACGAATATAAGTACATTGTGTGTCTATGCGTTAAATTTAGAATGTAATACTTTATACTTTTTTGCCATACATATAATAAAACAAAGTAATGTTTTACGTATTTCATTAAAAGAAATTCGTATAATTTAAGCATTTAGGTTCTCTATGAGTTGGTCCTTTACTAAAGGGTTTTCTTAGTTTAGAATGGTCAACTATCGCTAGATTACCGGTAATCATATTTCCTATGGTAGTATTACATAAAGAGAGGATTTACATTCACGCTTTGGACTATTCATTGTATCATAATCATTTATATTTTATTCTATACTGTTGTTTGTAGGTAACACTCCTATTCGGTTTGGTTTGCACCAGCGTATATGTTACTATTGGATTTGATGCCTCTCTGCCACAAGGTATTATCGATGCACGTCTGGTTGAATATCAGGGAATTCGCCCGTGTTGTAATGTTCTTACTTATATTCCTGACGTGGCGAGCAGGCTCGCATGTTAGTTGGTATAATATAGTTATTTCAGCTATCTATAGCGCTTTCGAATGTCATTTTCCTCTTCTTCTCCGAAAACTTTAGATAAGATAATAAAAATCAAAAGACACATTAAAAAACGCGACAACAACATCCTCTTTACAGAAACGACTCCTGATGACGTTCACGACGATTGGGAGCGCAAGATCTGGTCGAGATAAGAACCCTCTGTGCTATATTATAAAACTACAACCTGCGGCCCATATGCTTGCTTTACTCTGCGCGTCGAGATGATTCATATAAAAATTGGAAACTACGAAAATTCATTGATATTAAACTGCACTTGCACATACACCCACACACACACACACACATATATATATATATATATATATATATATATATATATATATATATATATATATATATATATATATATATATATATTGGTTGCTAGGGTGGTGATATGTTTTTCCTTGATATCCTTTCAAAGTATTATCAAATTATTTTTGTATATACAATATAACAATCCCTCCTTGCCAAGATTTATTACACATATCACATCACTCCCACCCCTACCAACACCAATATAAGCTACACTCACCCATTAATTTTCACTTATCACAAATAAAACATGAACTATTAGATACCTTATCACATTCTATTTAAAAGTTAAACATATTAATCTTACTAGTTAAATGCCTAGAAATATTACTATCGAAGACCCTAAATAAAAATAAATTATATATATCCAAAATATAAACCTACCCGATTCACACATATTTCACGATATGGTCGTAGACGTTATTAGACAAAATTAACAAAATTTATTAAATATGAATGCATATTACAATGATTGTAAATCTATTTTTAGGTGAACATTTCAATGATAAAGATACTCTTCCTTTAACACCCAACCGCCATACTCTACAATCGTAATACCAGCTTGAAAGTCAAATATAAACCCCGTAAATATATATAATAAAATAAGAAAAGGAATAGATAATAAATAAAATAAAATTAAAATAAATAATTAATATAAAAATAACACATAAACCATTAATAACAGAAATAAATGCCACCTAGAATCGAGCACATTCAACGGCCAATAAACTGCACTACACAATTACACCTAAACATCCATACACCATAAAAGAAGTAAAACATACAGAATCCGTTATCAATAATCAAATTATTCTTAATAACACTTTCTAACGATGAAGACCTATATAAACATACAGTCCGCCTTTGTTGACACAGTAGCTTGGCCAAAATGGGCGTTTGCGCGAATACATGGTATTAACAGTGATCTTTGAACTCCATTATTCGTGTTTTTTTTTTATTTCGTGAGTTGCTGATTATTTGAATGGACTATACAGGTATTGTAGATGAGAAAAGGACAGTCCATCTCGATGAAACAGCGGTACGTCTCTAGAATATGCAACATATATTTTTAAAATGAATAATTTGTATTGTACCTCTCACTTTTTGCGATCGAGCACTTTTTAATTTCTTTTCGCCTAGTTTAACTTATTATTATATATATATATATATATATATATATATATATATATATATATATATTAAAATAAATATTGTTTGACAAATTAGATGGAGTATTGCATTTCATTTTATAGATCTTTTTGTTATTTTAAATTCAGTATAGAAGTCTTATCACATTATTAATCGTTTATAGTTGCATTGCAAACATAGTATCGGCCACCAGTCTGGAGCAATTTCGAAATATATTTGTTCCTTGTTACGGCGCCGACTACACACTAACCGGCGACCACATATACATTTAGGGGTTCATTATTAATTCTTTATATGCATACGCAATTTTTGTGTTCATACATTTTAGAAAAAGGAAGAAGAAACAATCTATTGTATTCATATGCATTCTTTACGTTGAGGATGTTTAGCGTTACGATGACTATCACCCCATTCGTCTTCAAGGCGAACTGCTGGAATAGAAATATGTCGAGAAAACCGTCATATTTTAATCGTTTACTCTGATACATGTCATACGTTTGTCACCTATTCTTTCTTTTCTTGCCCTATTTAAGCATTAAAATATTGAAAACTAACTTCTGCAAAAACTCACACAATATAAACACCCCTTTTTAACTCATGAATGCGATGATATTTTTATCATGCTACTAGACCCAAAATTGCATTGCCATTCGTTTAAAGAACCACCCGGGTCGTGAAGATGAAGGATCGCTCTCCCAATCTCTCTTTGATTTGATCGATGTGCTGATCATTTTGTGAGGTCATCCACTCTAAATTATTGCCTCACTATATGTGTTAATTGATTACGCTATTCTATAGGGGCATCGTAATATAACCTCAATTACGCGATTAGTACAAGATGTCTGACCGTTTACGTTAGTAGGTTGACGTATGAGGCCATTGCCTCCCTTCATATGCGCTCCTTTTTGATCGGTCTTATAATCCATTATTCATCTCTGTCTATTATTCTCAATTCGTCTACCCAAGGCAGATAGTTTTTGTTTTCCATCTTCATGTGGTCAGTCATTTCTAACTAATTCATAACTTAACGTATTACGACATTTTGGTATTTTTCTAGCCTTATTATGAGTGAATAGTAGGTATAATTGTTGTCCACATTTTCATAGAATGTAATATACATTGATATTTCTTGTAGCAGGTTTAATTCGACCAAAGTGTATTCGGTGAGTTGATTTCAATATCAAGTAGAGCATACATAAAATTACAGTCGTACGTCAATCAACGAATATTTCGATGCTACAGCATCTCTTCACAGACTGAACAAACATTTTAACAAGTTTAAATTGAGAATCACGCATTGGAAAAGTTACTAGTAGAAAACTAGATGGTAAGAAAAAGTCAAAGGATAATAACGGAAGATTCAAATTTGATCAAAGTCCCGGATGTAATGAGCATTTCATTTGTATATAGTAGACACTAGTAGGTTTTATGTAGTCTCCTTTGTTGTTTGATTTGCATCTCTCTAAACATATATTACACTCTCTTAATATCAGTAGTGGATCTCTCTTAGGTGGTCGATCTCCTGTTAGGCGTATTACTATATAATGCCTGTGCTAGTTGAATTTAAAATAATTAGCAGTGCCAGTTGGCTTTCGATGCATGAGTGACATGAACATCTGCTATGTGTGATATCAAAACATCTAGGAAGCACACTTTGTGATCATGTCCATTTCTCCAAGATAAGGTGCATAGCTGGAATAATGAGGTTAACATGGTCCGGCAATGCCTTAACATCACACTGATAAAACATAATTATAAACGTGTTACAACATTGCTTGACTTAGTGATGTTACTCGTAATCACATTTTCTTCAAATTATTTCATCTATGCATTCCATGTTCAAGGGATTAAATTGGTCACAGAAAATGCCTTCTTCTTGACGGTATATGTCAGTAACTATCGCGACGTACATTGTTTCGATATGTGAAACATTTCCATCAGAGTATCTTTTCTAGGTTAGAAGTATGTTCCCCAAAATATATTGCAGTCTTATAAGTGATCGCTTCAGAAATATACTTAGTACGCCCAGACTCACCTTCGATTGGAATGGATGGAGCGCAATTTTCTTTCACGATATGACCCACACGTTATGTAGGAGATTATATATATATATCAGGAAACGATTCAATGCATGCTAAACAACTGTTACTATTGCTGATAATATGTCTTAATGGGGTAATATCTTTGTGTTTCTTAAGAAGGTCCTGAATTACTGTGGGTCTGAACTGTATTTTGCCGATGGTATCACTTTCTCGTTCTCATTCAAGATCTGGGACAAGTTTCATCCTCATATTGAGCATCAGATTTCTTTTTATTTTACATTAGCCACCTTGGAATACTTATCTCTATCCACATCTACTGTAGTATGGCATTCACAACTATTGAATACACTAAACATACATCATAATATTAATATAAAATGTATCCTGTATTATTTAGATTATTCGGACTCTTGACCTCGTTGGATGTTATTCTGACAACGTTTCGACCGATATAACATTACGCTTTCTTAAGCTGCGTCTTGTCCAACTGAACATTTATGTCGAATGCAAGTATATGCAATTTCGAACGGAACCATTTCATTTGTTATCCACGGTAGGATTTTTCTTTCGTTCAATCAGTCATGGCCGATTAGAAGTTTTTAGTAACTCATAATTGTATTTTTACTATCGCCTGTACATCGTACGAGAGCTTGCTTCTTCCGGAGATTAAATAAAAATTTCCATTTACAATTCCATACAGATTCTTGAGATTTACAAAACATTCCCAAGTCTGACAAGACGAACTCGAAGAAAATTGGAAGACAGATCAGCCAAAACGCTGTAAGAATAACATCCAAACTTTAAACGGTAGTCCGGATGAAACAGAAAATACAAATTATCAATCATCATTTAAACAATTCTCAAACCTAAACCGAAATGGTGTAAGAAAAGAAACAAATAATTAATTAATGAGTTATTATCTCTTGTTGTTCACAACTTCATTTAGTAAAATGTTTAATACCTCGATTGTAGTAATCAAACATTAAAAAAATCATATAAAAATATGAGTCGTCGAAAATGTTATTTGTTTAACTTGACATACTATTTTCATTATCTGAGAATAAACCGAAATAAACGTACAATAACTCGAAAAAAGAAACAAAACATGTTAAAAGAATATTCTAAAATAGAATTCGCCAAAAATAGATCCAAAAATGTTAAAACTCAAAAGATTATAAAATTTTAAAACAGACAGCCTACATTTGTTTACAAGCACACTATTTTAATTTAAATTCAAATATTTTACTTACAACTGAGCATTTTAAATGTCGAGTTATTTTTTATTAATGTGATGAAAAATGTGTACACTATTTAAATCTTCCTTCAAGATAATTTTATATTTTCATTAATTGGGTGTAATTAATTAAAAAAAACTAGCTGTTTGCGACTAGAAATACTTGAAACATATATTTTAGTGTATTAATATTTAATTCATTACTTAGTTTTAAACACGAACGAAAATATTTCTCATTTATTCATATGAGTATATGCACGTTAACTTTGCTAATTTTTTATACAAATGTATTCATCTTTTAAACGTGGAGATTAAAAAAGAAAGGAGGTATTAGGTTGCCTTTTAACTAGAGATTTAAAAATGTTGAAGATTTGAACCAACATTCTGAATTATGTCCCAGAAATTAAACAATATACAAAACAGAACGATTTTGTAAATTAAAATCAAAACAAACATTGAATTAAAAATAAATAACACATATTAATTAATTAATATAGTGTCCTTTTGTAAAAAAGTATTTCGCATTTATTCGTTTAACGACTACTATTTAGACGAGTATTAGGTTTACGTATTAGGCCAACCCCTATATTTTGTATTAATAAATAAACCAGACTGTTAAACCAAAGGTCACAGGTGTTCGTCTGAAATAGAAAAATATATTCAACATCTATTTTCAGAAAATGAAGCTCATATTTTTCCCAAAGATTAAAAGAAAAATAACAATTCGATTTTATTCTTGTATTATTTTTATTTTTTTTCATTGTTGTTGTCATACTTTTTATTATTATTATTAGTAGTAGAAGTAGTTGTATTGGTAGTAGTAGGAGGTAGGGGGCTGAATAGGAAATGCAGGAGACGCAGAAGGTGAAAGACTATATTTTTAAAAGTTCTCACTTAATCAAAAAAAAACAGGAGGAAGCAACAAGAAAGTATATTTCCCGGATGAATGATTCTCAGATTTTTCCCACGTGTCACGGGAATGATTTCATGAGGACAATTTCATAGTGAGAACATTGATTTCGACATGATGTTTTCTTTTCACATATAATCTTTCAATTGTCTCTTATCTAATACAACAAATATTCCGACTATACAGAGAGACTAGATTCGAAATGTTCTCAAGAATGTTACCAATGTCCGTTTCACTACGAAAGTAATAACAATGATACAAGAGTGAACTAAACGAGTGTATGGTGTCTATTATAAGACTAAATAATCACACGCAGGAAATTGTTATTGCTGCTGTTAGCAGTATTGTGAAAGTTTGTGCGTTAATATTGTGTATATGGCTTCAGTTAATGTGTGATTTGATAGCTGTAAAGATGAAAGTGCAATGGAGTCTGATTTAAGAAAGTTAGCTATACGAGTTCGAATTGAACTATTACACTGCACAAGCCAGCAGAAACGTTAATTTTTCGAAAGATGAAAAAGCAGTTTGTCAGGAAACTAAAGGCAGACAGCGTATTAAATATCATTAAGGTTACAAGAACGTAAACTCGAAAATGTATTATAAGCATCAAATCAAAGCCGATTCCCTATTCAAAACATGATGAAGTATGCGAAATATCGCTTATAGTTTGACTAATTAAAGTAATAATCATATACATATATATATATATATATATATATATATATATATATATATATATATATATATATATATATATATGCATCAGTGGCGATTTGTGATCGGAGTTCGAGCCCGCGACCGTTGAGAATTAACTTCCTGCACTGAAGATTGCGTTAGCATGACACATCGATGTCTGTAGGTAATACATAATTTATATTTATTCATAAATATTATCATAGAAATATATATATATGTATATATATATATATATATGTGTGTGTGTCCGTGTGTGTGCGTGTGTGCAGATATAATTTGTATGTATTATTTGATGAAATATGCTTTGATATAGCATGTATCTAATATACGCGTATCTTAATATATGTATATATATTTATTCATCCATATTTAAATATGTATATTTCTCTCTCTCTCTCTCTCTCTCTCTATATATATATATATATATATATATATATATATATCAATATCTCTCTGTCTATATATAAATATTTCAATATATATATATATCAATATATATATATATATATATAAATATATATATATATTAATATATATATATCTTTTAAAATATACATATAGATATATATATATATATATATACATGTGTGTATATATATAAATATATATTTAAATACACACACACAAATACATATATGCTCTGTACTCTGTAATCGAGTATCATCGAGCTTATTTTTTTTTGAACAACCCCGGTCTTCACTGAATGATCTATTTTATAAGTGCTAAATCTCTCTCTCTCTCTCTCTATCTCTCTCTCTCTCTCTCTCTCTCTATATATATATATATATATATATATATATATATATATATATATATATATATATATATATATATATATATATATATATATAAAGGCTTAAATACACTAAATGCCGTGAACACAAGATATAAGAAAAATAAAATAACCAATCAAATTGAACACATGAATAAATGATCAAAACGACAGATTAACCGGTTTCGGATAGATAACGACCGTCTTCAAAAAAGGGAATATCTTACATTTCTTTCATCATAACAAAATATAGCAAAAAAGACGCACAACGGGATACTTTTGGCACGTGCGTAGTTATTTTAAATATTCACGGTACGTTCAAAGGTGGGAGAAAAATAATATAGAAAACGAAAACAAGTAAAAACCTGGATGAAGTGAGATAAAAAAAATCAGGGGTTCCTTAAACGGGATCTGAGTTTGTTCTTCAGATGCAAGGCATATTGTATTGTTTGAGTGCGATTTTTGTCAGATGTTTTGTTAAGGAATAGGATCCGAGTATAAGGTTTACGTTAGATGGTGATTTAAGATGTATTACAGCAATTTATATGCATTTGTGGCGTTGATGAGAGGATTAGTTAGTAGGAGAGGGTTGTTTGTAAAGTCAAACTTTTGGTTAAAGTGTTTCCATGTATGACTAGTGCATTTGTGGGATTGTTGTGTTTGAAGTCACGTTGATGTTCGTAAATGTGTGATTTTATATTTCTGACTGTTTTGCCGGTTTAAATATCGGATGGAGTCCACATTTTATTTTGTAAATGCCAGCCATATATGAAGTGCCATTAGGGGGGTACGTTGTGACGGGGTCTGGCAAAACTCGCATTCTATCAATGTAATATAGCTCCCCACTGAATAACAAACTCAGACTCTGTTTAAAGTATCACTAATACTTTATTGCATTTCATCGATCTTACTATTTTTTGTGTGTTTTCCTTTTTCTGTCTCTTCTCTTTTTTATTTTAACGTCTTTATCGCACGGACTACATTTTTTTTTTAAATATTAACGCACATGCCAACTCCAGGTACTTACACCATGCTTTATAAATCAATATGTCTAATTAACTGTTAATAATAATATTACCTTTGAAATTATCTGTTACCAATTTTGTCCATACAAAAAAATCATTCTTTCTCATACCGAAAAAAATAATTGACATTGTCCGTTTAATACTGGTTAAATAAATAAAATACTTATGTCGCGTTTTTATTTAATAATCTAAAATTGTAGATATTTCATTCTTTCCGAAACAATAAATATTATCTTCCATGTTATAGTAAACATCATTGTCTGTTCTATATTTTTCAAATAACCGATACGATTGTAACTTTTTGAAATGTATTCATTAAAACCTGTACTGTTATTTCAACAGCACGACAGAATTTGCTTTTGAAGAAAATCATTTCAAAATAGGTAAGATTAGATTGTTTTACTTTATCGACATCAGATAAATCACCAATGAAAATCTATACTGATATGACGTTACAAATGATCATATACGTACCAACACGAACTACCTAAGCGTATTATTATTATATATATATATATATATATATATATATCTTTCTCTCTCTCTCTCGCTATCTCACTCTCTCTCTCTCTTTCTCTCTCTCTCTCTCTCTCTCTCTCTCTCTCTCTCTCTCTATATATATATATATATATATATATATATATATATATATATATAGGTGATCTTTCTCTGGAATCTGAATGACGTCCATATGTTACATAGCGCTTGTGAATTAAATCTTCTTGGAACCGAAAATAATACGAAAAGTCTATGAAAAGATTATGCAACCGTTTTCAACCTTTTTTAACCGATTTCCGTAAGGCACTTCTATAGGCATTTTCTAACAGGCACTCTTAATACACAGTTCTTTATGGTGAATTTTTAGCCTTCAAACTGTCAACCTATTACACATTGCTTTTTAACCACTCCTCGTTATTAAAACCTTTTTAAACATCACAAAATACGCATTTTAAACATAGTTCTCTTTTAATTTCTTTCTCATACAACACAGTTCATTAACCACTTTAAACATTAAACATTTTATCTCATTTAAACACTTTAAACATTTTAAACATTGTTCGTTAAGCATATCAGATAAAGCATGGTGCACTTTTTCTTTCCTGCTTTTTAGTTCTTTCAGTTTTACAGATTAGGATCCTAAAATGTTATGCCCCCAAAAAGTTACCATACATTTTCTTTCATCGCCTTGTCGTGGGTTTGCTTGCACACTCGTCTCCGTTGCTGGCCCGTGATCGTAGTGGTGTACCTGTCTTGTTGTTAAACTCTGTTTTCATGCACGGAGACAAAAACGTTCGAAGACCAGACTTTTTGAGAGAGATCTATCTTTTTATTCCACACTTCAATCGGAGAGATTCGCATTCATCGGTTCGTTCAGTCAAACTCTGTCTTTCTATCATACTGCTTTGTGGAAATGTGACGGATGCAATCGGCTATTTCTTGTCCCGCCGTCGGGATCTTACTCTACGTCTTAGCCCATATCTCGTGATGTCACGCCAACTTTATGAATTGCAGAGCTCGGTTTATGGACGTCTGTCCTCTTCGCGCCTCCATGGTGAACTGTTTAGAAAGCTAATTTCTCAGCAGGGATCTGTGACGTCAGAACCCTTTGCCCCTTCAACGAATGTCATAACAGACTCAATATCGCTTTTGTGTCTAACCTTTTTGATCCGAGCGTTTCATATCGGTCAGCATACATCCAGTATATTATGATTCCCAGAATGAATCAGTTTGTTTGCCCCAAATTATCAATGCACCTAAATTGCACTTCATCCTATTTCTTTCACCCAGTTCAAAATTCATACTAGCTACTTTACCCGTTTTCAAAATACAGGGCCCGTCATAATGTAACACACACATCCAGTAATTAACACTGTATTCCAAAATATGCAAACTCATTCTTATAATTATTTTAATGTATCACAAAGAGTTAACACATATGTCATAATCAACGATTGTGCACTGATAATTACCGGTGGTGTTCCCTGGGGTTTTATTCACAACGATTTTCTCCAGATTTCCAGTAAATTAAACCTCTTTCGAAAACAATTTTTAATGATTTTGCGTTAGCGCAGCAGCTGCTAACTGTTGATTTCTCGCTGGCACAACACATTGGTCTTTTCCGGGATTTAGGAGATTAGGGTTTTTTTTCATATTAAATCATACTGGTGTCATAATCTTTTTCGTGTGGGGGTATTAAAGTGACTGCAGTTTCTATTTCCCTTGTTTTATGTGGTGGTGTTCTTCATATTCTATTGATTATATTTCTTATTATAATTATTATTATTATTAATATTTTTATTATTCATATCAGTATTATTATTACTATTGTTTTGATTACTATTATTACTATTATTAGTCTTAGTATTATTATTATGATTATTATTATAATTATTGGTTTTATTATTACAATTATTATTACGGTGATTATTATTATTATCATTATTATTATTATTTCTGCCTACACACAAGTCAGCACCAGTTATTGCTCATCCACAACAACCAGTTCTGTCCATGGAGTGTGAGTCACACGAAAGCTCCCTAGATTTCCAGTTCTATAAACCTCTTTTCGATCACAACCGCAAATAACATTGCGGCATTGTAACGACTGCTTATCATCGATTTCTCGCTGGCAATGACCATTAGTATTCCCTGGCTTCAAAGGTGGCAATAAACCTCCTTAAAGTACCAGCACTTTCCGCACTCAGTGGAGGTCGTGTTAGTTATGTCCCTCCTAACTTTTCCCATCTTCCTTGACCCTCTACGACTATTTTGTGTGGTGTCAGCTAAGGCCGATGTCATAATTATTTGAGAGAGCAGCTTATGACATCTCTTGCAGTTTATGTTATTTAGTTCGTGCAGTGGTTGTTGTTCTCTTCTTTAGCTTCCATGCGACTAGTTACCATTCGTAGCTTATGCGAGTTTATTTCTGCATTCGAGGATTATTCATCCTTTAGTCATTGGCGTCCGTTG
The DNA here is from genome assembly GCA_963556195.1 of Sepiola atlantica. Classification (NCBI taxonomy): domain Eukaryota; kingdom Metazoa; phylum Mollusca; class Cephalopoda; order Sepiida; family Sepiolidae; genus Sepiola; species Sepiola atlantica. The sequence continues at coordinate 38,489,888 of OY744527.1, read as the reverse complement.
TATGATCTCAGTGATAACTTTGATTCAAATTTTTCCCAGTCTTTTCTCCCAGTCTTTTCTGGTACTGTTCTTTGTGCTCCTACGATTATTAGTATTATATTGCATTCTTCATGCTCTTTATCTCTTTCAGTTTTTTGGCAAGTTCCGTGTATTTGCTTCCTATTTCTTTCTCCTTGAGCTTGACTCTGTGGTCTACTCGAACGGTAAAGTCTACGATTTGGCAGGAGTTTTCCATTTTTGTTGATTATTATGACATCCGGTCTCCAAGTTTGTATGAGTGTATATGTCTGTATCTTCATGTTCTAGAGTAGTTTATGTCTTTCCTTGTTCACCTCAAACAAGGCAGTCCAGCACTCTAGACGAAAGGGGCTACTGAGAATCAGGGGGTATATTTTTAGGGGGTAATCTTTAGTTGTGTGCTGTGCAGGGAGATGTCTGTTTACATTAGATTTACATTTTTGCATGTCATTAGAGTCGGGGAGCACAGACAAAATAAGGAGAAGGCTGCCCGGTATCTAGGGGGGCTCAACGGTAAATGGATAAAACTTAGCTGATTGTCGAGTTGATCTAGTGTATTTACGTCGAGGAGGGTACTAGTTCAGCAAGTTCGTCGAAGCACAATCAACTGAAGTACTTGTAAAACAGACACATTGCAACAAGAATGCAGGGACTGAAGCTTGGTGGATAGTGAGCAACCTATTTACTTAGCGACTTTTTTTGGATTTTGTCTAATGGGTAGAGAATGGTGGATGAGGTACCACCCCGGAGGTGGTGGTTTTGTAAGGATATAGAATAATGTCATGTGTGAGAAGTATTCTAGCGACCCTTCTTTGCAGCAGCCTTGGCAATGTATTTAATTAATCTTTTCGAATACAAGTTACTTGTCAATGTGAAGGCGAGGAGTTTCAATGTTGGACTCTCAGGTAGGGTGTTATTTGCCATCGCAATCGGTGGTTCAATAGGTTTATTTTAGTTTTGCAAGGAAAGGAGCTTTGTCTTTGCGGCATTAAATTTTACCATCCATTTATGACCCCAATCCACTACAGACTAGAGGTCACTTTCTCCGGAGTCAGCCATTGTCCCAGCGATTTGCGCGTGCGTTTTGCACACATGACAAAAGTAAAGCGCTGTGTGTTTCAGTAAATATACCCATCTTAGACTCAATGTCATCAGGGATGGCGTTTATAAAAATCATGAACAGTTGATGTCTAATGATTAACCCCTTGGGTACACCAGCATGTATGTCAGGTTTCGTTGATGAACGGCAATTAGGGACCACCTGATAATTTCTATTGGTTAGGAAGGATTTCATTTTATAAAATATTCTTCCAGTAATACCATGTAAGTGATTTTTTAGAATAATTTTATGCTAGGCTTGTAAAAGGATTTGGATATATCAAGCGCTATCGCCCTAGCATAACCTGCCATGTCAATGTATGCGTTTCATGATAAGCGTTAGGATATCTACAGTAGATCATGCTTGTCTGAATCTATACTGAGAGACAGAAGGAAGGTTAGCTTCAACAGGGTACCGGACTATCGCTGGATTGATTAAGGATTTAGAGATGTTAGCAAAAATTGGGAGAGACTGATGGGGCGATAATTCTATGGATCAGTGGTATTTTCACGATTTTTCGAGACTGGTACCACAGAGGACATGTTCTAGCTATCAGGGAGCATAGCTCGGCGAGGCATTTGTTGTGTAGTTTTGTAGAGAACAGGAGCCAGTTCATCAGATAATTTCTTTATTAATATTAGTGGTATAAGATCAGACCCGCAAGCGTTGAATATGTCAAGTTTTTTTTATAATGTTTCTGCCCTGAGATGGGGTGTTGAAAAGCTTTAAAAGTGTGCCATCGGTCCGCAATGTGAATCTAGGGATGGCGTGGTTTGCTGAATCCAAAGAGAAGTTTAAGGCGAAACCCTGGGCAAGTTGTTCAGCCGTATAAGTTACCGTGTTATGTTTGTGCTAGTTGTATGCATGTTCGAAATGCAATCGTTGGCACAGTACCCAGTGTACTGCTTTTCTCACACAACCATGTCTGTTTTTGTATTCTTTTGGGGCTGGTTTGCTACATTTACGTATTACATAGTTTACTGTTTCGTCACTTTGTCCACATACTCTGCACTTATTGTTTACCTGGGTTTTATCTATTTTAGCTTTGATGTATGTTTTGCAAATCGCATTGTTCTATGCAGTCGTCAGTAAAGATTCTGCTTATCTGTATAAGTGTGTTTTTCTTAGCCATACCCAGCTATGTTCGTTGGTATATTCTCTTGTCAGTCTTCTGAAACTACCGTGTAATTGTTTTTCTCCACACTTTTCTTTTTCTTGTCTTTTTTGTTACCGGTGTCGGGTTTTCCCTAGTTGTTCGTTAGGAGGGTGTCTCTTGCTGTGGCGATTAGTATTTCCGTGTTCTGGCTAATTTATTTCTCTAGCTCTATTTTTTTTGTGTCTTCCACACATACCTCTATACTTACCAGCCCTCTTCCCCCTTCTTTTATTTTAATGTAGAGTATGTCCGTATCGTATTTTGGGTGTACTGCGTTGTGAATGGTCATTTACATATAATTTCGTTTCTAAGAGTCACTTGTTTCTTCGAAAAATATTATTTTCCAATCTTTTATTTCATTTACTGCAGATGTGATTGTGTCTGCCATCATAACTCCTATATATTAAAAAGCTATCCTGTTCGCCCAGCGCCCTCATCGCTTCTGTATTGAGCAGTGCCTTTGTGTGACCTCCAGCCTTTTATTTTCATCTATAGCAATGCACACTTTTCTTATTCTGAATACGATTTGAATGTCATAGCTGAAAGTTCCAGTTGTTTTTCTGGCCTTTTTCAAATAGTTTCAGGTATTCCATGCACATGAAGTGATGTTTTCTTTGTGCTTTGTCTGTAAAATCGTATTCGGCATAACATGTTTGAGTATGTAGTTTAATGGCATCATGGCTATTATAAACAGTAGTAGTGATAGTGAGTCTCCTTGGAAGATTTATTTATGTATTCTTATCTCAGTATTATTATTATTATTATTATTATTATTATTATTATTATTATTATTATTATTATTATTATTATTATTATTATTATTATTATTATTTATCATTATTTTTATTATTATTTGTATTATTATTATTATTATTATTATTATCATAATTATTATTATTATTACTACTACTACTATTATAATAATTATTATTATTATCAGTAGCAGACACATGATTATATGTAATCGTAGCAGTAGTTCTACAAATAGTATCATGATTATTATTATTATTATTATTATTATTATTATTATTATTATTATTATTATTATTATTATTATTATTATTATTCGTCATGCATATTGTCTCAATATAACTTAATACGGTAAAAGTCGGTGAATTTCTCTGTGCGTATTACCAGGACTCTGAAATGTGTTCCATATTCATTGGCACTCATTAATATTTCTTTATCGAGAGTTTAAACGCAGGCATTACCGGCGATCTGGTAAAAAAACAAGAAAAAACGATGTATCCTGAGGTGTGATAAATATTCTCAGACTAACCCTGAACTATCAGACTTCAATAGTGATTCCTACCGACGTTGGTCTTATTTTGTCGAGTCGCTGTGAAACTGTTAAGTACTCACTATACATACAAACAGGCAGTTAAGAATAATATATTTATTACTCCTTTTCCCTTTCCTTCGTCTTCATGATGTGCTGACTTACACGACAAAAGAAGGATACAAGGATGACTTGATCGTGACCGTACATCTGTGACAATGGTAATTGCATAAGTTATGACTCACATAATTTTCGCTATGGTTGTGTTTGTTGTTTTGTAGTCAAATAACTACATGGGAAAAATAAGAAAGAAAATATGAAAATGTAAAATGATATCTTTCTAAAAGGTAATTGAAGATATGCGGGATAATTTACATTTTAAACCAACCTTGACGATTACGTGACGATTGTAATTACCGTGTACGAAACGCGCTAACTTTGTGTCCCTATACAAATCTAGCAACCGAGCTTTGCATCTAACCAACCAACTTTTTGCTCTTTTCAGCTAGCTATTTTGATATGTGTTTTTTTCCTTTTGTTTACTATATTATTTTTCGTGATAGCTAAGAGATTAGAAGCGCTGACAGTCGACTACACGGTCGGTATTCAATCCCAGTTTTAGGCACTTGCTTGTCAAGCCACACTGAAGAGCTGGGATAAAGCGAAACATATTTTAGTGTTAGGCTCTCTGGTATGTTAAATCGTTAACTGCCACCAGCTTCTAATGCATTGCTTATTGTATAAACCATTAAGACTCTCACGCATTTCACAATGTTTACACAAAAATTTCGCTTTTTTATGTAGGTATCAGATGATTGTTACGGAGTTAGAAGCGTCGATCCAGGCCTAAGTAACTTCTTTGTCTAGCTACACAGAAGAGCTGTGATACAGCGAAACAGTATGTATGCAAGTGACTATATATATATATATATATATATATATATATATATATATATATATATATATAGCAACCTGAAACCAGAAAGATGTCTCGACGGTTTGAGAACCTCACGAGGAAAATATACAAACGCGAAAGTTCCGTGATGTTCAACTACGCTTGCTTAGTTAATGACTTGCTGCCTATATATATATATATATATATATATATATATATATATATATATATATATATATATATATATATGAGATTAGTGCGCTGGACGTAAATTCAATAGACCAACCCAACAATCTGCCAAACCCCATTCATAAACTGTGGAGGTCTACTTCCAAAGCGTCTTTCCTCGTGCTGCTGGACTCTGGAACCCTTTCCCTGCTCCCTGCTTTCCTGGCGTTACTTACATGTAGACATTTAAAACAGACACTTTGTTGCACAACTCCTATATATATATATGGCATACTACTGTTTACACCGCTTCCCCCTAGACTACCGAACTTTAGCGACGTTGAATGTGGCCAGTACACATATATGTGCAAATATCATCGTAAAACCGCAGTGCCTAGCGTGTCGACTATGGCAAACCCCCCTTAATAACTGTCACTATACAGGAGAACAGAGACCAGGGATAGGGGTCCTCCTCCAAGACTAATTAGATAACCTTATCGCTATAGAAAATACCAACGACTTAAATAGAGCTAAATAAGAATTTTAATGAATAAATGAATAGTATATATATGATGGACTCTCCCGTCGATTTCGACGTATGAGTGCCCCTGGGGCTGCCCGCGCGTGAATTTGTAATTGAAAGGGTTGCGCAATCCCAACTACGGCTCTCCTGAGTCGACATTGCTTGATTCCAATGGCAAGTAGTAGTACAAGACGACTGGAAACAATGCCGAGATAAGCAGAGAGCACATACAGCACCTGGTATTCCTAAATGGTCATCCATTTAGTACATATATATATATATATATATATATATATATATATATATATATATATAGATATATACACACATACATATACCCATACACACATACACACACACATATATATATATATATATATATACATGCATACATACATATGCACATATACATACATATATATATGCACATATATACACACATTGGTATTATAGAAGGTTTTCGCGGGAATTATTTAATAAGTACGAAACTATAGTTAGAACTATAGACATTTTGGTATATTAGTACTGCTATTTACGTTAATTCTATTAATTAAGGTTTTTTTGGTTTTTATATATAGGACCTCTAATATATGGTGTTTTTGTTTGTGAATACTATATTCTTTGATTTTGTTATTTTCTACTATAAGTTTTCTGAATTGGCGTTAGTTAAGAGTTGGGCTATGGCGCTAGTATCAATGCATCGTCAATCATCTCGACACAATCGTGGTAGTCAACCCTATGTATATGTTATTCTCTTATATAAACACCCAACAAATTAATTAATAGAAGTAACTTTATTATCAGTAATACTACCCTCAAATGTGTATAGTTCTAACTATAGTTTCGTACTTATTACATATTTCCCAATCAAACTTTATATAATACTAACACATGGTTTGTACCTGATTAACCTCATTCCCCTGAAGAAAGACCCGGATGGGTCTGAAATACTTTGGAAACAAACCTAAACTATTACAAATCATCAGCTAATTCCCCTTTGAAACTGAGATCCATTTGGACTGTTGAAGGGATCTACCAAAGTGTTGTCTCTTATATTCCAACAATACTTGCCTGCAAGAGAACATGCTGCCTATATATATATATATATATATATATATATATATATATATATATATATATGTATATATATATATATATATATATATATAGAGAGAGAGAGAGAGAGAGAGAGATAGATATAGATATAATTTTATACTATTGCATGTATATACACTTATTTTATAATTTATAATATAAAAATATATAAAATATCACGTACATATGTATTTTCAGTATTTACTTAAATAGTGCTTAATACGTGAGTATTACGCTGGCACAGCTTGTGTAAGTTTGTACCCACCAGTCGGCGATATGTTTTTGACATCATTCCGACAAGGACTCATGTTATGGTTCTGTGCACTCTCAGGAAGTCCACCCACCCAGGCTTTATCTTCTCTTCGAAAAGGCTTTAGTTCATTGCTAATAGATTGAGACCCCCACCTACCGGCATTTTTAAAGACCAGAGCGCACTGATGCAAGTGTGTTATCTTTTTAAAACAACACCTGACTTTGTGTCTAAACTCTTGCAGAGGAGGAAACACACTTATGACAAGTAAGCTATACATATAGTTTCTGTTTTCTTTCTTGGAACCAAATCAGGCTACTGGCCTAATGGTTTTTGCAATTAGCCTGATGAGTGAACCTGGAAAAGAAGCATATATATATTTTTGCATAGCTCTCTTGACATTAATATATGTTCATACTAATATATATATATATATATATATATATATATATATATATATATATATATGTATATATATGTATATGTATATATATATGTATATATATATATAATTGTATATATATATATATGTATATATATATATATATATATATGTATGTATATATATATATATATATATATATATATATATATATATATAATTCTCTTTTCGATTGTTTCGGAATAGAGAAATTCAGCAGAAGGTATTTAGGGACGGACTAAAGAAAACTGATACTTTATTGTTTCAGTCTTCTACTAAACGAGCTTTAAAATGCCAATCAATTGACAAAATTACTATTCAAATCAGATACAGATTTAGCTAGAGAAATTAATCAATTTGGAAAACCTAAGTAGGTGAACAATAATGTAGGTCGAATTTCTATCCACAACCATATTTTTACACGAGAAGTTCTTAATTAACGTAATAGCTATACAGCATATTTTTTCCTAAAAATCTTCCATTTAAAGAAAGAATGATTTCTAAGAGTAAAAGGATTGTATAATCTGATTCATTGCTGGTGTAAATGGGTAAACTATAAACGTTATTATGTTACAAAAATACAGAGTATATACAGAAATAGATTATATGGAGAACATCCGGATTCTATAGATTAAAATTCGGATAATATAGAAAAAAGCATTATATAGAGAAAAATGCGAATTATGTAGAACAAATCAGGATTATGTTGAAAGAAAACAAATTATGTAAAAAAATGGATCATATATAAAAAATCCGTATTTTGTAAAAATAAAACGAATTATATGACACGAAAATATAGATTATGTTAAAAAACGGATCATGTTAATACAAATGAGGACTATGAAGAATAAAAATCAGATTATGAAAAAAATGCAAACACTGTGGATACTAGCGTTTTTTTCTGTTTTTCATGCTGTCTTGACAAAACATAATCAAAATTAATCTAAACATTTAAAACACGCTGAACATAAAACAACGTTTTTGTTTTTAACCGTGAACGTTTTCACTTCAAACTAAAAATGTTATACTATTAAGTGGTTAAATCAGATGATTTCTAGAACTGAATAATTCAACCTGTTGTATTTTATTGTTTAATATACTAGATTATTAAATAATAGACGGAAATATACATAATAAGACGCTTAAGTATTTTATATTTCTACTCACGTTATAATCATTTCACACGCACATTAAAGAAAGAGATTGTCCGATCAACAAATAGTGATTGATGATAAATCTGATGTCGTTATAGTAAACATTTCTGAATTTAATTTAAAAAAATAAATTGTTTAAAAATCAAATAATGTCGTCGGGTCAACTTAAAGGGTACACTTTAAAATAAATCAATTTCGAAATGTGACATTCGTTTTATTTAATTGAACAGTATTTATCTGATGATTATTTTTACAGTAATAAGACATAATATATGTTTTAAAAGGAATTAAACTGCTATAATTATATATAAATAAATATATAAAGAACTTATATATTCGTTTTGTTTATTTAAATAGTATTTAGTTAGCAATGACAATTTCTCATACGGGAAAATACGCTTTTCTTCCTTCTTAATATTATTGAAAATGACTGCCATTTATAATTCGCCAGTAACTTATCCAGGTGTGTGTTGAAAGCAGCGTAGAATTCATACGAGTTCACGTTAGTATCTTAATGATATTGTAATACGGGTTGCGGCAGAAATAGCTATCATACTTACACCTACAATCTATGTGTAGCTAATAACTTATGCAATATTCAATACTTTACCCTGTACCCAATGACTTATACTTTTATTTCAAATAACCTGATCGTGTAAAATTCTGTTATAAATGATGTGCTTAAAAATAACGGCAACACATTGATATATAAACGTATAGTGATATATCTTTTTTGTTTGTGACTGTGAAGGATGGTCGGTTAATAGGAGGAATTTGTACGGTTGATTCTTCTTCGCCAAGCGTCCAAACTGCTGATCTCAAGTGTGGGTTGTTATTATATAACAATTTGTGGCCACCATAAATCTTCTATGCTAAAGCGTTGTCTATCTAGCCACTCCCCCCGCCCAGAACGTTTTATTCAACGACGGGAGTTCAATCAATTGCAAGCCTACATATGTGTTTATCTTTCATGGTATAACTCGGTTAAACCTGCCATGCACTTCTTACCAATGCCCTTTTATACTTCCAACATTTCTCTATCTTTTGACAATCAATTTTATGTTACTTCCTCGCAGGAAATGACTATTAGTTGACCTTATATTTTGACAATCGCCTGATGCACTTCTGGTCAACATGACTTTAAATACATCTAACATTTATCTTATGACAATGAATCATGTTATATAACTTTTTTCGATGCATGTGATTCATGTTAGCTGCATGATTTTTTATTCAAATTACCTTTTGATCACCCAATTATCATATTATCTTTTGACAATAGCCAGGTGCATCTATTCGAGTCAACATGACTTTTCCGTGCACACCGACTGGATATTTTACAAAATTGTGTTCACTGATGTGTATCGTGCTTTTACTGAAGCAATGTTTTCAAGGAATAGTGAATATGCAATTGCAACATAGATTGTTTTTAATAGTTATGCTGTTCTGAATAGAAAATCAGTACTGTAACGTATTGCTAAATTCCGAGCCACAAGTCTACAACTTAAAAAAAACGTTAAAGATCTGGACGCGCCTTTACTCTAGACGGTGTAAGAGTTTCTGTTACTCAGTCCCATACAGGTTCAGCTCGCAAATATGTTTCTGATCAAACAGTAAGAACAATTCTACATACTGATCTGGATAATCCGAATACAAATTACTGATGGTTCAGAAAGTGAACAAACGCGACTGGAAAGATGATGGGTCATTGTAATGAATCTTCAAATTATAAAAAACTTCAAAAACTGTGCCCAATACCTATATTATTTTCTCAGAAATGTTGTCGGTTGTTTCTTTTGTCGACCTTTCAGAGATGGAATATTTTTTTCTGCCGTACCCTCTCTGTAGTATTTTCATTATTTTTTAATTAATATTATTTTTCATTCTCAAATTATTCGCGTGTATTCTACTTGAGCGATTTCATTAATTCAATAAACAAAGTAAACCCTTACTTATTCTATATACATATATATATATATATATATGCATATATATATATATATATATATATATATATATATATATATGCATATATGTTCCTTTTTTACTTCTAATTAATCCGATGTATACATTTTCTAATAATATCATGACATACATGTTTGTTTTAATTTCGTTTGATTTAATTGGTTTTAATGGTGATCTCTACATTTCTCATTTAACACATATCTATACCTGTATTTAATAAGAATAAACGATAGTTATTTGTATTACTCACGGGCATGTAGTGTGGAAATTCCACAGTTTGATCATTTAGTTGGTTGTGACATCTCTACATTAAATGGACTGCCGGTGCAAATGCAGACCCCAGGATATAATTGTACTACCTTTGTCTAACTTGAAACAAACTTATATAAATACGCTGATTAATGTAGAATATAGTTTTAGTATTTTACATAGGTATGAGGGGCATCTCTCCAAGACTCTTGTAAGGTTATGTGTATTTTATGGAATAATAAGGTGTGGTTGTGTATTTAACAATGAACAATTATACTTACAGCTATTACAAAATACGAAAATATATGCTCTTAATAATTGAGGGTGTTAGTTTCTGGAATTACTTAATTGTTCCGGGCAACACCCAGGGGAGTCCGGTTAGTATTAATTAAACTAAGTCATTAATATCTAAAATAATAACACGTAATTGTCAAGATGTAATTGTTCGCGAGGAATATAATGGTACGCATACATCTTTCAAACTGATGTATGTAAATTTGTCAAATGTTATTGATTAAACAACTAATTTCGAACATTTAAAAATGTTATATCAGAAGGAAAATTAAGCAATGCCAGTTTAATTTTTATTCAGCGAAGTTTTCTTTGTTTTAAAATCAATATACTTTAGTATTAACTTATTGAAAAGTTGTCTGAAATTCTTAAAGTATTTATCTCATCGTCTAAATGACTAACTCATTCACTTTTATCCTTAGATAATCCTGACACCTTAAGAAGTGGTTAGTTATTAGTAACCTTTTTTAAGTTCATTTAACTGTTATTGCCTAACCATTCTATGACAAGGATCATATAGAAATGACATAGAAAAGTGTTAACCATGACAATATTATCAGACTTTTCAAAACCTATCAAAAATTGCAGGCTATGCTTTTGAGAAAATCCGGTTTTTAGCATCTTTGTTGAAATGGATGAGCAAATACTCCTTGTTTTAGAATCTTATGCTTTCCTGCTCATTTTTAATTTGTCGTCTTAAAGTCGAATGTTTACAGTTTGTGTTAAAAACGGCCACATAAGAAATAATCAGTTCATACCATTGATCAATGTTAGTCCTCCTATAGTGTTACTCATCTTTTATCTGACACTAATTTCTGTCTCGTTAAGCCTTATCATCGAGTTGTTTTTGTCCTTGATATATGGTGACTCAATAGTAAAAACTATCACATGCATCGATTTGAGTTAATTACTTGAAACTTATCGTAAATATTGCTAATCAAAACATGATTGAATAAGTGATATAATAGAGATTTGTATGAGTCAAACAAGGCTAACACAACGTTGCCTATTTGTATTGTATACTCACGTTGATATACCGGTCCCCATAAGATCATTTAAGCGGCAATGATATTGGTCAGTACAAGGTGCATGACCATTTTTGAATGTCACGCGCTGCACGTGAGATGGCAAAGACACCTCCCTGCAAAAACAAACATCGTAAAAAAGATTTCGATGTTACACCTGCAACAAACACGTTATCCTCTGTAAAATGTATACTTGTACAGCATGATGTTCGAGATTTATAAGTGAGCGGTCTTGCTTTAGAGAAGAACAATAACAAATATGGCATGCATTGCACACTGTGTACACGATAACTCATGAATATATCAATATGCAAATTATCAGCAAAACCTTTTGCAATACAATCAGAATGAGGTATCTGTTCAAAAATCTTTTAAAAAGATAGCATGAATAAATTGTACAAAAATTGCATTGAATACTCTACAAATCTGATATGTTTTACTCAAGAGACTTATGTATGTGATGTTATGAAAGGCGTCGACGAAGAGTCATTTTGGAATCATAACAAATAATGACGGGAGAAGTAGCAAGTTTATCCAGCATCTGTTTTGACACACCTCAAATAAGTTCTATGTTGTATGCCCTATCCTAGTCTCTCGTTCCCTCTTTTCCTCTCTCTTTTTCTATATTTATCTCAGATCATGGATTTGAAATTAATAGTTAAAGAAAAATGAAATATACATGCATCATCGCTCGCTGATATTTATACATTTTTATCCCACTGTAAATCTTAATTGAAAGTATTTTACGTCTATGTCACAAACTTATATGAGTTTTACTGCGAGGTCCGCGGGCCGGATTCCAATAATAAAGCATAGCAGGGTGGCGGGCCGGCCGCTAAGCCTTCGCGGGCCGGATGTGGCCCGCGGGCCGTAGATTGTCCACCCCTGCTCTAGAGACATCTTTCCCATGTAAGTCGTTTACTGTTGACTTGGTAATTTTAGTTTGGTAGCAGAAGTAACTGATCACCACACACAGTAAGGCTCTTAATATTTCTATTAAAAAAACAATTCTATAAATATTACGTTCATTCATATGTTTGTATATTTACACAATTATTTAAAATCGCTTCAACAAGGAACATTTATATCAAATAAATCATTGCTATTACATAAGTGCGAGATTGATCGTTCGTTGTTATGAAATAAGATGAACATTCCTAAGGTAACGCTCATGCACGGCCACGCTAGTATCAACACACATACACTTATGTCGTCTTGCAAATAGGCATTAATGTGACTACGAACACAATTGACTGGTCGGACGCTCGGTTCGAATCTTGGAAAACAGGTCTCAAAGCCTGACATCATTTGTTAGGTCCGATCGCTTGTGGAAAATTTTTCCCATGATCTATATATTGGCAGCAGTTGCGGAGACATTATGCCCAGGTTTTAACCTATGCAACATTAGAAAGAGAATGTACAGTTTTAACATGTTTATCCTATAGGATTTTCCATGCTTCAAATATACTTTCTATCTAGATAAAAAGTCACAAATGAGTATTGAGAACACATTAATTATTATATATGTTAATATATACACTACGTATTCAGTGTTATTTTGTTAACTATTTCTTAATGCGGCCATTAGTTTCGTAATAACGATGTAGTTGTATTCTGATGAAAAGAGAACTCTTCTATCCCCTTCTATGCTTCGAAGTTAATATTTTTCTCTTGATCACTCTTTCTTTTTTAGTCAGCCACTGTTTCGCGTAGAGACTAGATCCCTGCGTAGATCTTTGTCGAATAAAGCTTCTTCAAGCAAACTCAGTCTTCTTAAACTCATTCTATGCTACCATTTTTACTAACTCATTACAATTTATTCGACAAAGATCTAAGATGGAAAAATACCTCAAGCCTGAACGATTGGACTTAGACCCGTCAAACTGGACTCGGCCAACACGTGGCGACACTGGAAAAGGTCTTTCAACATTTTTCTTGGCGCTGTCAACGACTCTCAACTAACGGACGAGTTAAAACTGAATTTGTTAATCAACCTCGTGTCTTCGTCAATTTTTAAACACATATCGGATATCGATGATTATAATTCGGCTATGAACATCCTGGAAGAAGTTTTCGTCCAGCCCCAAAACAGCATTTTCTGCCGTCATTTATTAGCAACACGTCGGAAACAGGCCAACGAAAGCGTGGACCAATATTTAGTCTTTGCAAACACTCTCTAAAGACTGTGATTTCCAGACCGTGACAGCTATACAGGCGAGGGATTAGTACATCAGGGATGCATTCATATATCGGATTTCGTCATTCCACATCAGACAAAAGCTCTTAGAAAACAAACGTCTCGACTTACACACGGCGTACAACTAGGCATTAACACTCGAGACAGCCCCAAAACAATTAACGTCGTACACTCAGTCGGACTCCTTGACTGTCTCGGTCTATACTGCTGAAAAAGAAGAATCGAATGACGACCAGTCTACATATGAGGAGCAACCCACGATAGCGGCATCTCTGGACAGAAATATTTTTTCTGTGGAAACTCGAGACAGGACAGAGCGAGGTGCTCTGCTAAAAACTCTATTTGTAAAAAATTTGCTCGTGTCTGCTATCAATTACGGTGAGTTCCTTCTTGCTTCCTCGGAGAGTCTATTTCGTTCGCTCTTTATATGGGAAAATCAAAGGTGAGCCCATGCGGATACTTGTCGATACAGGGAGCTCGGAAAATGTTATTCATCTGAATAAGGTTAGGGGGCTCGGTTTGGCGGTCACGCACACCTCTGAGAGGATTTTGATGGCTATCCGTTCTCATTCGTCCTCTACTTTCGGGTAGTGTGTCGTGTCTCTAACTCTGAGAGCTAGAGAGTACAGGAATGTGAAACTATCAATTATGGCCAGCTATGATGTGACATCATTCTCGGGCATAAATTTCTATGCCAACACTCCTCAGTGGAAATGCCTTTTGGAGGACCCCTCCTCCCTCTCACTGTTTATAGAGCGATCGCCATTAAAATATCTCTTACCCCTCTCTGTTAATCAATCTAACCTCGGACTGTCGCCCGATAGCTGTTAAATCCAAGATACCTACCTTAAGTGATGCTAAATTTATCAAATCGGAAATCTCCCGTATGTAAAGGAAGGTATCATAGAGCCCTCTCAATCCTCATGGCGAGCCCACACGCTTGTGGTATCTCCTGAAAATCACAACAAGAGACTGCCACTTACAAAATATTCAGCACTATTGATCTAACCAGTGCTTACCATCAGGTTGCTATCAAGCCAGAAGAACGAAAATACACAGCCTTCAAAGCTTCTGGATCTCTGTATCAGTTTCTTCGAATCCAGTTTGGAGTAACCAATGGAGTAGCGAATTTTCAACGAGTCATCGATGGCATCATCAAGCGAGAAGACATTCGAGAAACCTATGCTTACATCGACAACGTTGCCATCTGTGGAGAAGATCAGACATTGCATGATACTAATTTGAAAGAGTTCATGAATGCAGTAGCGAAGTACGGACTGACGCTGAACAAAGACAGGTGTCACTACTCACTTACTTCTGTAGACTTGCTTGGGTATACAATAAGCAAGGGCTCGGTAAAACCTGACTCTGATAGGCTCACGGGATTGATGAACTTGCCAGTACCTCAAGATCTCCCTTCTTTTTGACGAGCAATGGGGATCTTCTCTCATTATTCTAGGTGGATCTCGAACTTCTCTGAAAAACTACACCTCCTTACCAAAGTTACCAAGTTTCCCCTCACTAGGTAAGAACCAGACACCTTCAGGTACCTGAAGAAGGTAATAGCAAAATCATCCCTAGACTATTATCTCCCTCTCGAGGTCGAAACCGATGCTTCGGAACATGCGATTGCTGCTTCTTTAACCCAAAACTCTCGGTTCGTGGATTTATTTTCAGGAACCTTGACGTCTGCCGAGCAGAAGCAGTTCTCTTTTGAAAAGAAGGCCTACGCTATTGTCGAGGCGACCCGAAAATGGCGACACTTACTGCTCGGGAAGCATTTTAAGCAAATTACAGATCAACAGTCAGTATCGTTCATGTTCAACACTTAAGGCAAAAGCAAAATAAAAGATGAGAAAATAACGAGATGGAAGTTGGAACTTGCCTCTTTTACATACGACATTGCATATCGCCCCGGGAAACAAAACGCCGCTGCAGACGCCTCGTCTCGCATTTGCTATACTACAACATCTGCCGACAAGTTACACACCTTGCACTCACATTTATGTCACCTGAGTACAAACCGAATGCTACATGTTGTCGGGAGCAAGAATCTGCCATAATCTGTGGAAGATGTAAGAGTGGTAATAAGGACCTGTAAAGTTTGTTCGGAGATAAAACCAAGATTCCTTAATGCGGCACCTCAGACTCTCATAAAAGCGAGTCAACCATTTGAAAGACTAAGCGTAGACTT
>OY744527.1:38436409-38468909 GCA_963556195.1 Sepiola atlantica | reverse complement strand
CTCCTAGAACTGCACAGGACAGACCCATAGACCGGTGTAAATCAAGCCCCGAAGGCCAAGACAACACCAGTATGGGGTGCAGTATCCATCAAAACAGATACTACACTTTGATCTTAGCCAAAAGGCCTAGAACGTCCTAGTATATTCGTGAGTAATATCAGTCTAAACGGAGCAGTAATACATTCAATACATTGTTGACAATAAAACCTGATCTAGCAGAATGAGGGCGGGACTGTTGAAAGTCACATAAGAAGGACGTAATCCTCTCTCCACTTCGTATTGGCTACAGACAAGCAACGCATTCATTTCTGCTTGAGCAGAAGGAACCACCATGATGTGCGACTTTCCAAGTACCATACACAAATGTGTTGATTTTACGTTCATGCGACGAAATCACCACAATGTTGATACTATGAAATTACAATTAAAAGACATCAGTAAAAATCACGATGTCCTTTCTAAATATAGTTGGTGTGTATCTCAAAATATAATATCTATGAGTTCAATAAAGTAAACTTAGAAGACATTAATCAGGTGGAGACTGTTTATTAAGGACATATACCCGTATAAAAGCCATTCATCAAAATCCGTTAAAAATTTATAAATATTATGAACCTCAAGCATTACATCTCTTTAACAATATAAATTAGGTTGGCATAAAATAGCTTTAAAAAGGGTGATATGCCGTAAAAAAAAATGGGTTAAGGCATAGTTTCTGGGCCGAAGCCTCATTAACACTAACCCAGAGCACCCCAGCATTATCTCCCGATACTACCAAACTTTGTTGGACTGTTGTCACTCTGTGGGATGGCCATATCTACGCTAATGAAGATATAGCCTTGTCTAATATTTTCTTCATGTATTTCCACTTGTCTGATAGGGAAATACCAAGATTATAAAAAAACGTTGAGGTTGAGTTGGTGTTAAAATCTCGGCATCCGACTTCGATAGAAAATACAATCTTTCTCCAATATTTTCTGACACATTTTCTTGTAGATCTTCATATCTATCTGACTAGCAAGTCTAAACGTTTCTCAAATAGAACCATTTAATTACATGACAGCTTTTTCATGTCAATTGTCGGAAAAATAACTATATTGTGTCTTAATAGCTTACTTCGCCTTTCAGATATAGTAATTATTTGGAAAAATATAAGTTTAATGGTCTCAGCCGTCAAAAAATGGATATTAGTGAGGGGCATCTGAGACATTGCATGTTCTATGAATTCAGAAAAGGAAACTCAGCTGCAGAAGCTACAAGAAATATTGAAACTGTCTACGGGATAAATGTTCTGAATGATCGAAAATGTCAACGGTAGTTTGCAAAATTCTCTTCTGGAGACTTTAACCTGTCAGATTGACGACGTTTGGGAAGGCAAAAATCAATTGATAGATACACCATTAAACACGCTATAGAGGCCAATCTAAAGTTAACCAGCAGAGCATTAGCTCAACAATTCAATACAACAAGTATGTCATGCCTTCACGAGTTAGGAAAAGTTTAAAAACTTGGACTCTGGATTCTCCACGATTTGACCGACGCTCAACGAAATCATAGATTGACTGTTTGCACATCTTTGCTTTCTAGTAATCATCAGAAACCATTTTTGCAAAGAAGTGTGACTGGAGATGAAAAATGGGTTCTTTCCAAAAATTACCAACGCAAAAGACAATGGGTACACCGAAACCAAAGTCCACAGCCTGTTCCAAAACAATATCCAAAGTAGGTTATGCCTTTATCATGGTGGGATACGAGAGGACTGATTAATTATTAATTACTGGAGCATAATCAAACAATCACAGAAGTAAAATATTGTTCGAAGCTGGACGATCGAAGAATTGATCTATCAAAAACACGACCAGCATTACTCAATAGGAAGGGTCTAGTTCTTCAGCATGATAACGCGAAACCTCACACAGATACACTCACTCAGGAAAAGGTCATGAGTTTGAATTGGGAAGTTTTGCCTCATCTGCCTTATTCACCTGACATTGCTCTATCCGACTACAATCTTTTCCGATCGTTGCAGCATCTCTTAAACAATAACAGTCATGAAAATGACGACCAACTCAAAAATGACCTAAATTTGTTTTTCTCTAAAAAATCAGAGAAATATTTTGAAGAAGGCATCAAGAAACTAGTTGATCGTTGGACAGATGTCATAGAAAATGAGGGAAATTATTGTAAAGATTGAAAATGCCCTGATATGAATGTTTCAGATGAAATATATGTGTTGGATGAAAACAGCATTACTTTCTTTCAAACCTGATTGTTAGTTTTGTATTCGACACCTAGTCTAGTAGCTATCTCAGTGATGTCATTATATGTATCCGTTTTAGCAAACTGATATTTATCGATTATGTAGCTGTTTTTTCTTTATTAGTCATTTGGTTTCGTCGGAGAATATTAGTGCACTATTTTCTCTTTTAATGTTTTCATGCCAGCGGCTAGTGTCTTCTGAAACAGATTTTGCTTACTCTTACATTCTAGGTCGTGGGTAATGCTAAGTAGGTATTTCTCAAAATTATCTTAGGCCTCCACTTTGAGCGGATATTTACCAAATTTAAGACCGTAGTGATTTTTATTTCTGTCTATTTCTGTTCTGTATTCAACACATTCCACTTCATCCTTTCTATAACGTCCACTATTTTAGTCAGGAGCATCCTGATGTATGTTATGTTGTTAGAGGTTGGGGTATTTTTAGTTAGGTATCCGAGAGTGTATATATGCATTTCCCAGGGTGTTGGTTGTAAATCCCTGTTTAACGGTGTTTTTCTGTGGCGTTAGTATGTCTCCCGAGAGTTCATGACTACAAGGCTAACTGGGTGTCACTGCAATCCCCGGTAGGAGCTATGTAACCATCCCTTACACTAAATTTAAACAAATATACATAACACTCTAATATAATAACGCGTTCAAACGAGAGTGACACGTGACTTCACATTTCCGAAGCAGATTACAACATAAGCTGAAGAGAGCCGGATGGCTAAGTCTTTCTTAGCTTGAAACCGACGGTACTAATGCTGTACTAATTTTTCATGTACCAAAAGAATAAAATAAATATTACGCTCTTGATTTTAATTTTAATTCTCAATAAATCGAGCACTCTGCTGGGAGTTTTCCTACTATATTACAAAAGAAGTTATATATATATATATATATATATATATATATATATATATATATATAAATATATTAAGTCATGTAGTTTTATATGTTTAAATGTTGGTATGTAAATGATAAAACTCCTAAACTAATTAACCGATCATTATGAATTTCGGAACACAGCTGCTGAACGTTTGGGAACAAATCTGGGATATATCTTAGATTAATCTAGTGTTATGCAAAATAGTATTAACTACGTTGCTACCATTTGTGAAAATCAGATACCTTTGAATTTTGTGAAATTTTTACAATGATAGTATACATCAATTAATAAATATATTTTTTTAAATTCCAGCTTATTTGTAGCAATTGAAAGCATTGTATGGTTTATAATATGTATACAACCTCACATTTAAAAATTCAAATATATCAGATGTGCATCGTATAGTAATAAGAAACCAATTTAGTAAGATTCCTCGAATTAAAATTTCTCGCAAGAGTCCGTAACTTCTAGAATAAAAATAATGTAGTTGGTTTTGATCAAAATAAAAAAAAGTTCAGTTCAGAATATTTTGATTTTAATCTTTTTTCGGGTCGAATAATTTATTTTAACCGTTATAGGACGAGTATTTTTCTAGTAGTTTTATAAATGTATTATTTTTACTTGTTTATGAATATGTATGTTTATCATTCACTCCTTAACTAATTGCCCGATCATTGTATATATATTGGAATATAGATGCTAGGCGTAAAAAGTCAACATGTTGCTTATATTTTGTGTTAATCAAAGATGGAAAAGACTGGTGGAAGTATATAGTGAAAATCCATATTCCTGCGACATATGTAAAATTTCACTAATTCGTATTACAGTTGAATTAATGGATATTCCCCAAATGTAGAAGATTTTAAGTGAGTTTGATCCATAGCCATTACACTAGATTAGCCGATTTTATTTTTCTTCGTTGTTGGAATACGTCTGTCTCGGTAGACAATTAAGTTTTGCGCCTTATTTGTCCTTTGCTGAATTGCGGCATCTGCTGTGACTGTGTAAACCTATTCTTGATCGACATGTACTGTTTCGACTTTCACTGATGTTGGTTGTGTCTGTTTGCGAGAGCTCTTTTGCAGCTTTCTGCCGTCTGTGCTCTCTCATTTCCCGCCACTGCTGATCTGTTCTCTCCTCACTCCTTTTGCAGTATACCTTTACAGCTCTTCTCCACCGGATGTAATCATCAGCGACTGACTGCCTGCCTGTTATGTTAATTCTTCCTGTCCGCATGTCTCGCTTGCAGACATTTTGTAGCATAAGACACGTCTTCCTGCTGGTTGGAGCCGCTTACGAGCTCGCCATAAAGAATATTATTTGGGATCATACCATCGTTCATTCGCCTGGCAGCGCAAAACCACTCGATTCGTCGTTGGGTGGATAAGCGAACACGCTCGGGACGTCCGTCTGATCAGGTACGGTCTTGTTTGAGATGTGGTTCTGCCATGTGATTCTTCTTGGGTTACGCAGGTGGAAGCTGTTTAGTCGGTTCTCTTGGCGTGAGTAGAGAGCCCAAGACTCAATGGAGTAGAGTAGCGTGCTGAGCACGCAGGCTCGGTACATCTTCATCTTGGTATTAATGGTCAGCATCTTTTTATTCCAGATTCGTTTCGTTAAGCGAGACATAGCTGTTGGTACTTTGCCGATACGTTTGTAGAGTTCTGCATCTAGGGAGAAATTGCTAGAGATGGTGGAGACTAGAGATGTTAAGTCCTCGACATCATCGAAGGGGTAGTCGCCAATGGTGATGTTTGAGGTACTGATTACATTTTGGCCCCTGATGTTAGTCTTGGTGTAGGTTGATGGTAATACCAAACTGCATGCGTGCGCGAATCAGTTCATAAGTCGCTGCAATGTTTCTTACGAGTGTGCTGTCAGTGCTGCATCATCAGCGAAGAGCGTCTTGCGTAACCTTACGCACCATTGTGTTAGCTAGAAAGCGAGCAATGTTGAAGAGGTTGCCATTGCTTTTGGTATGGAGGTACACTCCATAATGTTACTTATTGAAGGCGTATAGCAACAGCAGAGAGAAGAACATTTTATTTTCGTCGTAAGACCATTACATTTAAACTTAAAATTTGAGATGTGTTCTACAATAAAAATACTATAATTGATGGATCAAAATTTGCGTACATATTATAAACATACGGTTAAGCAACATTTTAACTTAATTTTAATATTCGTAAAGCGACATGAAAATGATACGACACAGTTCAGATCTACTTGTTTATATACGTATATAATTGTTACGATGTGTATTTTTATGTATGTATTTCCACACGTTAAACTTCGAAATTAAAGTACGGATCATAACATATATTTAACATAGCTAGTAAGTATAAGTGGTAATAGTGTGCGCTAATTTTAGTGTAATTTGTTTTCATGAAAGGTGGATCGGAAGTGGGTGAACAATCAAATATATCCGATTTATTTGAAATCTTAATAACAGACGTAATTAATAAATATGCAAAACAAAGTTTATTTTAAGTAGTTTAAAGGGTTTAGCGGGAATAATATAGGAAACAACTTCGAATTTAATTTTAAAATACATTACATCAGATTCGTACTGAATTTTGTATTTGAAAAATAAAATATTTAAAAAAATAAAAATGTTTTTTAAAGTTAAATGTTGCCAGTAACATTTGTACTTACATTACCTGTTTTTATACACTGATGAAAAGGGTTTGTCTTTGAAAATCTATGGATAAAGGATATAGACCTCATTGCTTTGAACTTCTGATGTTTCAATAAATATTATATCTATACAATTTTTTTATGTTCATCTTTTATCTCTTGACTTGATTGCTCTATTTATATTATCACGATAGATTATAATAAAATGATACATCGTTTATCTTAATTTAAAATTAATAACATAATAAAATAATATGTATATGTATATATATATATACATCTATATGTATGTATATATACATGTACATCTATATATATACATGTATATCTATTTTATATATACATGTATATATATATATATATATATATATATATATATATATACATATGTGTGTGTGTTTGCATGTATGCATATATATACATTCCTGATCAAAAATGTGAGACAACTTGTAAATCTTTTAAAAGGTACCTTTTTAAGGATAGATTTTAAACTCCTTACATATAAGGTTAGCAATACTACAATCTAAAAGGTTATGGACACAAAAAGCTACATTCCAATCATTTTATTCAGAAATTTACATTTTTATAAAATGAGGCATTTTACACTTGATTAAAATTATAAGACCAGAGACAAAAGTTCTACGAAATTGTACGAAAGGTGGTGAAAACATTCAACAACCAAATGTAATAATGAGTTCTACCGTCATTGGTTTTGATGACATTAACAATCATTTGGGGCATGCTAGAAATAAGCGTTCTCATTAAGATGCGGGGAATGTTGCCTCACGTCCTGAAGATGGCTTCACGAAGTCTATTGTTTGTTGAATATTGTTTGCCATTTCGATAAACATCTATAATTATCCATCCTTAAACATTTTCAAGTGGGTTCAAGTCCGGTGAGGATGCAGGATGTCTCACGAGAAAGGTCAATGTCCGTCGTGCAGCGTGAATTGCAGAATTATCCTGTTGGAATAAGCATCCATCCTCACGATCGCCCTCCGTCATCAACGATGCTTTTTGTAACATGCTAACATAACCAACCACTGTCTGACGACCCTGCAGCTCAAACGTTCCTCTATAGGAAAAGAAAGCGCATACCATTAGGTACCCTACACCACTATGACGTGTGGAGAAGATTTCAAGAGACATGTTTTTGTTATACCAATATTGTTGGAAGCCATCAGGACCATCTAGAGTGATTTTCTCTCATCAGAAAGCAGGGCTTTCTTCCACTTCTCAACGTCCTATGTTTGGTATTTACGACCAAACCTTAAGCAGCCTAGGAATTTGTGTACGCTTATTATTTACCATGCCTTTTTGTCGTAAGTGGCGTCTGATGGTTACTGGACTGCAATCAGCATCTGTGACCGACTTAATTTGACTAGAAGAAAATCAATTGTCTTTCACAACAACCCCTCTTATTCTCTTACTTAATGCAGGAGAAATCTTTGGGGGGGGGGTCTACCAGTGGATTTTGCTTTTCCATATTTCTTACTGTTCTTTGGAAAGTTGCAAAACAGTTTTACTGCGATTTACCTTAACTGCGATCACGCGCTGTGACAAACCTTGCTTATGGAAATCTAGAATTCGAGTATGCTCAACTTCGGTACTTTTGCTTTCTTTGGACATGGTGACACCTTTACGCAGTGATTGCTAATCTCTAACTGAACTAACACCATTGTAATTACCATAGATATAACAATGTATACCCCTGGCCTTATTATTTAGATCAAGTGTAAAATGCCTAATTTTATAAAAATGTAAATTTCTGAACAAACTGTTTGGTATGTAGCTTTTTGTTTCAATAACCATTTAAATTGTAATATTGGTAATCTTTAGGGAGAGGAGTTTAAAATATACAAGTGGTCTTAAATTTCTAATCAGGCGTGTATATGTGTATATACACATGTATATCTAGGTATATATATATACATGTATATCTATGTATATATTTATACCTATACATATACATGTATACGTATATATATATATATGTATATATGTATATATATGTGTGTGTATATGTATATATATATATGTATATATGCATGTATATACATGTATATATATACATGTATATGTATATATATACATGTATGTATATGTGTATATATATGTGTATATATATATATATAATTTGAACTTTGAAATCACTTAACTGCGTGTGAGTTTCTTGTTATGGCTTAAGGTATGGATGTTTCAAATAAAAATATATAATCATCATCATGTATATAGAAATAATTGAACATACATACTTATTTTACGCATAGGTGTAGATATAAAACACGTGTTTTCTTTTAGCCCTACTATTATGGATTCTATAACTATCTGTAATACATTTCAAGTTTAAATCAGATTAGTAGTATTTATAAGCCGCTACTGTTTATATATATATATATATATATACATATATATTGTATATATATACATATATATATATCTCTTGTATGTATATATGTATGTATATATATGCATGTGTGTCTATATATATATATGTGTGTATATATATATATGTATATATTTGTATATATTTGTATATATATGTATATACATGTATATATATATATATATATATATATATATATATATATATATATATATATATATATTGAAACAATTACTACGATTTTGACCGATTTTCTAAGCATTTAAAACTTTGGGTTATATGTATTTTCGGTGATAACGTTAGCATAATATATATTTGTTTTATATTATGTAGTTGTTGATTGTGATTGAGCGACGTCAACTCATGTTTCTTGGAGATTACATTCGAAAAAGAAACACTTGATGAACTAGGCCTCTGAGGAATTATTCATGGGAATTCAGTCCTATGTGATGAAGGGTAATTTTGTTTACACAATTAATCATATCTCAGAAGTGCAAGTTGACTGTGAAACGCTGTTGGAGATCGCAAGAGGTGGCGCCATATCACTCAAACACCGTACGTCTCAAGCTCGGATCGGGTTCAGAATTTACGATGGCTACGAAACTATTCTTTAAAACAACTTCAAAAACGTAAATCGTTTAAATAATCAACGCGTTAAAATATGAATTTTAGAAAATTTTCTCGAAAAGTTTAACTTTGGATTGTCTCGTAATTCTCCTCCAGTAAATTACGCTAATTGTCTGATTTCAAATGCTCACAGGAAAGTGGCAAAATGTCTGCCACTGACACCTATCAATGTCATATATGTGTAGGCTTCACCATTCACCGATTATGATTGAGGGACAGTCAAACACAGATATTCTTGTTCATATTCGTGTATGCCCCTTTACAATCAAAAGTGAACTATCAGTTTCACGGAGTAGAAAACACAGCGAATGCCATTGATAAACACCATATCCTTTATGTAGCTGAACACCAGCTAAAACATAAAAGTCAACGTTACACTTTCTTCGTCATCGTTAGCCTTTAACCAATGAAAAAGATATAACGCCCATATGGGGAATCGCTTACTTTTTAATTACATAGAGATCTCCCATTCTGAAGCCCTCTGTTTTAGCTCAGAATTACTCTGGGTTAAGTGAAGGAAACTCAACTGCCTAAGAACGAGAATAACGTGATGAACAGTTGCTATGTTCAGTTGGGTATACACAACAAACCCAATCATTTACTAATGTGGTCGGTTAGATAATGCGATGCAACATTTTATTAGCCTCGATAGTACTGCCATACCAGTGCAGCTTGAAAGATCGCGAAGAGAACAATAATATTGCAAAGAACTGCATAAAAAGTGGGAAACTGTCGTATGATCTCATGCTTCAAAAGCCACACAGAGATTAAAAATAGCCAGTCATGACGAAAAATATTTTTTGTTAAATTTAACAAATGTTGAAACGGGCATTACTCGTGCTCAAAATAAGTGACAAGCAGACGAATTACACTCATTTTTCAACCACAATAAAATGTTATAGATTTTTGTGACGAAAACAAAAGAACATAATTCAACAAAAAGAAAGAATGAAAGAAACAAAAGTCACCCGTTGGGGTTTATCCAGCCGCCTCTGAACCTCGTCGTCGACGGTTTCGCGTCACTATCAATACAAATCAGCCGCAAGTGATTTTACCGTTAACCTCCAGCATAGTATACCTCATGTTATAAAGAACACAATTGGTAAATGTGATTGACAAGGGCTCGTATTAGTGCCGAGCATAATAATGCTTTATTTGAGAAAACTGTGTTATCTTCCATTAATACCAAGTTCGCTGTGAGGTTACACAAAAGGGACTAACTTTCATTGCTGTGTGCCATTCTATTGTCTGTGAAGTAACAATTGGTTGATACGCGATTATTATTAATTTAATTTGTGTAACCTTTTCATCGCAAAATGAGTATTCCCAAATGCTCACTCATCTAGTACTGGCAACGCTCAAGCTCGCTTAAATGTACAGAAGTTCCAACATTTATCGACCTGATATTCTCATCTTATATAAAGATGAACAAGCACATAGAAGATGCTGCCAAGTCTACCGGAAAAGAGGAGGGCTCCTTCTTCCAGGAAGGTAAACATTACGCACCTGTCAGTATTTAATATCTGTATAAAGACACCATTCCTCCAATTGCAACACTAAGGCTGGCGCAACCACTACCTTTTTCCCACTCAGACAGTGTACACCAACTAATTTCTGATCTAATTGGTCCCGCACTGTCTGTTAAACTCTAGTCCCTGCATTATACTTGTGTTATTACATCTTTGTTCTTGTTTTACAAGTACCTCCACGAAACGTGCTCCAACAAACGTACTACACTTGTAACTCCTCGGCGTAATTACACCCGACACTGCCGACTATCAGCTAAATTCCACAGCTTCACTGTAGAGGTCCCTAGATCTCAGATACTTTTCTACTCTGATACATTCTGTCCTCGAACCACTTTCCTATAGAATTTACTTCTCTGCTCTCTATTTCCCCGACTTTACCAACATGGACAAATTTAAATGTAATGCGAACAAACATACTGCTGCCCCAGGAGTTCCTATATATCCTATTGTAGTAGCCTCTTACACTTTCCAGTTAACAAGCCTTATGTGGGGTAAAATAAAGTTAAAACATATATGTTAACTGTGCTTGTTTAATGTCATGTGGCTATATTAGTTATTTTCCGCACTTTATTTGTGTTCTTTCTTTATCGACTGATTTTTTAATAAATATCGTAGTTTTTGTGTTACAAATTGTCTATTCGGTCCCTATTTATCCGAGTAATGTTTATAAGTTGATTTTAACTGCCCCGATGCTTTTATATATATATATATTAGTATTAAGTACTTTTCTTAATATTTCAGATTCCATTCAAACAGAACTGCCTTTAAGATGATTTAACGGTGTTGATCAAATTGAGCACGGCAGATGATCAATTCCGATTATATGAGAAACAATAACTACTGAAAACATCAAGTGAAGAAGTAGATATTCTTCATCATGATATAAATTTGTTATTTGTGATGAAGTAAAGCACAAATTTGTAACGTCACTTCAGGCAATATATATATGTATATATATATATATATATATATATATATATATATATATATATATATATATATATATATATATATATATATATAGAGAGAGAGAGAGAGAGAGAGAGAGAGAGAGAGAGAGAAACAATGGATTTACAGTAATTTATAATGTTTTCATTTATTGGGGGTTTAATTTCCAATAACAATTGCATCATGGGAAAGAAGATTTATAACGATGAAAGAAATGAAAAAATACTTGAGTTTTTGCAATGCCCTATATAGAGATCATTGATAAAGCTATTGCAAAAACAGTGATTTTTGAAATAATTTGTCAAGATTTGTAAATAAAAGCTCCAGAAAAGTGTATTTCTAAAAGAACGTGTATTTTATGTCCTCTCATTATATTTAAAAAGAAAACAAACTATCAATGTTGGAAATGTTATAATACCACACATTTAATGTGTATTCATTTGTTTTCCTGGTTTGTATGTGTCGTTTATATGAAATATAAACATTCATAAATGATGCTATGTAGAGTAGAGGCCCCACTATCAGTTTATGAATGGACACCGCAATGATGAACACGAGCCCTTAGACAAGTTTCGGGCAATGCCCATCAATTTACTTACAGTTTACGTCGACAGTTATCTTTTTCGGTCTATTTGACTGATGTTTTATCCCTGTGTATTTCCAGGCCCGACAGTATGTCATGCTTTTCTTGTGAAGACAACGCTGTATACTTAGTGTTTTGCAGAAATCCTCATAAGGGTAGATTGCAATTATAGTCATAACTATTTTATATTCTTCTTCTTCTTCTTCTTCTTCTTATTATTATTATTATTATTATTATTATTATTATTATTGTTATTATTATCATTATTAATAGTAGTAGTAGTAGTAGTAGTATTAATATTGTTATTTGTATTAATATTAATATTATTATTATTATTATTAATAATAATAATATTATTTAATCACTATGTCGTGTCTCTATTTTTATACTGCTGTTGTGCTAGCATCAGGC
Organism: Sepiola atlantica; assembly: GCA_963556195.1. NCBI lineage: Eukaryota > Metazoa > Mollusca > Cephalopoda > Sepiida > Sepiolidae > Sepiola > Sepiola atlantica. Next base: position 38,456,640 of record OY744527.1, on the reverse strand, counting down.
ATTCAGATGAATATGCGCTAAGGTTTCTTAGCTTTGAATATTATTGTTATTATTATTACTATTATTATTATTGTTATCATTTTTATTGTTGCAGAATAATTGTGTAGTTTGCCGTAAGCATTGCGATTAGTGTGTGATATTTGTATATTTTTAAGGTGATGCCAATGCACTTCGATTTCTTACACAGTTTGATCTATTTATCAACGAAGGTTTATGGAATCTGGATAGTATGTTATTGTTTTATATTTCTCAATTTCGAGGTATACCTCCTTTTCAAAAAGAAAGCTCCACTCGATCTAAAAAGTTTTGTTCATCTAGAAGTCGGAAAGAATTATCGGGTGCATTTTCAGTAGTCGAACAGACATAAATATATTTATTATTACATTATTATTTGCTGTATATGTTTAGTGATATTTGTTATTTGTTTATTATTAACATTGTTATTACACTATTAAATATGTATAATTAGTATATATTATTGTTGCCCTTATTATATGTATTTTCAAAGTAAATTATATGTTTTATAACATTTATTTATATTATAATTATTATTAGCATTGTTGCTGGTGTTGTTGTTGTTGTTGTTGTTGCACATGAGAACACATTTTAAATTGACGATTTTCTACGAAGAGTATGATATGTACTCGTAAGAATAATTAATTTCAATTACTTGAGACATAGATATTTTAAATAGCTTATTAGAACTGTCTCTGATAAACTATAATCTGGAATCATTGAGGTCTGCATGTGCCACATACTTTACAGTCTTTATCAAACTCTCTATCTTTATGATAATACGGTCAACCATTTCCTGCTCGTGCGTACGTAAGCGCCTTCTACGACCTCTTATTTAAATGAAATCGTCCGATTGCTTTAGGTGAATCATTTAAAAGTACTATTCTATTGCCTATTCATACCTTACTCAACTCTATACTTTTGACTTTACTTTCATATATATATAATTTATACATATACATATATATATATATATATATATATATATATATATATATATATATATATATATATATATATATATATATATGCCGATACTCCGACAGTGGTCGTCATGTCACAAAAGCTTTCACCACATAATTCTGTTGCTGTGCTGGTACTTTTGGCGCATGTGATCAATATGTAGTTACCAACTATGTGTCTAGCTTAGCGTGATGGATGTTATGAGTTATACGAAATTTAATGTGAAAAGAGATTTTTAGAACGTCAGCACCTAACTTGATCGTTATGGCTTTTACTGGCCGAATATACTAACAGCAGTTGTTGGGCAAGAACTGTTACGTTTCAACATCGATATAGAAGCCTTGTCAGACAAAATTGTTGGAAGAGGGTAATCGTTTAGTTGAGGAGTCTGGAGATGTATTTTACTGAATCGTGAAACCAGAAGGTCCACGACACGACCATGGGATAAGATTTGCTCTTAAGAAATGGGTCGTTTCTAAACTCTCTTATATACTCTGAATGAGCGCATAATGACATTTTTCTCAACTTTATCAGCGATATGCAACTCTTATTGCCGTACATGCTCTTACATTAGACATCCCCCTGAGCAAGTAGAGTCCTTAAAAGAGTTATCATGACTGCTCTGTGAGATGATAAAATTGTCTTGCTGGGTGATTTCAATGCGATGGTAGAGAAAGACATATCTAACACGGCGTCCACTCAAACGTTATGGAGTTGTAAGTCGGAGTAAACGCTCGTTGTGTTTACTGCAGATGTATTCCAAGCTGGATTTAAGGATAACTAACACGTGTTTTTACCTCAAACCATGGTATAAGATGCATGGATGCGTACACGATCAGAGCAATGATATCTGGTTGATTACATATCATTCGTCGACGCGATCTACAGGGCGTCTGCAAGGTTCGAGCCAAAATGAATGCCGAGTGCTGGACAGATAATCGTCTGGTGTGTGCTGACATGAAGTTCATAATTATGCCGAATTGGCGATTCGGCAACGTCAAGTGTCCCCGTATAATATAGCCGAAGGATTACATAATTGCTAACGACCTACAAAATAGGCTTCAGCAGATATCGTTTAATAGTACGTAGGAGTGTTTATGTAGTGTGCATATGAAAAAGCAGCAGATGCGCCTGGTCTACTGAAGTAAAAGTAAGAATACTAGTTTGATTAAAATAATGCTCACATTGCTCAGCTGCTACAGAAAAAGCATAAACTTCATCAAAGGCGGCTTGATAGCGGCTAGTTACCTCAGAATCTGAAGCATTTGTAACAGTCATATGAAGCTATACCATCAGAATTGCAGAAAGCACTTAGACGGATGAAGGATGAATAATGGTGACAGGAGACTTGTGATATTCAGCATGTTAAGGACAGTTATGCAATGTATTCCTTGATCAAGTCTATAATCCTAGCCATTCTAGATATACCCCATCACAATCCAAGTTTGGCACATACAGGATTCAAAGTAAGGTACTTGGTAGATGGGCAGATCATTATATTAATCTGTTCACAAATCCGTCGATAGTCAGTACTGATGTGATAGATAGCTTGCCTCAACGAGCTATCATTGCCGGAAGTGATTATTTTCCTGCCGTCAAAGACGTAGAGGATGCTATATGACAGTTCAGATGCGGAGCACCTGGTGGAGATTGTATATATGTATTAGTCCTTCATTGTAGTGGAAGGCGATTGGCAGTGCCAATTAAAGGGTTGATTGACAACATCTTGTTTGATGAGCATGTTTACCAACATTGACGTGACTTCATGATGGTCTCTTTGTACAAGGGCAAAGGGAGTATAGCTGACTTCGTCAACTATTGAGACATCTCTATTTTGAATAGGACAAGAAATGTATTTTCCATAATATTGTTGAATATGCTGTCTGCCTATATCTCCCTTTTTTGCTTCCTGACAGTAAGGGTGGCTTTAGATGAAATAGGAGTACAACTGATCTGATATTTAAGGCACGTCAAATACAAGAATAGTGTATTGAATATCATCTAGCATATATCATGTCTTGTTGATCTGACGAAAGCGTTCGATGATGTTAATCAGTATGCGCTGCTGAAAGTATTGTGTAAGTTGGGATGTCCTCTTAACTTTGTTAGACTCTATCGTGAGCTGCACAACATGAAAGCACGTGTTAACTTAAATGGTTGTCTCTTTAAACTCGTACCAGTTTACAAGTGTGTAAACAGATTGACATACCTCGACCTTCTTTGTGTTCCATCTATTCTGTTGTAAGTATGTCATTGCATGATTGTAACGGTTACAAAGGTGTGTATCTTACAACCTTTGCTAATGATATTCCCTATTGTTTTGTTTTTAGATTTGCTCTCTGCAGATGACGTGAATCTCGTAGTTCACTCGCAGAATGCTATGCAGGATATCATAGATCGCTCTGCATTGGTTTGTAGAAGCATGGGTCACACTCTAAGCTTGGCCAAGATAAGGACTATGTTTGCCTCGGCTCATAGGAACCCGTACCAGGAACTGCATACGTTTGATGAAGACCACATATTGTCTGTAGTGGATGTTTTCTGTATCTGGATAGTGGTATTTCGAGGAACGGGTCGTTTGATGCTGAGATAAATATACGTATTTAAATGGTTGGTGTGTATTCTTGGCATTTGGAAAGGCGTGTATACGCACCACGTGATACAAGTTTATAAACAAAGATATATCTGCATGAAACCTGTGTTGTATGAACTGTTTTATGTGTTTGTAAGACATGGGTCACTTACTTATATTACCGGGAGTCACTGGAACTTTCATGATGTTTTCTAGATTAATCTGTATACATTTCTGCGAATAAACATATCCATTTTGAAATCATGTCTGTTAGGTCAATACTATTAAAAGTCAATTACCCTTTCTTTTCATATAAGTAATTGCCATAGCCAGCTGAATATTATTTTAAGCGAAAATGTTTATTGTATATGTATGTATTTATTAAAGTTTTTAGCGAATTAATTATTTTCAAAACAATTAATATTCTTTGTGGTAAAAAATATTGTCAGCTTTATATTCTTCAAAAATATATTTCGAAACAATAAAATCAATGACACTTTTTGAAATGTAGTTATTTAAAAAGTGTACTGTTTTGCTCGTTTGGAAAATATAATTTTATTTTGGAACAATTAATTTAAAATAAGGTAAAGTCGGAACTGTTTCATTTCGCGACATCACATAAATAACCAATCACAATAGGACAATCATATTTATTCAAGTATGTGAAAGGTGATAATGTACGCACGGATATAAAATGCCATAGCTTATCATTATATAAAAGGATTTTGACTAGCTGAAAATATAAAAGTTTGAACATATGTGCTTTGGTATTTTTTATTATTATTAGACTGGATTTGCGCCAAGAAATAATGCACCTGGTCACGGCTTTTATAATCATGGTAAAGTGTGAACATCACCTGGTTGTTAAATTGATGGTCCCCACGGAAATTACTAATAAAACTATGTGAATTTTATGGGTGGGAAATAACACGAGACAAACACTTGTTTATCAATTTCTGAGTGAGTGGTACGACTTGTTTTGAAGTTTGATATTTTTAATGACAACATAAATTATATTTCTTTACTTTGTTTATTAGCGACTATGTGATCCTCATCAAATACCGTGGGAGTGTCGCTGCTTATGTAACAAAACGCAAGTGTATTTTTATATGATGGTTTTGAAAGATTAAAGCACAATAATGAAATCTAATAGAGCGAAACACAATGAATCTGATAGGCACTTATAATAAAGTCACATCTGCGATAACAATGGAATGGGAAGCAATGAAATGAACAATATAATGGAGAGCTATAAAAAGCACACGGAACACAATGTTTAAGATTATACGTAATTGAAAAACCAAAAAATAACAAAATAAACTTATACATTTATTTTGGAGATGGTGTCAGGAAATCGATATAGCAATCGGGAGATTAAACGGTATTAGATCCAGAAAAATGTAATCCCCTTATGCTTATGAAAATCTTAACAGATGACAAGTTATTAATGTGCCCACGTTACTAACCGCGTTGTTTAGAACACGGACTTCAAAATTGATGACATTTCGTTCATTTTTAAAGATAATATTATATTCATATATATATATATATATATATATATATATATATATATACGCTTACCTAATTAATATATATAAATGTATACATGTATATATGTATATATATATATATATCATTTTAAATAAATATATATATATATGTGTCTATATATATGTATAATTATTTATGTAAATATATATGTGTGTGTATATTATTATATATGTATATACATAAATTATATATGCATATATATAAATGTATATATGTATATTTATATGTAAATGTATATATGTAAATATATATATATATATATTTATATATGTATATATTTATACATGTACATATATATATATATATATATATATATATATATATATATACGTATAACATTATATATGTATATATATATGCATATACATATAATGTTTCAACAATAGACAGGTATATTGCTAATGTATTTACTACTGTAAACCAACGAGATGCGGCATCGAGGAAAAGTGATACATGCATTCGAGATATAAAGCGGTTAATTTAAAATGACTTAAGAACAATCTATTTTTGGATATATATTTTTAAATCTTAGTCGCGTTCTCTTATTATTTCTCTCTATCTCTTTTTCTTATTTTGTTCTATCTATTTGTTTTCAACTGCAACCAAGGAAAAGTTTTTAGGCATTCCGTCTAGTATTTCTAAGTGCACAGCGGCGAAAATCCGGTCAGCAAAGTTAGTGTGCCTCTAGTCTTTTTTTTTAAGCGAACGCCTCTGTCCAACTTCAGAATTATGACTAATCAGGCTCACCGACATGCAAAAGATAGACATAAAATATTTTGCTCCGCTTATGGCGGTGAGTTGTGGCTAATTTTCTGATTTAAAAAAAAATTAACACCCCCCCACATCCCTTGCTCTGTCTGACAGGCGGCCATACTTTATTCTGGAGTCAATGTAATTACTTTATTTTATTTATTTATTAAAGCGATCTCAATTTTCTGTCTGCCTGTTTTCCTCTCTCTTTACAGCCCCCCCCCATATATATATATATATATATATATATATATATATATATATATATATATATATATATATATATATATAAATGTGTGTGTGGGGGGGTGTTTACTTAGTTCAGGAAAAGTTTATGCTAATAAACAACACCAATTCATGAGTTACACACACACACACACACACACATATATATATATATATATATATATATATATATATATATATATATGTGTGTGTGGGTGTGTGTGTTTGTACGCGCACCGAAACACCTTCGGATACGAAAACAAGGCAACTACGGAACTTGCGACCCGGATATGACAAATTAAAGATGAAAAGAACACCCTTTACCATCAAATGGAAAGTAATAGAGAGAAGACCATCATTCACCCTAGCTATAAATGGATGCCCTCTGAAAAATACCTTATATTAAGGGGCACCATTGACCCAAATAAGTCTGTTTTAATATCAGAGATGCAATCCTTAAAGGATGCATCCACAGGAGACAAGCTCTACTTATACCATGGACTTAGTGATACACAAAAACGCCTAGCAACACACCCTGTCTACCTAATACATAACCCCATGATTGTCCCACTAAATACCGACTTCAACTTCGGAAAATCCTCCGAACTATCGCCCCATGAATATAAATAAAATTAAAAAATAGGAATAGATACATTACTCGGCCCATACCCACATCATTACTCAGGACCAATAATTTATAACTTTCCAAGTAATAATTTTCCAGTCATTAAGAAGGTAATACCTTTATTCACATTATTATTACTCCCATAATTCCCCAACTTTTCTTAGTTATGATGCTCATTTCCCATATCTCCCAAACCGATTCAATCTTGCCGACCCGATCCTTACTCTTATCGCTAAACCAGTTTTAATTAGTATATCATTAGCCTTCATTATATTTGAGTTAATAATGTTTAATACCGAATACAAATCATTCAGGAACCTTGCAGAGTTAGTGCCCTTAAACAGACCGACATACTGCCCGGGTTATATCTTTGTTTAAATTACTTTTGTGTTGATTACAATACTTTTAATCCCGAATTTAAACTAGAATTTAATGTGTGTTTTGAAACCTTTTTGTCTCTTCAGAAGCAGACTCCTTACACCCATTTTCTCACCTTATCTTCTCTAGAAGGCACATTATTTATCATCAAAAGAGTAACGGTCAAATATACGCTACTTGTAAACATTGACTCATGGCATTTACATAGTACTTTTTTTTTCATTTTCCTTTTTTATTTTTCTATTTTTAAATCTATTCCATTTTTAAATCTTAACTGTTACTTGTTATCCATTTTTTCAAACTTTATAAAACCTCGTAATTTAAACAAATATACATAACACACTAAGAAATTAACGCGTCTAAACGAGATATACACGTGGCTTCACATTTCCGAAACAGATGACAACATAAGCTGAAGAGAGCCAGATGGATAAGTCCTTCGGTGCTTGAAAGTTGCGGTACTAATGTTATACTAATTTTCCCGTTCAAAAATATATATATATATATATATATATATATATATATATATGAATATATATATATATATATATATATATATATATATATGTATTTGTGTATACATCTATGTGTCTATATATATACATATATATGTATCTATATACATATATATATATGAGTGTGTCGCTATATATCTATATATATATATATGTGTCTATATATACATATATATATATATGTCTATATATATACATATATATGTGTCTATATATATATATATATCTATCTCTCTCTATATATATATATGTCTATATATACATATATATGTGTCTATATATAAATATATATATACATATATATATGTATACACATATATATATATGTCTATATATATACATATATATATGTATACACACATATATATATATATATATATATATATATATATATATATATATATATATATATATATTATCACCGGAAAATCAAACGTAACTAGCATAAATATATTTTTTCGGAGAACCTCGCATGTGTATGACACGTTACCGCGTTAATGTTTGCTTACATACTACAACATGATTGTCTACAGGCCCGATATCTATATATATTAGCCCAGTCTCCTGTTAATTATTCATAGTCATCAATCTTTTCATGGTACTGTTCCATCATCTAATTGACAATTTCACTAACCCTATATCGCGAGTAAATTTCAGACTCGGTTAGTCGTGAACCACTTGTATAACAACTCTCAATTTTATTTAGAAAGTTTTAGTTCTATTAGTAAGTGGGGGAAGTATTAGACTATGTGCTTCGAATCTGTTGTGTGTATACTTAAATGTGTCATTACTGTAAATGTTATGCTGTTTCAAAATATATTAGCTCATTCCATATTTCTTGTCTTTTGTTTAGATCTCTGGACCTGAATAGTAAGTGGGGAGAGATCAAGGGAAGTATACTATATTTGTCATATATATATATATATATATATATATATATATATATATATATATATGTGTGTGTGTGTGTGTGTGTGTGTGTGTGTGTGTGTGTGTGTATGGGTGTGTGTGTGTGCATTTAAAATATTTAACATCATTTCAATTTCATAATTCTTGGGAAAAATAAATTTAATTTTAGTGTTAAACGCTTTTAATACATGACATTATACAAGAACTCACACGGTTGGTGTACCAGTCAGAGATGCGGCTTCGATAATCAGTCTGTCAGTACCGATTGATGTGGTTATGAGGTATGTCCTTGTTCAGTCTAAGGAGTTCCACTTTCTCAGGTTAGTAAATCGACTAGTACGCTTCTAACAGGGATGCTCATACATTTGTTTAGAAACCAGATTACGCTTATCTTAGTGTGTCGTTTTTTTCTTTGAAAACTACACCTGACCTTGTGTCTGACCTCATGGACAAAAGGGAAACAAAATAGAAGGAACGTTTGACGGACACACTGCTTTATAAGTTCAGAAAATATTACTTTGCAGTCGAAGTGACTTGAAATAGTCACTCAGCTTATGGAGAGGCGTACTTAAATAGAGAAGATGGTTTAAAAATCTAGATACATCAATTTCGACATTGATGATGAAGGGAGAGATGATGATGTGGCGTTACTTAAAGAAACGCCCGCAGCATCAGCTGGAGAATTGGCAATTGGTATTTCTCCAAACAATACAACTGTGTATCGCTATCTTTTACAAGTTGGAACCAACGTGCCTAATCTTGAAAAATTGGCGCCTCATAAATTTGTCTACAAATCCTAACTCGTGATTTACGGTTTTTGCTTCAGATAATTTATGAGGTGACTATTTATGAAATAGAAAACACCATTAAATCCTACACATCACGATATCATTAGAAGAGTGTTCTTTTCAATAAACCCGGCCGTTAATTAAATTTACTTAATGTTGATAAATTTATGAATTATAAATTGTAAAATAATTCTAATTATCGTCAATTTTGCAATTTTATTATACTTTCGAATTCTTTTTTTCTTTCAAATAAGCAATTGGTATTGTGGAGTTTGTTTCTTACATCGATGCATAAATTAATTTCAATAAACACGCATCGTAAAAATTAATGTAAATATGTACATCGACAAATGTGTTCATCTTGCTTAACATATGGATGGCCATGTGTAAAGTAAACCTATTCACTTCGTATTTGTAATTAATGTAGTCGGTTTTGTACTCTGTCAATGCAAAAAAAGGAATCTCTGAGCTGCACCTCGTCAGTTGTCTCAAAGTATTCCCTCTTTCTTTACGAAAATTCAATAACATTTAGAAAAATATATTTTCTTTTCATTATTAATACTAGAACCTGTCTTAATCGAGGAGTTATTCGCAATAAGATTATTTCATTTTTAAATGAAATAATTTTTAATTTAGAAAATGAATGTTAATTTATTTTGAAGATGGAAAAACAATGAAAATAACGATATTCAAATGAGAATCGACTGTTTCGTCATTAAAGCTTAAAGTGATGATTACCATTATAATTCACACACAATACCAATTCTCCATTTTTCATAATTTTTTTTGTAATTTTTACTTTTTTTATAGAAATAGCTCAAGACAAGCATACAACTACTTGATGTAAAGAGCTAGGATGTACGAAACATGATTATCGCAAATACAGGAGATACCTATTGGCCTCAGTCTGGAAAAGTCTTGCGATGGAAAGCGTGTCTTATCAGGAAAATAAAAGGTTGATTTACTATCACTTAACTATGAATACATATTATTTCGAATTTAAACATGCCACATTGAAATAGATGAATCCAAACCTTTCAAGACAGACGTATTCTATGTGTATTTCCTCAGCCTTGATGCAGGCCGCAATCCGACGTCTGGAAGTGGTACAAGTTTTCTTTATGTGCTCTGCTAAATAAACCTTATATTCTCTTGAGCTGGCAACCTTACATAAGCCAACATTGGCATGAGAGGTTACATTTCCCCTTTTCTAAATAGCGCCCAACCAGAAAAGAGTCCATGGTGTATAGATCAGGGTAGCTCGGCGGCCAAAAATATTTTTGCTAGAAGTTAGCTGTGTTGTTTTAACATAACTTCTTGACCTTATTGGCTGTGTGGGCAGGAACATTATTTGCTGCCAAACATAATTTTTTGTCTTGGTAAGTTTCCTTCAGCCAGGGACAAAACGGTGTATCTCAACACTAAATAATACACACAATCCTCGAATATTTTCATCAGACTTGAATAAAAACAGGGCCTTTTCTGGCCATCTTAAGTAAAAGTGCGATGTTTTGCCATTTACTGGTGATACTGCTATTCATCGATCATTCCTACTATTATAAACTTGGTCGATAGTGAAGAGTTTCTCATCACTGAAAATCTCCACAAAACTGATATTGTTCTAGAGCAATTTAAGGATATTCTGACACCTCCGAAGCCTTTTCTGTTTCATAGCGTCGGTCAGAAAATGCCTTGGCTGTCTACCAAAAGACGTGATGCATGCGTCCGGTGCACAACAGTCCTTACAGTCTTTGGGTTGACCTTTAGAACCTAAGCAAGCCTAATCATGTTTACAGTGGGTCTTTCTTGATTTAGCTCTTGAGGGTGTTTAGACTACCACTACCAGAAGATTCCATCGTGCCCAAAGCAGATGTTATTCTTCGGAAAATGTGAATATAAAAAGTCTCACGACATTTAACATATCTGTTTTCTCATATTATTTAATTAACACTTCTAGTCCAGTTATAATGTTCTACTTAAATGCGCCCCGTTATACTTGTTATGCTTTATTATTTTTTTTACATTAAAGATCACCGCTTATCAAGGCACAAAGGCAACCCGAGGATAAGTGTTTCATAATTTGAGCTGATAATAGGGGTTAAAATATGTTAACTGTTGGATGGGGAGACAACATCGCGTTCACCGGCACAATTGTTTTAGCAGGGCAGACATTGATTATTTACGGGGACTATTCAACATTAACTTGTATACATTTGAGTTGAAGACAACCATATTGTAGTCCTATAGGAATCATGATCGCGGCACTGTGTACCACAGGCGGAAGTTTCGTTTCGTCTTGGGTACGCTGAGCGAGAAAGGGAAATCATTGACAGTGGTAGTAGCTAGACGGGTTATAATGTGAATTCTTTACAAGAGAACCATATATTTGAGCCTGGTCGAGCACCTATCATGAACATAACCGTAGAGAAAAAAAAGACTAGCAACACCTCTTCTGTCAAAGAGTGCCTGTAGGAAAGAGAAGATGACACCCCAACTAGTTTTCCTTATACCTAAAGTCTTAGTCTTTATAAGATACATATAAATAAGCATTTTATTTATGTACGATAATCTTGTTTACTTTCATTTACTTAGAGCAGATTTATGCTTTATCTGAAGCGAAATCCATTAGAAATAATAAATTAATTAGGAATGCAAATTGCATATATTGTAAGAGTACCCCACCAACATGTTTTAATTAGGAACGCAAATTGCATATATTGTAAGACACACCAGAAACATGATTTAATTATGGACGCAAATTGCCTATATTGTAAGAGACACCACTGTTTTAATTAGGAACGCAAATTTCATATATTGTAAGAAACACCAGCAACATGTTTTAATTAGGAACGCAAATGACATATATTGTAAGAGTACCCCGGCAACATGTTTTAATTAGGAACGAAAATCACCTATATTGTAAGAGAAACCAGCAACATGTTTTAATTAGGAACGCAAAGTGCATATATTGTAAGAGACAGCAGCAACATGTTTTAATTAGGAACGCAAATGTCATATATTGTAAGAGACACCAGCAACATGTTTTAATTAGGAACGCAAATTGCATATATTGTAAGAGACACCAGTAACATGTTTAAATAAGGAACGCAAAGTGCATATATTGTAAGAGACACCAGCAACATGTTTTAATAAGGAACGCAAATGTCATATATTGTAAGAGACTCCAGCAACATGTTTTAATTAGGAACGAAAATCGCCTATATTGTAAGAGACACCAGCAACATGTTTTAATGAGGAACGCAAATGTCATATATTGTAAGAGACACCAACAACATGTTTTAATTAGGAACGCAAATTGCATATATTGTAAAAGACAATAGCAACATGTTTTAATTAGGAACGAAAATCGCCTATATTGTAAGAGACACCAGCAACATGTTTTAATTAGGAACGCAAAGTGCATATATTGTAAGAGACAGCAGCAACATGTTTTAATTAGGAACGCAAATGTCATATATTGTAAGAGACACCAGCAACATGTTTTAATAAGAACGCAAATTGCATATATTGTAAGAGACACCAGCAACATGTTTAAATAAGGAACGCAAAGTGCATATATTGTAAGAGACACCAGCAACATGTTTTAATAAGGAACGCAAATGTCATATATTGTAAGAGACTCCAGCAACATGTTTTAATTAGGAACGAAAATCGCCTATATTGTAAGAGACACCAGCAACATGTTTTAATTAGGAACGCAAATGTCATATATTGTAAGAGACACCAACAACATGTTTTAATTAGGAACGCAAATTGCATATATTGTAAGAGACAATGGCAACATGTTTTAATTAGGAACGAAAATCGCCTATATTGTAAGAGACACCAGCAACATGTTTTAATTAGGAACGCAAATGTCATATATTGTAAGAGACACCAACAACATGTTTTAATTAAGAACGCAAATTGCATATATTGTAAGAGACACCAGCAACATGTTTTAATTAGGAACGCAAATTGCATATATTGTAAGAGACAATGGCAACATGTTTTAATTAGGAACGCAAATTGCATATATTGTAAGAGACACCAGCAACATGTTTTAATTAGGAACGCAAATTGCATATATTGTAAGATGCACCAGCAACATGTTTTAATTAGGAACGCAAATTGCATATATTGTAAGAGACACCAACAACATGTTTTAATTAGGAACGCAAATTGCATATATTGTAAGAGACACCAGCAACATGTTTTAATTAGGAATGCAAATTGCATTTATTGTAAGAGACACCAGCAACATGTTTTAATAAGGAATGCAAATTGCATTTATTGTAAGAGACACCAGCAACATGTTTTAATTAGGAATGCAAATTGCATTTATTGTAAGAGACACCAGCAACATGTTTTAATTAGGAATGCAAATCTCATTTATTGTAAGAGACACCAGCAACATGTTTTAATTAGGAATGCAAATTGCATTTATTGTAAGAGACACCAGCAACATGTTTTAATTAGGAATGCAAATTGCATTTATTGTAAGAGACACCAGCAACATGTTTTAATTAGGAATGCAAATTGCATTTATTGTAAGAGACACCAGCAACATGTTTTAATTAGGAATGCAAATTGCATTTATTGTAAGAGACACCAGCAACATGTTTTAATTAGAGAAGGTAAATTCAAAAATTGCGGCTTTTTTATTTGTTTTTTTTTTTGTTTAAAAATAACTTGTCTGGAATTCCCACATTCTTTTGAAAATCTCTGAAGAAAAATCGCTGAATTGGAAAACATTGCTCATCAATTCGCTCACATGTCAGCAACTTGATGGAATTTTTAAACTTGAAGCGTAAACGCCGAAGAGAAAAGAATGGATACACTAATGAAGAGCTCTAGATATTTAAGAAACGTGTCAGGGAAATACACTCGACTCGCAGCTGAACATATTATACAAAAAACAAATTGATCCAAAATTTACCTTCATGCTGGAATTATTAAAAACTGAATGCCTCCAGTTTAGATGATATACTTAACATTTACTGCACTAATAAAGCACTTCACCGGTAAGTACTTTCTAACTGTTGGACGAAGAATTGCTGTTGATGAATTACAGAATGAAGAACAAACATATCCGTTTCTTATGTCAAGCAAGTTATGTGCTCAACGATGATTTTGAATGAGAATTTACAGAAATAGCTAAACTTTTGTAAAGGAGGTGTTTACTACCCTAGCTGAAACTGAAATACTATTTGTAACTTAAAAGAAATTTAATCATTTTATTCGTAGGTCGATATTGAATCAGAGGATTAGCAAGTTGTGAATGCTGTCGATTGTTAATATAAAGATTGGTGATCTTACAAGTGTCATCGACGAAAGCAACGACGTTTTAGCAACGTACAGGATCTTGGAAATAACATTCATCGAAATGAATAAATGTCAATGTTGAGACTATTTCTCGCACTAACGGTAATGTGAAAACGTCCTGGTAATTCAAGGTTACACCATATACGTACCGTCATTTTTATATACCGCTCATCTACGTGCGTGATCACTAGCAATGTTTTTCAATAATTTGCATATTGCTTTTTAAAAGGACAATAAACTATTAGTTGTTTATATATGTTTTATTTAATTACGGTTTTGATTTTCATATAATAAATAGGTCAATTTAACAATATTGATTCATTTCTCTGGTCATATATTTAGCAGTTGTATACAAATGTTCCTTTATTGCAAATGGCCGACTTGAGTTTCACCACTTCCAATTTATATTTAATTTGCAAATTGATTTATTTCATTTTTTCTTTACGGTGACATTACAATGATACATAATTTATATCGAAATTACCAAAATGTTAATATTTACCTATCTATATAGGTAAAATTAACTATGTAAGGTTCGTGGGAGACAATTCCAGCATAGCTCTCGATTATTAAAGAAAATTAAAAAATATAAGAGCGTAATATTTATTTTTGTATGTGTTATAGAAGATAAGAAATACACCGTACCGTCGGTTTCCAATCATAACAAAATAGAACCTTAAATAGGCATCTTTAACGGACTCTAAACAAAAGCTAACGAAGGTGCGGTAAAGATGTCTATCACACGCTCCCTTTGTTAAGATTTCAAACCGACGTGGCCGATATTTTTCTGATCTTTATTCATACATGCATGAATAAATGTATGAATAAATAAGAAATATGTTGTTACGTGTTTACAACAAAAGTTTAAATGCAGTATTTGCAATTTAAAATTAATGTTTCAGGTGTTTAAAAGTAGATTGATTTGCGAAGCGACAGTTAGTCGACAAAGTGAGCTAATATTTAAATAAAAATCAATTTTGTGACCGGTAAATGACCATATAAAATACGTCAAATAATCTTATACGTAGATGTGAAACCATCGTCCTCATTTATAATCATCTAGAGCCGCCATTATGTAAATTATAGGCAGGGTCCGCAGATGTTGCCCGAAATAAAATTGTTAATTATACCATAGTAAAACTAAAGCAAGTCACGTAGTAAATTACTATTTAATATAAAACTGTCAAAAGTGCACAAGTCATGGATATATTTTACTGGATTATATTTGAACATCCAACGCTCATGTAGTATTAAATTAGGTCAACATCGATTGGGCAGATTGATTCATAATTACTCTGTAATTGCATCCTTGAAAACACAGCCAGGATAAACACCACGCATTGTTCATGATGGCTGTGAAGGTTTACACGTCGGAATGTGAGTTATAAACATGACCTCATCCGGGAGGCTGTATTCTGCGACCGGCTTGAATAATAATCTCTACACCGAAAGGTTCTTAAGGATGGAACGTATACGTATGTAGATTAAACCAAATATTCAGAATCATATATATATATATATATATATATATATATATAATCATATATATATATATTTATATATAATTATATATATATACATATAGATACATATAATTATATATATATAATTATATATACAAATATGTATATATATATATCATTTTATATATACATCTATATATAGTATTATATATAATTATATATATATATATATATCATTATATATATATAATTATACATATGCATATATATATATACAATTATAAATACATATGCATATATATATATATATATATATATATATATATATATATACGTTTATATATATATATGTATATATACATATATTTGTGGAATTCTGAATTTTTAATAATATTTAAAAGACCATTTTCGAACTAATTATAAGATCTATTGGTGTTGCGTTTTTTAGGCTTTTGAATCCGTAAGGTTATTTCGTATTGACGTGTTTATGGTTATTGTTAAGGAAGAAGGGTGTTCGATATCGCATTTGGCGTATTAATTCGTCCGTTTTCTTAAAAAATAATTGTATAACGTATCCATGCTTGCTAAGTGTTGTAATATCTTAAGTCACGTTTCTAAGTAAACTTTTTTTATATTACTTTTCAGTGGTGAAATAAATTCTTGTAAAAGTGGTCAACTGCTTGAGAAGCTAAATATTACTATTTCCTGTATCTACATAAAATACGTAAGTAGAGCTTGGTAGTAAGTTATGAAAATATATTTATGGCATTTAAGCTAGACAGATGCTCTCGCGTTTCATCCCTCAGAGGAAATCGTCAGATTAAAGTGCATGGAGTGAGTTGTTTACGTATCGAGCACTGTAAAAGTAAATACTAACGATTGATACATAAAAACATACATATTTTTATAACATTGTATGTGGATACACTAAATAGTAATATATATATATATATATATATATATATATATATATATATATATATATATATATATATATATGCAGGTTCGCGCCTACCGACCGTCGGGAATTAGTTCCTAGACTGAAGATTGCGTTAGCATGAAACATCGATGTCTCTAGGTATTTAAATAATTAATATTTATTTATTAAAATATTATTGTTAATCAGCCCCCCTCCCAACAAGGGCTGGGCACTTTCGAGTAGCTTTAATAACAAGCAGTACAAATAGCTATATGCGCGATCTGAACACCGTTTCGTAAGATCACTCTAGCTGCCTGGTAAATGGCGGCCACGTGCCGCTATTTACAGTTAAAGTTACTCTATATTTACTAACTAATTGATGATGGCAATTTAGATAAGATCACCGACTACGAATCAGTAGCGATTTGTGTTTGGGGTTCGCGCCTACCGACCGTCGGGAATTAGTTCCTAGACTGAAGATTACGTTAGCATGAAACATCGATGTCTCTAGGTATTTAAATAATTAATATTTATTTATTAAAATATTATTGTATATATATATATATATATATATATATATATATATATATATATATATATATATATATATATATATATATATATATATACATATATATAATAATGGTAATAATCCAGGTGAAAAATATCCACAGGGTGTTAATCCAGAGAATTTTAACCGGGTTTATAAAAAGTGCTCAATATCAAAATAGAGCTTTATATATTATAATTTTATTTACACAGACATGTACAAAATCTGCGACACTGGCATGTCGATGTTATCGATCAACAGTTACTATAAACTGAGATCTCATCAGGCAGAGTTAGAATCCGATCGGATTCTAACTCTGCCTGATGAGATCTCAGTGTATAGTAACTGTTGATCGATAACATCGACATGCCAGTGTCGCAGATTTTGTACATGTCTGTGTAAATAAAATTATCATATATAACTATATATATATATATCGGGGACTTTTTAGTTTGGCAACAGCATACTACCTGGTAGGGTAGACGGCATCACTTGTCCTAAATCATCTTCTAAATCTCCCATATGTTGGTTGCAAGCGCCATGCAAGCTTCAGGAAGTCGCATCAGTTAGCGAAAATAATCAGATAAGAGTGTGCTATGTTTACACGGCACAACTGAGCGTATGCATCTCCTAGACGCAGTTAACCGGCGATGTCAGAATAGTTCCGAGAAAAACATTTATGGCAACGTGAAGCCCAGCCCTTGGATTATAGCCCCACTGATTTGTGGGACTCTCCATGACAAAAAAAGGCAATGTGAGTAAACCCAGAAACCAAATCACGAGTGGAGCCCTTAGGCGGTTTAATATCACAGTTACTTCTCTCCGGCAGCTCCTACAGCTACGCGGGTGCCAACTGTATTACTCAGCATCACTTTGGACAATTTCAGCGAGGCTAGGAGGGGAATCCTGATGATGGGCAGCTCCGGATCGCCATACAAATTTCCCAAGCGTGCGCCCTTGAGAGGCTACTTCAATGCTGCTGTTTGCGGCGTCGGAAAACACACTGGGGAAATCAGTTACGAGTAATAAGCTAGGAACGATAAGTGTTACTCTAAGCGCTTCCGGTTGTCTCCGATAGTGTGAGAGACTATCGCAGTCCCACTGGTCAGTTAACGCCTACCTAAAGCTGGGTTTCTCTAGTCCGAATGGCGCTAACCCGCCACAGCTTGCCTGCTGAAATAGATCCTTGCAGCTAGGAATAAAACTAAAACTAAGAGCAGACTGAAAACCATGATATAAACAAACAGACAAACAACAAAGCCACAAATCTTGCGATTAGCAAGCTCGAATGTCAGAAGAATATGCCTTTATATCTCTGATGATTTACACGCAAATGTCTCTAAAAGAAAACGGCTATTATCGACAGGGAACTCAAAAGGCTCAACATCGACATAGCTGCACTACAAGAAAAAAAATTCGCACCAGGTGGCAGCCTCAGAGAACAGAACTAATTGTTTTTGTTTGACATGGCAAGGAACCTGAGTAACCAGGAATGCATGGCGTTGTTTTTGCAGTGAATAATTCTCTACACACCACTGTAGAATAACCATCTAGTGGAACAGTTACAATCGTGTATCGCCGCTTATAAGAATACGTTGTTCGCCAGCAAGCCACATCATGGAGTATCCTGGTACCAGCTTGACTTTGTCATTGCACGGGAGACCCTCACTGAACTGCGTTCAAATTACACGTATCTACCACAATGCTAACTGTGACACCGACTACGACATGGTTGGCAGTAAAGTCCGTCTCCAGTCCAAGTGGGTCCATCGAACCAAGCAGAAAAGCCGCTCTAGCATTAACACCAACAGAACAGAAATACCAGACTCACGCGAGTGCTGTGTCAACACCATTGAATACCCTATCAACGACTGTCTTACTAGCAATGCTATAGAGATGTTGGTTCACATCCGTGATGCCATCTACAACTCTGCAGTGAACACTTTTTGTAGGACGGAGAGGAAAAAAACGGACTGGTTCGAAGCCGGTATTTCAGAATAAGAGCCAGCAATAAAAGTCAACTTTCAGAGGAAGCTTACTGTGAAGGCAGGCATTGCATTTAGAAAGGCCAGGAACGACGCTCAACGGATCGCTTGGCATTGTGCCAATTACTACTGGTTAAACCTCTGTGAGAGCATTCGACTCTCTGTTAATTGCGGCGACATTTGTGGCATGTACGATGACTTGTAAAAAGCCTTTAGCCGCATCATAAAGAAGATCATCTGCCGGTGAAATATATTACACCGCAGCAGACAGACGGAGGGGTAGGCTGAGCACGACTAGGAACTTTACAAATGTTGCCATAAACGCAGCCACGAGAGAGCACATCAAGCTTCCTGTTAAAAGAGAACTAGACGTTCCCCCAGAAGTAAACAAAAGTATTGACTCCCTAAGCTGCGACAAAGCTCTAAAAAAAGATTACACCCCCCCCCCTGAATTCATCTAGGAGAGAGAAAGGCAACACTGTTCTACCACCTGTACCAGTTACTGCAGCAATGCTGGGAATGAGAAACAATTACCCAAGAGATGCGTTACGAAAGCATCATCACTGTACAAAAATAATGGTTACCCCGGCGACGTGATGTATCCCTCCTAAGTGCTGTTGGGAAAGTCTTCGCCCAGGCTGTTCTCAACAGGCTGCAATTACTTGCAGATAGTGTATACCCTGACAAACAGTGTGGGT
>OY744527.1:38368909-38431409 GCA_963556195.1 Sepiola atlantica | reverse complement strand
TTTGTAGTGTCTTGTGTTACTAACAATTAGTTAACTGGGACTTAACACCAGTCAACTAAGCAATTCAAAAACACAACAGGCGTAATGTGCGTAACAAAATAGGAATAACTTATCTACAACATACCAGAATGTCTAGGATACTGAAACACTCTACCCAGGAACTTTTAGCGTGTGACACACAGGAAAAACAACTGAACAAAAAACTACGATAATCCCTGAGATTAAACTCTAAGTTTAGTAAGGTATACGGTACATTCAGCCCGTTTGGTAAAGCGACTTACTAACGGCGATTTGGTGTCTGTATGCATGTTTGAAATCGAAACTATACTATTCGGGTAGTAGTGGGGTATCTGGTCTGTTGTCATGTGACCATCGTCCAATGCATTACTTTTTCCTTTCGGATGGTAGTATTAAATGCGTGTTTCGTTAAGGATCTATCCGCCTAAGCATAATCTTCGCGTTAAGGATGTGAGTAATGTAGTATATTTTCTGTTTTCATGAGACCACCCACAAAGACATTACCTCCTCTTTTTGGATGGCATTGTTTAATGCGTTCGTTCGTCATCGATTTATCTGCTTATGCATCATCTCTTTATTGAGGATGGATATAACATAGTATATGTCCACCCAGGCATTACCTCTTTTTCTTAAGGTCAATGTTTTCTAGGTTCGTTAGTCATGGATCCATTCTCCCAGGCAATAGCTCATTCATTATGGGTTAGTTTAGTATCTGTTCCGTTGTCATGATAGCATTAAACCAGGCAGTATTTACCTTTAGGTAAATAATGTTCTATCTGTTGTCATAAGATACTCTTCCCGTGCATTACATTCAATAGTGACAAGCAAGTGACAATATATTGTCACTGTCGGCTGTTCATTATCAAATAAAACACTGTATGTATTGGAATTATGCTGACAACTTTTCTCATCTTAGATGTTATTCCCACAACGTTTATCTAGTGTACCCTCTCAGCTTCTTTAGGTGCATCTTCTCGAACTCGGGTATCGATCTGTCGAACTTGAGAATTGGTATAGCGTTTCAGAAAGGAACACTTTGTTTAATCTACGGGGTACCTTGTTTTCATTCCGTCAGCCATGACCAGGTAGAATTCGTAAGTAATTCGTAATGTTATTCTTAGTATCTATGATGAGAACAGTAATCCGAATAATCGAAATGATACAAATTATAAATCCTTATCTAAAAAATTCCGAAACACACTTGACTCTTAGACCATATACACTCGCAAAATTATGCTCGTTCGCATAACATATAGTGTCAGTTACAGTGTTCAGTTGTCATAGCTTTTACGCACTATACTTTTAATATCCTTTAATTTCGTGTCATTTCTTTGTAATGAGACTCTTTTGATCGACACGAAAAAAGGGAGTTTTTTTTGTATTTATCTTGATTTGCATCAAGTGTGTTTGTTTTCTTTGATTGATAACCTTTTAAAAGAGTAATCTCTAGAGACAGGAACTCTTTTATCGAACATGCGTGGCGTTGGCTGCCTGAATTTAATTAATTATATTTGTTTGCAAATAAAGAAAAAAACAGAACGCCATTGAAATCAGACACAGGACATTGTTTCTCTTGATTTCGACACCAAAGAGCTTTATTGTTCTTAGTCGCTCGTAGTAACAACAGTAGCGCATATAATTAAAGGAGAAAGAAAAAGATGTCACAATATAAACAAATGTATTTTACGTCATTCTTGACAACAAAACAGTGCTGCTTTAGCGGAGAATAACGCTGAATGTATCGACACAATTAAAACGGAAAACACAGTAAATATCATAGAACAGACGAGGTGAAAACGATTATCTGCAATAAAGCATGAAACAATTGCAAATAGAAATAATTATATTATATTTACGAATATTTGAGGTGATGGTTTAAATACTTGTACTAGCGAGACCCAAGTAAATTCCACAGTTGAACCTTCAATCGGTCGTACTTTAAAATGTTTCCATCCTATGATCATCTGGATGGAACACATACCCCACTATATTATTGTACCAAGTTTCTTGTACGGCAAATACTTATGTTAGTATTCCGGTAAATATTGTTTCATAATGTATATGTGCAAGAGTATCTCTCTAAAAAAAACTTACTAGGAATTTTCGAAATATTTCTATTCTGTGGACGTCCGGCGCCAATACAGACCCAACTTTATTTAATCTCTAGAAAAAAAAAACAAGGAGTACACTTTGATCTGAGCTTGAAAACCAATGAAGTGTATTTTCATTCTAGTTCTACAATCGACAAACATCAACATTCAATTGTTTTTTGCATTGAATCTTCTGCTACTGAGCGATGCCGTCTATTAAGAAACATGTTTACGGTGATAACGTACGCACGAACATGACAATTCTTTAGCATATTATTATATAGATTAGTTGGATTATTTAATAGTTTCATCTTGCTTGTTATATTCGCATAACGATAATGATTTAACCCGATACTGTGTTTAATATTACGTTATTTCTGCAAGATATACATGCAGAATTTTATCATTATACTATCGTGTGTTTTCAAAAAATATTAAACTCTACTTAAATACATACATGCGAAGTTGAGCCTATTATTCGGATTAACTGTGAAGTCAAAATCCCTAATTAATGTTAATTAAACTTTACACCATAGAATCACACTATCCTTTTTTATATACATCCTGTATATATGCGACTTGTTTCGTAATGTTTACTAAGTGTTATATGCTGTTGCAAAGAACATTTCTTAATTAACTAGTTTTTTTTAATAGAACGAGTGTCATTTTCTAATTTAACGTAAAAATGTTTACGAATATTGTATTATTTCCTGGACAGATTTTTTGGTATTGGTGTTCGAGTGTTCCTTTTCGGCCTTTTTGTAAGCGGGTGCTTATTTAATTTTCAAAAAATGTCGATCGATATCTAACCTTTAAAAACACTCACACACATATACATACACTATGGCCTACGGGATTTTATGACCTTTTATTTATAGTAAACGGTCATATTTTAAAGATGAATGCATTTTTATTATTTTGATCATTCGAACTCTTGTTCTCATCTTAAATGTTATTCTCAGAATGTTTTGACAGATGTAACCTGCGTTACGTAAGGTGAGTCTCGTCGAACTCGGGAATCTGTACAGAATCGCGAACGGAATCCGTTATTTAATCTTCGGTGATATCCTGCTCTCTTTTCCGTCAGCCATGATTAAGTAGAAATCTTCAGTAATTCGTAAATGTAGTTATAGTATCGCCCGCACCGAGGATTGAACTTTCAACCTGTCATGTAAAACTGATTAGCACTTAGCACACATATCCGTTGCGCCACGGGTCCTTGCGTTCCTGATTTCGACATACAAATTCCCGAGTTCGACAAGAGACACCTGAAGAAGGTCGGGGGTAAACTCGCCTGAGAATTTAAGAGAATAACATCAAAGATGAGCACAGCGGTCCTAATTATTTAAATGATACAAATTATTACTCATCTAAAAAACTCCGAAATATAAATAAATTTATATTAAAATTGCGAAAATGTTAATGTTTATTTATATAAATAAACATGAAAGTTTTGGGTTCATGTTTACAGTTACAAATAACATGTTTATTATATGAAACGAGCAGGACTGCGTGAAAAAAATGTACGATGCTTTTTATATAAATATGCATTTATTGTGTTAATAATATTAATTTTCAAATAAAAAAATGTCTCAATACTATTTAGAAAATGACGCATTCTTCTTTATTTAAAACATAATTCTCATGAATATTTTTTGACGTAAATAAGAAATATGTCTCTACTTTATCTATTTAAAAAACATCAATGTAATCCTGTTTTGAAACAATAAATATTATATCTATACGTATTGTCAAAATATTCTCTATCTAAATATGCCAGTCTTTGATATGTATTTATGGATAATTGTACGCTTTAGGTCGACAGGACAACACAATTTGATTGCGTAAACTCATAATTATTAAATTTCGCCGCGTCACGATACGCATCTTTGCAAATCAGACGATCCAATCCTTTAAAAAAATAGATGACGAGCGATAACGTACGTGCGAACATGAAACTGCCTTAGCGTATCATTATATAGATGATTTGTTCGAGTATTTCAAAAAACGAAATTTGCGAAGCGATAGCGAACCGACGAAGCTAGCTAGAAAAATATAAAATTACTGAAGGCAAACACACCACGCCATAAAATGAATACTAAATCGGTTAGTTGTATGTGTGTGCTAACTTCCATTGTCATAGCATTAGTGGTTAAATATTAAATTGGGGATGCTCTATGAGCCCTAGGATTACAGTGTATTTAAAGTGTAATACATTAAAAGATTTTTTTGGTGAACAAAATGTAATTCAGTTTGCTTACTCTCCATAAACGCTTTATTTATACTTTGTTATAAAAGTTAATAAACACACATATCAGCTTCTCAGGCCTTTCTTGACATTTGAATGTTTTAATTTATCGAGTTTGTAAGCCTATGATGATATTTGTTTGTGAGTGTAGCGAAATGATGTTATATCGAGCCTGAAATGGGGTGTCAACCCTGCGTACGACATGGTGACTTTAGCCAAGACAACCTAACAATACACAGACGACGAGCCGGTTTAAAGTTTCAAACAAACGAAGTTGTATTGAGCAATTCACGAAACCCTTTATGAAAGCAAAATTATCTGTGTCGCTTCATCAATAGATTGAGCCAGAGGCGATAGGCAGTAATTATATATCATGTTTTATTCTGATCTCCATGCTTCTGTTAGATATCTACTAGTTATATCCGACAATTAGAGAAAGTTCAACGACCGGCAACTCAAATGGTGCAGTAACTACAGATTCTGCAATACGAAAGCCGACTCAAAAAGTTAAAACTGTACTCCTTTGATCGCTGACATTTAGATATTGATCTTATTTGGCCTACAATCTCCCCAATATATTATGATCTACCTCATGACATACTATGTACTCCTGCACGAGAGGGGTTATTCTTTGCCATCCTCTCTCAAGAATGAGACTGTAATTCCGAGTATTTTCGATTGTGGTTATTATCATTTTTCAAAGGAAATACAAATGAGGATGTATTCATCAAGTACATTAAATTAAAGATTTATTGAATTCAAAATATGAGCTGTCATCTAAAAGTAACGAGACAGAGAATATATTAACCAAGGAGAACGCCTCATCCTATAGTTTGCGCAGATTAACTGTATTCAAAATTACCCTCGAAGTAAGGTGGTATGTACTACGCTAGCCCGTGATATTACTAATTGTTGTTGTTTCTAAGGATGGATATCGCCTAGTCTAGTATGCGTGTTCACTTAGTATTTGAATGCAAGAGAGTAAATGATATTACATGCCATTAAGTATGTGCTGTGAATAAGGCGTTGGATTGTGTATATGTTTATCACATAGTGCGGCATGAAATTACTCGTTTATTGTAGATTCTTGCAGATTAAGCTTGATGAGGCCACGCCTACAGAAACTGCCCGTGTGACAGAAATAGACATCATTTAGTCTCAAGCTGTTTATCCGCTCTCCAGCTTCGCTCAATCAAAAGGACGTGAGAACGTCAGAGCGTCCAACCTCAGCGACTCAGAGTTACATATAAAAAATGAGTTCAAACAACTATATAAACAGACAGCTGTTTAACCTATGACAAACGACAATGATGAAAATCAACATTATCAGCAAGTGTGTACGTGTTACACGCGAATTGTCCAATTTTTCTTGTCAGGTTCATTTCTTTTATTTTTATTGCTAACCCGAACCATGGTACGCTAGATAAGAGTATCACCGCTCCAAGTTTCATCTTATTATACTCATCATCATTATTATTATGATTTTAATCAGTTAAAGTGTCCCCATTAGTTGGAACTAGTAATCTTACGGAAAGAAATATGTTGTGGTTTCTATAGTCTGAGTGACAAAAAATCTCTCAAGATTTCGAGTACTCATTTAAATATCATCATTGCAGCATTTTATAGAAGTTGTTTCACACAAAGCATGCATTCCCTTGATGTATTAAGCTTAAAAGAACGAAATATTATGACGTTGCATAGTAACACAAAGGGGGAGAAATGTAGAATCACTTCAAAACAATGATTATTTAAACTGATAGTGATACATTCAGAAGAAAATTAATGAAATCCAAACCGAAACATTCGCAATAACGGATCCTGGGATCTATACCGAAAATATCTCAAAGGCACTATCCATCCGCAACATGTCACCTGAGAATACCCCTTCAAGGAACTACCACTGAGTTCGATCTCCTGTTTTATCTTCTGGTAAAGTACCAAACAGAAATGAACTCTGACCTCTACTTTACACAGGACACATAAATACCTTCATTATATCTCAGTTATGAAAGAGAGCCCATCACCAGCATTACATCCGCTGGGCTCTGAACAGGTTAGCTAAAATGTAAGCCCTTCAACAGTTATACCAATATTTGTTTGGTGTTCTCGGATAAATCATTTACTTGCAGGGTTTCATCCGCTGATAAGTGATTTCTAAATAATATTTTAGTCACAACAATCCTCTTAAACATTCCAGTACTCCCCATACTCTTTCAGTCAAAGTATAATGATGCTGTCCCGTCAGCATTTCCATTATTTCAGATTTTCTACCAGCAATTTATGTCCTACAAATAGAGAGGGTCCCGTTCGTGTATTTAATTAACTTTTATTTTTATTGTAATACTCATAATAATAATAATTTCTACCGAGTACGAGTTTTCACATGAAGTGTTTCAAGTGTTCGTTTGTCAATAACAAATATTATTTATCGATGATAACGGTCTGTGATTATTTCTAGAGTTTTAATTAGAATAATCATCAGTATCATTCCTACTATTCTAGTCTATGTTAGTTGTTGTGTTTATCGCTGATTCTATCGTCTCGAGAATTCCAAAGTCACTTTCCGTGCAAAAGATGATGTTGGTGTAGCTGCATTAACAAAAAAATACTTAGTGCGTGTGACGGGTCAGTTAAGATCATTATATTTTCTTGAATATTTATCTCAGTAATATACTTTATTTTCCTAAGTGGTCACCACATATCAAAGACACAAGCCACTCGATGATAATAAGATGGAATACTCTAATGGATCAATTTCGCATGTGTGGACGAGATAAATCTCTTGAAATTAGATGTGAAGACAATAAACGTCTATCTGAAGGGAAGCCCTTGCGAAACACCTCTATAAATAGAAATCCCGCCTTACACTTTGCGCACAGGAGACAAAAATGAAGTGTTTATTCTGTGTTCTATAAAGTTGCATTTTTGCTGTGAATATCTTATAAAGAGGAACCATAGATTGGTGCTCAGCCGTGCACCTTCTAGGGAAGTAACACTAAAGCAAGGAAGAAACTAGCAAGTCTCTTTTTATGAAAGAGGCTGTAAAAGAACAACATGTATCATTCAACCACTAAATTTCGAAGTCGAATCTGAACTCTTTCAAAATGTGCATACTATTAGTAAATTATTACAGTCAGTGCCTTTGTAAATGGTATATACCGCCCAGTTATATAGATTAGTTACATCATCAAACGCATGACGATTGTGCCTCAGAATGGTCTGTTCTTCATGAACCCCCCCCCTTGTTAATCGCAGCTATTTATTATCCAGCATGGTTGTGGTGTGCAATCCTCGACACCAAGGCTCAGCGGGGAAGGTTTTGCCAGGAACACACAAATAATGACTAGAAGAAACGTTGTAACTCAAACTAAAAAACTTTGCGTTTCTGAGCCTGATACATGTTTGCTTATGATACGCAGAGACCGAGCCGACCAGGGGTCGACGAATCCAACTCCTAGATATTCATCAGAACCTTGTTAGGTGAGTAGCTCTGACACTACCACAGTGTCACCTCCACTATCACGATGAGTGAAGGTTTGATCTGAGGGTGTTTATTATTATTATTATTATAATTATTATTATTATTATTATTATTATTATTATTATTATTATTATTATTATTATTATTATTATTATTATTATTATTATGCACTATTTTTTCTGCGCTGTTGTAACAATTAACTCGGAATAACATATAAAAAGTACTAGGTGTTAAATAGCTCTGTGACTGCCACGTTTCCACTTCCCCTACTACGGCTACGAAGAGTTGCACTTGAGATGTGGTGGCGGTTATCATTATTGGTGTAATAATAATAATAATAATAATAATAATAATAATAATAATAATAATAATAATAATAATAATAATAATAATAATAATAAAACACCTGTGATTACATGACTGTCCTGGTGCAGATAAATATAAGGATTGGCGTTATGTCTCACTCTGTTCAAGTTATGTAATACTACGACTCTTTCTTTACAAACACACTGAGGCCAAAATCTAGACGAGAGTACGACGACTCCATGAAAGTGCTGTTGTGTGTGTTATGTACTTATACTGAAATGACCAAACTATTCGCCTCGCTTTCTTTGTTCGTTTTGTTCATAACTGGGCGTGAAGAATATTAAGTTGTGAATATGTTACTTCAAAAAGTATACGTTTGATTCTATTTCAAGTACTAAAAAGCAACGCGCATTTTAATCCTTTCTTGGTATGTTTTCTGTAACTGATAGTATTAGAAGTAGCGCTCATTTTTATCGTTCTCTGAAATTAAAACCCAGTGTTTCGAAAATCGGTGGCAAAAACTTCCGACTTATGTTCTATATGCGTAAAGGAGTGTCTTTGGGTGGGGTTTCTTTCCTAATAGCGCTTCATTACTAGTCTTATTTCCTTTGTCGTCTATTTTCCCTACATTCGCTTTGGTTTATGTTGGTCTTATTTATTTACGTGTATTTCCGTTGAAAACAGAAAAAACCGTCGCAAGATTCCATGTCGGTGGCCCTTGTTACCTATCAAATCAGCCCTTGCCGATCACGATGCTAAGATCTGTTTACTTACTACCACGGCTGTTGTATATGTTTGGAGGTTATATTGTAATTGGTGTAAAGGGAGCACCAGGTCCAGGATTATTTCCCCTGCGATTCTGTCAGCAATATAGGCTTTATCTTTCCAATATTTAGAAATAAGAGTGCACTATCACAAAAATAGTAGGTGGTAGATGTTTACAAACAAAATGTTGATCAGTAGTTGTTTAGATGGACTACAACTCTAACAAAAGCACGTTTCCGAAACAATTTTAATGGGAGCATTTCCATTATTTAACCATAGACCATATAATTCGGAAGGTATGTAATCGATTTTTTAAACTCCGTTATAATCTTACAAAATTAATCTAAACATATTAAGAGACATACATTTTAGTAATACTGAAACTTTAAATGTGATGTGTGTTATTTAAAAAAAAATTGGTTACCGCTAACAAATCATATTGACACTGACTATTGTGATAGGGCGAAACTTACAGAGGTAATCTCGGTGGGGAGTTGTTCAGGAAGATGTTTGTTAACATTACATTTAAATGTCTGCTTGATAGTACAGTCGAGAAACAAGAAACAATGGGGGAATTCCAAAACCAAGTAATTCAAGGAAACATGATATTAGTATAAAATCTACCGACATCTACAGCTTTCAAGAGAAGGGGTCTGACTTTGCTGCTAGTTGAGGGAGTTGAGAATATTTAGGATAAGGATGTAGCTGCGCATTAATTTCACCGGTGCACATAAGCTCCAACCCATGTCGAATCGCTTGTTTTCTGAAATAACAGGGGGGGGGGGCTTTATTTACTTGCGTACACCTAAATGCAAAGTCAGACCCGACACCTTATTTTATTGTGTAAACAATTCAGCTCCCCAAAAAAAGGAACTCTAAAATAGAGGAAAATAAGAATGTGATCAGTCTAGAAAGATTTTTATTCAGTGACCGAGGACAACAAAAATAGAAGTGTAGTTTGAGAAAAGATACTAAGCCTACTTCCTATCTAAAAAAACAATCAGCTTGTTGTAGTCATTCAAACGCTAAAGTCAATTTAATTTTTTTTTTAAATATCTATATATTATATAACTTGTTTCTATAATTATGCTACATAAATAGAGCCGTTTTTAAATGGAAACGTTCGATTAGTGACCCATAAAAGGGTCAGACGCGACCTTTGATAGAAATCGCGAAACCACCTGATTTCCGTGGAAAAATGTCCCGTCTCTTGGCTGGCTGGCAAGCAGAAAATACGTGTTTTCGCCGCTGGTCCCAATGGGAAGTTGACGCTCACAATTAAACTTGATATAGCGCGATGAGCTATCCGGCTATCTATCTGTCTGTATCTCTCTCACACACACACATACACGCGTACACAAGTAGCCCGTCGCACTGATGTTTTCTGCCACTGTCTCTCCTTTTTTAAATGAACCATTTTATGAATCAATATTGGTGTCCTAGTGATTTTGGATCAATTGACAAGCAAGAACCTAGATTAATGACGACGACATGTGTGTATAATTGTTCATATACCAATCATTAAGTACAAATATAACAGGCGTAAATATTGTGCAGTTTTTTTTATCAAGACGTATCGTGCATCTTGAATAAGTATATGTTTTTAGGCTATTCAAAATGGAGACGGATGAAATAAAATGAACCAGGTTGGAATATATCTGCCAATATCGTATTGGTGATCGAAAAGTGCAATTCACAGACTTGGCAATTTGTGCAAACAAGTATGTAATACTAAAAAGAAATCATCACACATTCGCTGAATCGTTTTAAAAAATCGGGATATATTATTCTTAAATATTTTAGTTAAATATTATTTGGCTCATGGGTGACACAGCGAGAGCAATCTACCCCATTGGATTAAGTAATGGGTAAAAATATAAGATTTCGTATTCGTTACCACGTTCGACATAAATTTCACTAATTTTGAACGGAAGATTTTTGGAGGTTTAATCGGTCTAAATGTTGATTACTTACGATTAATATGATGATAGTAGTCTGAAGTATACAAATCATACAAAGTTGGAATATTATTAAAGTATAACACAGCTCAGGCGTATCTCCAATGCCGAACACATCTACAATAAATGCAGCCGTAAATAGGGGGGTATGCGCACATTGCAGCGTTACACAGGAGTTGCAATAGATAAAGTTCCTGACAAAATAGTAATATTGTAATACGCACAGCATTGTAAATGATCTAGTTGTTATAAGGGCAGTAGTAATTCGGCTCCCAGAATTTCGGAAACACAACTGCACTACTTCCATCATCAACGCCTTTATTCTAGTTTTGCCCCAGTAAAATAAATGACTTTCTCTTTGACGAACCTCCTTACCTTCATGAGCTCATACGACTGCCTTTCATTCCATACCTTAAATGGAAGGTGTACATCCACTCCGTGTATAGATCAAATAGTAAACTAGTTGGATTATTTTAACGCTCCAGAAAGTCCATGATTCCTGATGCAACCTAACTATATTAAGGTCAGATAGTCCCAATATTGAGTACAGCTGTTACATCTGGGTAAGTGCGGCTCAGAGTACTCTTTGTTACCTTCACATTATTCAGAATCGACTTTGAAATGTAGTAGGGTATCATATCTACTGTTCTTTATAGCCCCTTTCTCACAAAAGACACGTTTCTATCGTCGCTCTACACTATCAATATTGTCGTTGTATGTATGTTGACTATATAGTTTTCTATCAAACAAACAGTGTATGTGGTGTGTATAGATTTAAATAGCGTTGTAAAACCACACTACACTTTTTTAGTGAAATTCCTTCCGTTGGCATTGGTTTCCTCGAAATATTTTTCATAATAGTAAAGTGTCCTATTAACATCTCTCTCTCTCTCTCTCTCTCTATATATATATATATATATATATATATATATATATATATATATATATATATACATATATATATATATATACATATATATATATATATATATATATATATATATATATATATAAGTATACATTTTTATTTATACAAACATTATTGGTTACATATGTGCATACATGTTTAGGTTGCACTTTTCTCATCAGACCAATAATTTTTCAGGAATGAATGGATTTGAAGAATTTTCTATCTTAAATAACTCTTTTTTGGGATCTAGCATCTTCTATTTCTAGCATCTTCTATTTCTTATGAAATAAAAGATGCTAGATCCCAATAAAGAGTTATTAAAGATAGAAAATTCTTCAAATCCATCCATTCCTGAAAAATTCTTGGTCTGATGAGGTTGACTTTCTTGGAAAAGTGCAACCGAAACATGTATGCACATATGTAACCAATAATGTTTGTATATATAAAAATGTATACTTATAAACAGCTCTACTTGATATTGAGCATATTTTATAAACACTTGAGTTTCTACGGATTTACATTTACAGAAACTAATACAATATATGTACGATATATATATATATATATATATATATATATATATATATATATATATATATATATATATATATTAAAGAATCAGGTAAAAAGAAATACCTTTTTAAGAATATAAAGATGTGATATCATTTTTTTAAAGAAAAATAAATCGAAGCCGATTTTTTTTTCTTATTTATAAAAACTTTAATAATTTTTTTTTTGGTTTATAGTGATACAGATAATTTCGCCAGTTCAAAACCTGGCCTCATCAGTGTGTCTATATCCTGATGTTATTGGATTTGGATGTTTCCCGACAGCTGCTGTGATAAACGGGCTTAGTGGAAGTTGTTGTTGTTATCCGTTTTCAAATATGAAGGCTCGTATGCTCGCGAGACAGATATAAAATTTAAACTTCATTTTTTTTTCTTCTTTATATAAACCGTAATCATTTTTTTGGGGTTTATAGTAATACAGAAGGTTTATATAAAGAAGCAAAAAAAATCGGCTTCGATTTATTTTTCTTTAAAAAAATTATATCGCATCTTTATATGCTTAAAAAGGTATTTCTTTTTACCTTATTCTTCAATAAACGTCAACTAGATACTTAAAAAAAAATGAAGTTTACATTTTATATCTGTCTTGCAAGCATACGCGCCTTCATATTTGAAAACGGATAACAACAACAACTTCCGCTAAGCCCGTTTATCACAGCAGTAGTCGGGAAACATCCAAATCCAATCACATCGGGATATAGACACACTGATGAGGCCAGGTTTTCTACTGGCGAAATTATCTGTATCACTATAAAAAAAAAATGATTAAGGTTTATCGCATCTTTATATGCTTAAAAAGGTATTTCTTTTTACCTTATTCTTTAATAAACGTCAACTAGATGCTTAAAAAAATATGAACTTTACATTTTATATATATATGTATATATATGTGTATCGAGGCAGCATTTTTTCTTTAAGACACGTATTATTAAAAATAACCGACAATTTTTGTCTGGCTATTTTAGTGTTGATCCCTTAAATTTTCCGGATTAAAATCTTAATCTCGTAGACAATACTAAAATCCTAGAACATAATACTAATACTCAAAAACTCCACATACTAGAAGCTCTACTCATTAAAACTAAAATACCTGCTATTAACAAGATTAATTTTAACACTAGCACTAATATACTTAAATGCATATAATACCTAATAAACATAGTTAAATTTTCCCGCCATAATTAATTATAAATCTCACTCAGGTATTTACCTGTTTGTCATTATTCCACTGACGATGGACCCAGACGGGTCAGAAAGTACTCTGGACCAATATGTACACTATGGCAGTTTCATCAGCCAATTTCCTTCCGAGATTAAGATTTTAATCCGGAAAATTGAAGGGATCAACACTAAAATAGCCAGACAAAAATTGTCGGTTATTTTTAATAATATATATATATATATATATATATATATATATATATATATATATATATATATATATATATATATATATATTGTGTGTGTATTTACGCAGCATTTTCATTTATGCAAATATTGTTAAAAATAACAGAATTCGTCTCTATAATTTTTTTCTTCAAATTTTCTGATCGTCTTTTCGTATTAAAATAATAATAAAAATATAAATTCCCCATACGTTTCACGAACGTTTTTCATTCTTCGTCGAACTATCCTAAGGTGTGAAAAACAAAGCTGAAGAAAGAAAGTCATTTCTTAAAATACAGCGGAGAAACGCGCAGAGCACGTTTGTCTCATTGTTCCAGGAAATATATTGACGATTACAATGTTACAACATTATAAAATGCTTAACGTAATGCGATTTTATTCTGCGATGCCACTCGAGCGTCGCTGAATTTAAATCGTCAAGAACTTTTCTGAAACAACGCGAAAAACGTTCTCTACGCGTTTCCCCGCCGCCTTTAAAAAATGCTATTATTTCTCAAGATGTTTGCCTATTTGCATTTGATGATGATTCGACAAAGAATCAAAACCGTTCGTGAAACTTACGAAACATTTATTATTTTTTTTTTAGATTTTAATACAAAGAAAATCATCAGAAAAATAGAAAAATATAAAGAAAACAATAAATAATTCCACAGACTAATCATTTTATGTTCAATAATGTTTGCATATATATATATATATATATATATATATATATATATATATATATATATATATATGGATTACTTTTATACGTATTTATGGATCTCTTTTGTGTATTTAAAATAAGTTAATATATGTATATATATATATATATATATATATATATATATATATATATATATATATATAGATTTGTGTTATAATGGAATAATTCCAGGAAGAAATCCGGGTATGAGAGCTCAATGTTGTAAACAGAGCAAGAATAACATAAAATATAATAACACGAAATTACATTAATGTAAGATCAATTTTCAGAACTCAGACTACCAATACACTACGAATACAGAACGTCTATGTAAATGTTTTGTATTTAGATGCATACTGGCATCTGTGTCCAATATGCATCTAAATACAAAACATTTACATAGACGTTCTGTATTCGTAGTGTATTGGTAGTCTGA
Source organism: Sepiola atlantica (assembly GCA_963556195.1). Lineage (NCBI taxonomy): Eukaryota > Metazoa > Mollusca > Cephalopoda > Sepiida > Sepiolidae > Sepiola > Sepiola atlantica. The sequence continues at coordinate 38,416,536 of OY744527.1, read as the reverse complement.
GTTCTGAAAATTCATCTTACATTAATGTAATTTCGTGTTATTATATTTTATTCTATTTTATATATATATATATATATATATATATATATATTTATATATTCATATATACCTTATTTTATGTTTTTGTATTTATTATATATGAGAAATTAAATACATTTTCATCGCCACTGCGATATTAATTTACATACTTGGGCGTAAACATTTCACCAGGATATATATATATATATATATATATATATATATATATATATATATATATATATATATATATATATATATATATATATATATATATATATATATATATATATATATATATATATATATATATGCGGACCATCATAATTAATACATTAATATATATATTTCAGCTATACTTATCAAATATACAAAAGTACTTTATAATATTAAAAAAAAACAGGTTAATTACAAGGAGCTATAGAATGTATTGGCATAATTGTTAGAGTGCTCGTTACATTGTCGGGAGACTAGGTTCAATCCTCGACTGTGGTACTAAAATAGAGTTCCCTCTCTTTTTGCATAAAGCTAAGATCTAAGATACGTTAAGTGGTGCCATTTACGTCCTCTCGGTGTAGTAGCTGATGAAAATAAACCTTTGTATCGTCCTCGACTACGGTCGACTACTTAACCTTGTTTAGACGTAATTGCATCGTTAAACGAATTTCCGAATCTGATTCATGAAAATAAAAATAATATTTCATTAAAACGTTATTATTCGTGTTTTCTTGTCTTTGCTATTGCTATTTATTTTTTATTACGTTTCGACCGATGCACTCGCCGACCTTCTGCATGTGCATTTGTTATTTACGCTGATTTTTTTTTACCTGTATTCGATATTATTTATCATTTATTAGCGAGACTCCGTTGAAATTTCACAAGGATTACTAGATAAACTTGTATTATTTACCCTAAATAATAGTATTGCGTTTGAAATAATAAATGTCTGGTTGATGTGACCTTCTTAGACTAAGGTCGGTGCACTGAAAAGTGACGTCATGCTGTTAGCTTGATAGCGAGATTTGTTGAAATTAATTTGAGTTTTTTCAAAAAAGCATTAGATTACTTTAAAATTGCATTTACAAAATAAAAGAAAACAAAACGATTCGTTTATACTGAAAGTGAAGTTTATTTTATATAAATAACATTTTAAAAACACGAATTCAGAATAAATAGTTTAATTGTGTTTTTGCTGCGTTAAATACATAAACATTACCTTGTTTTATTGATGTTTATTAACTATTTTTATTTACATGTGTTGCAATACCCGTTCCTTCGAGGGACCCGGTAGCATCAAACAAAGCACAGCGATAGAGACAAGAACTTTCTCGAGAAACTCTGTTTCTTTATTCTTCATCACCAGCTTGTGTACGTTATTATTTATTAAAACTGTGTTCTGCGGCTACAGTAGTCAAATGACATCCCGTAGCTGCAATATGTCCTCCATGCTAGTCACAGGACATCTGGCCTTGTCGTGCGCAAGTTGTCGTAGGCAATGAAGTTGTTTCGCTGTACGTAGTGGCCGAGTTCTGCCTGCTTGAGGTCAGTACGTACTACGTTGGGTATACACATATGCACGTTGGGTATACACACACACACACACACCCACACATATATATATATATATATATATATATATATATATATATATAATAAATCATTTCTTTGTAAGCAAAAGTCATTTGCCATTATTGTTTTTCCGTGTTATACGAAGCTACCTCTTTCTTTACCTTGACGACGGTGGATGTTCGACTCTACCCAACGTAGGTTATTTTCACGAAAACCCGCCTTATTGATTTACTTTGCAATCTAGAGGGAAACACGACAATACCTTGTGAAACAGTCTGCTCCCGGAATATAGGGAAGGCTTGTGATCCCCACGCCAGTTGTTTACGGCAGTTCGGTCGTGGTGGGTATCTCTCTTCGGGGCTGACGCACGATAAGTTTTTCTCTATATCCTTTCAACTCGATCTCTGCTACGTAAGCGCTCCTTTTTCCATCTTTTAAACCCGCCGTTTCAATTTTTGATTTTGCACTCCGGTGCCTTCTTCTTTTTGCCTTGTGCACCTGATTATTTTAAAGGTTACAGAGTCGTTTTTTTTACGACGTCATACTCCGAAATTAACTCGTCAACCTCACACATCTGGGCTCCTTCAAAAGTAACCGTTTAATTTCTGTTGATTTAGCCTAATTGGCAATCTATCTAGTCTTTGGCTTTCATTAATTATTGCGGGGCAATGCCCTTAGCATCCCCGTGATGTCTTATGCGTTATTACTCAACATATCTGCATCATTATTGTACCCATGCTTCCCCACGAGGACAGGACAGTGTTTGACAAAAGTTCAGTTGTTAATGTGATGAAAATCAAGCTTCCAGAATTGGGCATTGTATCAGTCTAGAATAATTTCTCATTCACTTTTACTGACTTAGGATGGAAAGGACGAAGTGTAATATCAACACAGACATTCCACTTGTAATTATTTTATTGCAAAAATATGAACATACAATTTAAAATTCAAACAAATTAGGCACAGGGCCATCAAAAGTGTTGTGATGAAAATGTCTTTAGTCATCCTCTTGTCTATCTTACTCTTTTATAGATTAGTGACAACGATACCACATTTATCAGGGTTCAAAATACCCTATGTTTTAGAAAATTTAAATTGCATTGATATATATATATATATATATATATATATATATATATATATATATATATAGATATATATATATATATATATATATAGATTTAGATTTTTCACTTATAAAATAGATCATTCAGTGAAGACCGGGGTTGTTCCAATAAAAAACAAGCTCGATGATACTCGATTACAGAGTACAGAGCATTTATATGTGATTTTATGAAGGCTTACCAAAGCATTCCTTTCAAGACACCAATGATCACCATTAAAGATATTTTTTCTTACAAATACTATTTATTCAAATTAAATGTTTTTTCCTACACGTGTTTCACTACCAAGCAGTTACTTGCTTGGCAGATCATCAGGGAAATTAAATGTCTGGAATACTGGTTTCAACTGCCGACAAAACACAATGTGGCGTTGTAATAGTTGAGGTCACTTAAGAAAAGAAGAGGAAAAAAATAAAAATAAAAATAAAAGTCAAACTTAAAAAGCAAGGAAGAACAACGATAAGAAAAGAAAGTCCTAGAAAAGTCTTAGAAAAGTAGCTTGTGCATTATTTCTTCCACCAAGCCAACAAGCAAGTAGTCGGTCCCAAATACATTCAATAAAACCACAAAACCGGAACAATGTGCGATAATACACTTTCACGTTAGCCGGTACAATGATGAATAAATCCCCCCCCCCCACAATAAAACAAAAGAACTAAAACATTCAAGATACCGCTCACAAGTTACCATTCCAATCCAATGATAGTATGGGAATTCTAAATCCAACTTCTCACAAAGAAAAGTCAACACAAATGTTCGTCCGAGTTCAAAGAGTCTTATTTCAATTGTTGATTTATTACCCTTCGAAATAAACACACGACGAGTTGAATGTCAATCCCGCAGAAAACTCCCTTCCATCAAGAAAAAATCTTAATATAGAAACTATTTATTCAAAATACTGTTTCTAAAAATATTTATTATTAAACCTATTCTTTATAGAAATTAATCATCTAGTGTCTGGGACGTCATTTTACATTTAGGGAAAATATCCTTCATTTAATTAACTGCCGAATTATTATCGTTGTGTTGTTTAACGAAGCGAAAAAAGCCTATCCCGCAGAACTCGGACGAACATTTGTGTTGACTTTTCTTTGTGAGAAGTTGGATTTAGAATTCCCATACTATCATTGGATTGGAATGGTAACTTGTGAGCGGTATCTTGAATGTTTTAGTTCTTTTGTTTTATTGTGGGGGGGGGGGGATTTATTCATCATTGTACCGGCTAACGTGAAAGTGTATTATCGCACATTGTTCCGGTTTTGTGGTTTTATTGAATGTATTTGGGACCGACTACTTGCTTGTTGGCTTGGTGGAAGAAATAATGCACAAGCTACTTTTCTAAGACTTTTCTAGGACTTTCTTTTCTTATCGTTGTTCTTCCTTGCTTTTTAAGTTTGACTTTTATTTTTATTTTTATTTTTTTCCTCTTCTTTTCTTAAGTGACCTCAACTATTACAACGCCACATTGTGTTTTGTCGGCAGTTGAAACCAGTATTCCAGACATTTAATTTCCCTGATGATCTGCCAAGCAAGTAACTGCTTGGTAGTGAAACACGTGTAGGAAAAAACATTTAATTTGAATAAATAGTATTTGTAAGAAAAAATATCTTTAATGGTGATCATTGGTGTCTTGAAAGGAATGCTTTGGTAAGCCTTCATAAAATCACATATATATATATATATATATATATATATATATATATATATATATATAAGTCAATGCTTTAATCATTGTTTTTACAGGCACCAAATATATTTGACCTGTTTTAGAATGTTATTACACACAGAAAGAACTATTTAGTACAACAATAAAGTTTGTCCTTATAAAAAAAAACAACACAAGTGTGAACAGATGTCCTAGGTGATACTATTTTATGACAGTCGACGGATAAGCTTAAACGTTCATCTTGTATTAAGACAAACAAAACGTTTTATGTTAGGCAGACATTTATTGTGTACACATATTTTTAATTTTAGAGCAAAAGCAAGTATTTTAAACCTTTTCCATCAAAACAGGTTTGTAAACCATCTTATATTTTAGTCTATGAGTCATTTTCACAGTTTTAATTTAAAATCACTATGAGATTTCAAGCCATGAAAACACCATGAACAAACTCATTAGTATCCTGTTTTATATTCTAAACGATGAGGAGTTGAAAGATTAAATGATTCCAAACATAAATGGCCAGCCATATGCCCATGTGTTTGCGTGTAATAACCTGTTAACTTCGAAGTGTCTTGTTTTAATGTGGGGGAAATCTTGCTCCATAAAAAGGGCTTCTGGATTGGGCCAAAACAATTGTCTCAGTTTGGAAGGATATCTTATTCTCCAACCGATGACAGAAACTATGAATTTTAGTGTCAAAACATAAAGTACACTTTAAAGTTTTAACGGAATGTCGAATCTATCATATTTTATGGCTAACAAATTGTAAAAGATCGTGTCGACACGTAGACATACATGTTAATCTTATATACGTTCAAAACAAAAGAAAAATTCAAGAAAAAAACAAATGTTTTATGTTATACATAATTGTTATTGTGCGAGAAAATATTTCAAACTTTAGGATAAACACATAAGCATTTTTATTAAATAATTTTCTCATCAAGATAGCTTAGTCATCCGTCTCCAATGTTTGTCTAAACGATTTTATTTTAGTAGTTTTACCTGAAAATCAATATCAAATTTCCACATTGAAAATTACATAGAAAACCATGAAAAAAAACATATCTCTAAAATACCAAACAATTACCAGATAAAAGATGAAATAATTTAAGAGAAATTAGCACACTCATATGTCGACATGAAGCGTGTAACAGTTCCATTGCAAGTGTCTTGTTTATCTTCTTTGTACCGAACACTCTGACGTCAGCACAAAAACGAGACTCAATGACATGGCCTCGTCTTTATAACGGCATTGGGCTGGGTCACTTATTAAGAAAAAGGAATCAGAGTCTTTCTTTTTCCGTAAAAAAATAGTCATTGTCATTAAAATATTGTTTGAATAAATAAAAATATAATACTTCTTTATTTATTTAATTAAATATGTAACAATTAAATGTTATTTTAAACACTAGCTATTCTCTGTTTAATCCACGTTGAAATAATTGTCAGATAAATATTCTTCAAATCAGTAAAAGGAATGTTACTTTCGAAATGCATTTATTAAAAATTATACTATTTTAGTTGACAAGGCGACATACTAAGATTTTTAACTATTCATCTAAATAGATAAAGTGAGAATTTTTACCTAAGCGACATACGATTAATTGGCAATCATCTTCGGATTATAAAATTGTGTACATGTGTTTGGAAGATGATCACGTACGTACAAACACGAAATGCCTTCGCGTATTATGATAGAGATGTATTGTGTGCACTGGGTCCTTTTTTAAATAAGATAGTTAACATCAGTATAGACAATACAGGAAAACACAACGCAATTAAATTAAAATCCTGTAGACGAACAATGCACCTGAAAGACACCGAGGAGTATATCGGCCGGACAAAATGTCGCAAGGTTATCTCTACAAGGCCACCATTCGCCAATTCATAGAGTATTGTTGCGACACACTGGCTGGTACACCAATCACTAGCCCCTCCTTACTAGAGTTTTAAAAAAGCCTCTAATCTAATAAGTTTTATATTGTCTACCCATATTTAGCCTCTGTCCCATTGCCGCAATATTGCGTTCCGGTGCTTGTTTAACACGGACTTTGACGAAAGGTGGACCGTGGAACTTTCAACATTTGCATCCCCGACCAACCCGACAATCAGTAAAATCTCACTTCTTCATTGTAGAAGTCCCGAGATGCCGGAAAGAGTTCTACTCTAATAGCTTCTATACCCGTACTGCTTGCCTTTGGAAGTCCCGTTTTGCTTAATATCTCCGACTATACCGACATGTAGAAATTTAAATGTAATGTGAAAAAAACCTCGCTTCACAAATCCCCCATTAGGATGCTCCTATAAATCTGATACTTAATTTACGTCTTAGTGGAAATGTAATTTTTGGGATGAATATGAGTATATTGTTTTAAATATTTCGAATATAAACAATGCAAGTAGAGTAAACATTTATTTAAATGTGTAGACAGTGTTCGAACTGATTCCTAAATTCTACTAACCCTGATCTCCAGGCAGAAACCAATTCATCAACCCTGTTCTACTAACAAGAATACATAAATGATAACTGGGTTGTTTCTCTGCGCATTTAACGAATAACCCAACCTCAGATAGACCGTCGTCTGGGTCATTGAGCGTGATATATACAGTTTGTTTGTTGTTATTTGTCATCGTAACTATGCTTCTTTTTCTTTCATTTTCCTTCGTTGAATGGCCACTTGGTCGGCCTTACATACTCCGCACAAGAAATGCAGAGAGAAAAGCATATTAATGTCACCAAGGTCGATATTGGAAATGCCAGACACTGTCCGTTGGTAAAGACGAGCTTAAACTTGCTTCGTCAGCAATTAACCAGCCAGACAAGTTTTCTAATTCGGACACACGCAGAGAAATAGGTGCAGCTAATCGTCAACACAGACACCATTGCACATTTCGGCACTTCCATTAAACAGTCAGATTGACCACTTTTTACATTATCTTCATAAGGTGTACAGAATAATAGTGTTGGACGATTCACTACTATTTATTAAGCGGCTTGTAAATCATGCGTACACATAAATATCGAATAAAATGAATATATTTATATACTACTACTACTACTAGTACTACTACTACTACTGCAACAACAACTACTAATACTACTACTGCTACTACTACTACAACTAATAATAATAATCATAATAATAATGCGCTAAGGCGTTTGGTGTTCGAACGTACATTATCACTTTTCGTACTTATTTGTAAAAGTGAGACCGCCCCATCGCCAAACAACATGCAAACAGTAACAGGAAAATAGCTAATGTCGTTGTTTGGCAAACATTCAAAAAAATGTTCCCGTTTCTAAACAAAAAATATTTTTAAATCGAATAAACCGTAAAAAATAGAAATCCGTATTCTCTTATATTCAAACAGTTTTCGAATATGCTCCTCGCATTATATTACTTTAATACAGCTATGTTACAATTTTTAAAATGTTTTTAATTTAAAAATTATTTAAATTGTTACAATTTATAAACAAATTAAAAAAGTGAGTGTAATGAACAATTACGAATAACTTTCTTTCCCCTTTGAAGAGCTCTCTTGCTTTTATAAACAACATAAATAGCAGCCCATATATTGTACCGACATTGTATGCCGAATAATGCTTTCTCAAGTTACGTATGTTCTCGTTTGTCATTACAGTGAGAACCTTCGTTTTATTTATTTACCCATATATTTGACCGATAACTGTAGGTAATTGGGAGTGGAATTTATAGTAAGCCCTGTGTGTTTAATACATAAAACATTAAATAATTTCAGATTCGAACGTACATTATCACCCTTCACACACATTTTAAAGAATGATATCGTTCGATCAGAATAGTTGGTGTTTGATAGTTAACGTGATGTAACTAAATTAACAAAATGCAATATTAAACTATTTGAAATGAATTGTTCAAAAATCCAATTGTGTCGTACCGTAACATTCTGTTTATTTCTATGAAGATTATTTGGCTGACAATTATTTTACTTCAATAAGAGAGAGATAGAGAGAGTATCTATTGTTTTAAAAATGTTACATTGCTACAATCTTATATACATCAATAAGTTATATATTTGTTTTATTAATCTTAAGAGTAATTATGTAACGAGGAAATATTCATTTTTAAATAGTATTTCTATTTTTCATGGTAATCACTCCAGACAAGACATGCATCCGCTTGATGTAAAGAGCTAAAAATACTACTTCAAGATCAAGAACTAGCTACGATAAGTGTAAGACAGATGGATTCGGACACAACACATCAATAATTTCCCCATTGTCAGAAACATCGCTCATGGAATATGAATACTTAATGAGAAAATAAGGGAAGCGAGAGTTACGACGCTGTCGAAAGTAACACCAAGGTCTACATTCTACCTTTCCTTGGACCTGACAGACATGTATTATTTCATAAGGACCATCATTATTAACAGTAAATTGCACAGATTAAAGTAAACATTTCTAGATGGCCACCTACTATAAATAATTTTAAAATAATAGTTGAACATTTTTATGAAAAATTCAGCAATTCTTTCAACATTTTTTTAAGTACACAGACTTTTTGCTTAATTACAGAACTAACACATTTTTAAGAGTGTTGGAAATTTTACTGCTTTAATTATTTTTCATTTAGTTACAAATTTACGATATTGGAAACGTAGAGATCTCAATACGATCACGAAATGATATTGCATTACGTAAAGTGGAAACCCTTATCTTTTCTCCAGAATGATTCATAAACTGTGACATATCTTTTAAGACATTCGTCTTGGATAATTAAATAAGAAGTATGTTGGCTTCTATAGTGTCCCTATTATAGTATAGATGCCTTTTTAAAAGAGATTCGCTTGCTCTTCCAGTGCTTTTTTAATTTTTATTTTATTTAAAATTGTTCACACCAAAAAATCAGGCCGACATATGGGGCTACTGAGAAAAATAGAGTGATAGTTTTGCGGAGGGTCAACCTAAATTGGATGCTGTGCATCGAGATGTCTGTTTACATTAGTTTTACATTTCTGCATTTCAGTACCGTCAGGAAACGTGGATCATGGATGGAGTTCCAGAGTCCAGCAGCACGAGGAAAACACTTTTGGAATAGAAAGCTCTTCGGCATCTGGGTACGTTCACAGTGAATGGATGGGATTTGGCAGATTGTAGGGTTGGTCTGGTGAATTTACGTCGTGGGGACACCAGAGCAGCAAGTTAGTCGGAGCATAATCCATACAGAGACTATGAACTATTCAAGAATGTTTTAATTAAATTATCATAAAATTGGAAGGACGAAATAACTACAGCGATAGCTAAATGAGAGATGGGTGACTTGCTCACTTCCTTGTAATAAAAGGAATATTTGGAATAATTAAAACTGAATTTGCAAACATAACTCAATTCCGAAATTATGTTATATTTTAGCAGGTCTGTCGTATTTGTAATGTATATAGAATACACATTAGGAAAACAAACATTAATTTACTGCCATTAAGTACACATATAAGTGCATATAGGCATGCAACTATTCCTAATTATTCATCACACCGGTCATATGTGTACGTAGATGTGTGTGTGTGTGTTTGATAAAAACTGACTGAGTTTCTAAATAGTAATTTTGAGTGCGTTGCTACTATCGAAAGTTATTACTTTCTTCGTTGTCAATGTGTATTTCGCTTTTTAACTGTAATATCGTCCTTTGTACATATCGCTTTGTGGTTTTACATTATCAACTTTCTGCGAAATTTCCTTCAATAATACTGAAATCTAAATGACCGATTTCTTTAGATGTATAGGCGTCGACCACAAAAGGAAGACAAACAGCTTTCTCTCTTATAATATAAGCAAATAAATATACACGTACACCCTTACAGTATATATATATATATATATATTTATATATATATATATATATGTATATATATATACATAGGTATATATATATACAAGTAAAATATTAGAATAAAAATTGTAAAAATACAATATCTAGTAAGTCATCAGCTGCTCAAATCAAGGTGTGTTCAATGAAATACATTTATATTTTCTCCCTAAAGTCATGGCTTTTCAACATATGAAATGTTATCGTCAGGAAACTTACCAAAAGTCATAATTTAAAAATATATAAAGATAATATGAAATAAAACCAAATATATTAATATTTTCCTTTATCTTATTTTATTTAGATATTAACTTTATATATTTTCCAATTATGACCTTTGTTACTAATCTGTGTGTATTCCTCTGACTATCAGATGCCATTCTTCGAAAGGCTATGGCTCTAGGAAGACCACATACATTTACTTTATTTAAAACACGTTATTTTAGCGATGGATGACTTAACAATTATTGTATTTTTTTAATCTTTATTCTCATTTTTTACTTGTTGATATAATGTCTCTATCTCGTATATCGAGCATACATTCCCTCATGGTAGGTTCTACTTTAAAGGTATACATTATGTATATATTTTGTGTTCTTTATATGTAAATATATATATATATATATATTATAATATAAAAGGAAGTAATAAAATAAGGTGTCAATCAAATTTTATTAGAATTCAAAGTTCAAGCAAAGTATCCTTAAGTCATTAGCTCATGAGTTTTCAAAGATAATTCTTCTCTTCAGAGGACCATTACCGCAGTTATACTACTACAGGTAATAAAATTGCGCTTTGACCAGTCTTGCCGTAGCTGTTTGGGCGGGCAATGAAACCGGGGGTGTCCAGTCTTCGAGATGGGTCCTTTTTAATCTTCTTTGCCTAAAGGATTTAGACTCTGAGGTTGTAAAAGTTTATACACCTAAATTTTCAGTTTCTAAATATCTTTACAATATCTTTACAACCTCTTAATTACGAAAAATTAAGCCTTAAATATATTTGCAACTTCTTAATTAAGAAGAATTAAACCCTAATTCAGATTAAACTTCTTGATTGGGCAAACCAAACCTTGATTTAAACTTCCTAATCTGATAAAATAAAATCTTAAATTAAACTATTAAATTATTAAGTTCTAATTATTTTGATGACTTCGTAATTGGGAAAATTAAATCTTAATTAGGAAAAGTCAAACCTTAAGGCAAGTTAAACTTTTTGATTGGGGAAAGTTAAACCTTGAATTGGAATTCCTGGGTTGATAGGATTGAATCTTATTTAATAATTTCTAACCTGATAAAATTAAATCTTAAATTAAACTATAAAATTATTGGAATTTAATGACTTCCTAATGTTTTCGTTTTGTTACACAAAAAATGGTATTTTGAAACTAACGGATTTAGTCTCCACGGTTTCCGTGAAAGCAAATGTATCGCTGGGAGATTAACCTTATGTATAGTGCCCATGGCATACATATATTATATATATATATATATATATATATATATATATATATATATGTATATATATATATACATATACATATACATATACATATACATATATATATACATATATATATACATATATATATATATATATACATATATATATATATATATATATATATATATATATATACATATGTCTGAAAAAATGACGAAGAGAAAAACAAGTAAAGCTTGTTATAGTCACAGGGTATGTATATATATATATATATATACACGCACGCATATATATACACACAAGCTCATGCAAACATACATACATATGAACACATGCGCCCACCAGTATGCACACACATATAACATATGTATACAACCACACATACATACATATGCGCACATATATACACATATATATATATATGTATATATATATATATATATATTTATATATATATATATATATATATATATATATATATATATATAAATTTAATCAGGGTCGCCGTGGTACAACATACTGCATTGTTTTAGCGCGACCTTTTCTAGGTGTTTGCTAAGGGTATAAGAGTCGGGTCTTAGGTTGAAGATTGATGGTGATAAAAGGAGTATACTCGCGCTTTCAATGCATTTGCCGCGTGAGAGAGAATGTTCACTTTTGAGAAGAGTGCAGTAAGAAAGGTTTAGATTGTGGGAGAGATTGTCCCTGTGTATTACTAGAGCATTAGTGGAAATGTCGTTTTTGAGGTCCCGCTTGTATTCGTAAATGCGAGATCTCAATTTTCTGGACGTTTTCTCAATGTAGAACATCTGACACGCAGCGCATTTTATTTTGTAGATACCGGCACAGTGAGAAGTGTTTTTTTTTTGGGGGGGGGGGTAATCGGGAGCGGGGTTTTGTATTAAGTAAATCTTTAATGTTTTTGTAGGTGGATGTTACTATATTTATATATACATACCCTGTGACTATGACAAGATCTCATTGATAATCAAATCACTTTAATACATCTCTCTCAAACTAAACCCTTATTTTCTATTTTTTCGAAATCTATATATATCTTTGCTTTTCCCCTACTCTTCTAACCTACTTTTCCGTTTGCTTCATTTTTCACTCGTTTTGTCCACCACGGCACTTCATTTTCACGAGTTATCATGTTTTCTCACCATATGCATGCGTGTATGGCTGTGTATGTGTGCGTACATGTGTATACATATATATTGACTGTCGTGTGTAAAACCCTCTATTACTCTTTAAAAACCTAATTTATGATAAACTAGTAGACTCCTTCCCAACTCATCATGACTAAACTTTGGTTTCTGGCGTCCAGCATATCAATTTCATGCCCACCCCTAATCGCTCACCCTGGTCAGCTACTCTTACTATCTCCCCTCCTGTCGCCCTTCTCTCTCTCCCACCACCTTTTCCATACTAGCTCATTAGGTGTGAAAATATAAATAAAAACATGAGAAAGAAAATGAATAGAAATACAAACAGAAGAATAAGAAACATCGTAAACTGTGCCACCTATCCATAATTTTTCAACATCACCCAAGTTCTTCTTCATATGGTCCAATCAGATCATCATCTCATCCCATGTATGTGCCTTCAAAATAAAACTATTTTCAATACTTCATTTCTGAAGACGTTCTCCAACAGAACGAAACCGGTCAACATCATTTGTTTTTGTTTTTCTCCTGCACCTCAACTTGTTTATCCGTTTGTCTTTTTTTTCACACATTTTGTCCACCACGACATTTCTTTTTCATGAATTATCGTATACCTTACCCCATGTATATATATATATATATATATATATATATATATATATATATATATATATATATATATATGTAAAAATGTATGCCTATACATGTACATTCTATGGTTTATACATACGACCCGTTACAAGGTAAAACCTAAATTATTTTTATAACAACAGAGAATATCAAAATGAACAACATTTTAGTACCATCCAAAGACTACGTTTTTATTCATTTTAACAATCACCTTTCCAAATAAAAAAAACATGGTAAAATTTATGATCGGCTTCGTTCAACATAACAACCAATATTTGTATATTGATACCAGATATTGTTTCCATGGACTCAATAGAACACCGGTATATTCTCAATCAGAACAAACATACATAGCGATGGAAGAAACATGAATCAAACACACACACACCCACACACACACATATATATATATATATATATATATATATATATGTATATGTATATATATATATTTATATATATATATATATATATATATATATATATATAGAGAGAGAGAGAGGGGGAGAGAGAAGGTATGATATATATATATATATATATATATATATAGATAGATAGATAGATAGATAGATAGATATAAAGAGAGAATGTTGGACTATAAAATGTAGGTAATATGGTAAGTAACATGTGCATAATATTTTGTAAATGATAACATTTAGTGGGTGCATATATATATATATATATATATATATATATATATATATATATATATATATAAAGATAGATAGATAGATAGATAGATAGATAGATAAATTTTCTTAATTCTTTCGCATTTTTGAGTGGAATATTTAGGCGGTCCTACCACACTTTCATCAGTTGTATTCGGCTAAAACTTTGACCTTTTTAATGATTTATTTTTCTTTGGCCATTGTGTTTATGTATATAAAGTTGAATATGAATTGCATACTGCATGGTCATATACATTATCGTTGTAAAGCATGAAGAAGACAACTAACCAAAAAAGTATTCATAGAAAACCGTTGGTCACTTTTTTCCTCATACGTTATTGACTTACTAAGTAGAGTATTATATACTAAAGCTGCATTAATCACAATTAATTGCATCACTTTCTCACCGAGCTCATCCTATAGAAAACTGAGCGAGAAGTTAATTCAACCGTTTACAATTCAATTAATTAATACAAGTGTCGACACAATGTACAATTCATTGGCCAATACATAAATAACTTCTTCAATAATAAATAATTTATCAATATTAAAAATATTTATTAGATATTTACGATTTTATACGTTTAAACCTTATGTTTGATACCTTTTCCTGAAATAATTTCTCCGAAATGTGTTTGGAATTCATTATATCAGAAGCAAACACCTTGCATATGATTATAATGTTCGATCAGTGATTTATATGTGGCTTCGATTAAAATTAGTTTTTTAACAAAGAAAAGCTGACTATTAAGTGTGTAATGGTTAGATAAACTATGAAAAGTTTCAGTTTTTTTACCAAATTGGATAACATTATAATATAAATGTACTTAACTTCTTACTAAATGCTGATGTATACAGATGAGATATATATTAAAAGAATGATCATTATTGAGGATGTATATGTTTTTTAGCTTACTATTATTTTGATTATTTCACTTCCTCAGTGATTAAGATACAGAAAATTGCATTATTAGTCGCCCTTAACTTTATAGGACGTATTTATACGTACATAAAAGTAATCCATGGACACGGTTTTCTGGCTCACGGCCGTCATCAGCATGGCTAACTTAGACGAGGATCGAACGTTCGATATTGATGTCTATAGTCCAACGGCTTTACCAGGGGACCGAGAAGCTTGTCTAAAAATATGTAAGATTTATATTTAATGTATTTTAATGTAATTATTTTTATCGGTGCTTGCAGCGTTCGTTGTTTTTTTAGCTTACTATTATTTTGATTGTTTCACTTCCTAAGTGATTAAGATGCAGAAAATTGCATTATTAGTCGCCCTTAACTTTATAGGACGTATTTTATCGTTAATATATATATATATATATATATATATATATTTGATTAATCTCATACGTACATAAGAGTAATCCATGGACACGTGTTTCGACATGGCAAACTTAGAAACGGATCGAACCTTCGATATTAATGTCTATAGTCCAGCGTCTTTACCACTAGACATATGTATATATATATATATATATATATATATATATATATATATATATGTATATATACATATTTAAATATATATATATATATGTATATATATATGTATATATACATATTTAAATATATGTATATATATATATGTATATATATGTATATATACATATTTAAATATATATATGTATATATATATATGTATATATACATATTTAAATATATATATATGTATATATATATATATATATATATATATATCGTATTGAAACAACTATGCTGATGAAGTGATGTATATAATTGTTCATCTTCTATGCTGCTGGTAATGCTAATGCACTTGAAATATATTAAACCCATATACTCAATGGCAAATATAATCGTCATATTATTAATTGGAATTGGCGTCTTATAATTTAAATTGTAAACGTTTCCATTGAACAGCAATGCATTGTTCTTTTGACATCTAACTGACTTCACATGCTTTTTTAAATCGTTTGTCTTCGTTCATTGGCTTTCATCACTTTAAAATAAGTCAACGAAGAATCAAAAGCGTTAGTGATACATACGCAACATATGTATATTTTATTTTATTTTGACTGATTAAATATAATTAGACAGTTTTGTTTTAATAGAAGGTGTACCCATGCAGACACATTATGTTATGTTTAACTATATATATATATATATATATATATATATATATATATATTTAATGTGTTTTATGTAATTGTTTTAATCAGTATGGATAGCGTTTGTTATATTACTTACTACTATGTCGATTGTTCACTTCCTAGAACTCCCGTAACTCGTAAAGTAACAAAGATTACAATTATTTTCTCTCCTTCGATTTCATTCGAACATCGATGAACTGTTTCGTATCTATTAAGAACATTTTATTGCATAACAAAAATGATAAGTCTCTTTGCATCTACAGTATTGATTTACTTCTCTCCAGGAGTTAGGCACAAGGCCAGTTTTATCCTACTCCCACAAGTAAGATGTGACCCAAGGTCGGGTCGGGAAACTGGGGTTTAAACATTGCCTGGGCAGCCCCGTCGGCATTACCCGGTAAGGGTGCCTCAGGGAGTAAGCAATAAACTTACTCCTCCCCAAAGAGGGGAGGCGAAGCCTGGGAGTGTGGACCTCCTAGAACTGCACAGGACAGACCCATAGACCGGCGTAAATCAAGCCCCGAAGGCCAAGACAACACCAGTCTATGGGATGCAGTATCCATCGGAACAGATACTACACTTTGATCTTAGCCAAAATGCAAAGAACAGTTTTCATCTACAACATCCATGAGAGTAATATCCATTCAAACTCCTATTATTTCGCTATTTTATTTACATACGTGTTTACGGTGTGTACGAGTAAAGGCTGCCAATTTGTGTGTACGTGCTCACAGAGTTATTTAAAAATAGTACTGGGCGACTGGCTGAGTGAATTATAATAGAAGTTCATAAAAATGCATAGATAGAAAAGTGAGAGAAAAATGACTTGTTCAGTAACTTAAGAATTACGGTGTATTAAAATAATTCGAAACATGATTAAATTCCAGAACTGTAGCAGTTACCTCCTCCTTTCAAAACATAACTACACCGTTTTGCCGGTAGGTGTCGCTTTTTCACCGACAGGTGGCACTGTAAAGCGACACCAGAGTTATCTGCCCTTCTGACTATAAAAACCGTTGCAAACGAAAAATCCATCTCTTCTTCACCAGCCTCGACAGAAGTACGCTGACACTAGCGTTCCGTCTCCCTTTTCTCTTCAGGTCGATTGGCCTCGGCAGAACGACGCTAATACACTAGCGCTTCGTCTCACGCTTTTCTCTTGAACTGGTCTCAGCAAAACAACTACCAACACACGTTTCTTCCGTCAACACGTGGGCAAACAACGGTAAGAGTTCTCAACTCGTTTTCTTTGTGTGCGGCTTTCAAAGACTTTTCCTACGCCGGATTCATTTCTTCTCATACCTTTTTCAAGAACTGTTTTTCCATCGACACACATGCATACACCACACACACTTCATCATTTCACGTACACACACGTTCAATAAACGTTGTTTGAACTACTTCATTTTGTTTGTTAATTATTACTCTCTTTGCATGCAACATTGCTTGATTTACTGAACACGTCTATAATCGGGGGAACACGACCCTCGATCCGAACATTGGTGACCCAACGTGCAAGCTTTGTTGTATGGGGCAGAGAACAAAAAAAAAATATATATAATTTCTCGTGTTTTCTTTCGTGGTGAAACGAATTACGCATCCATCTTTTTCCTTTTTTTTTCTACCCACGTGGTAGAAATATACAAACAAACAACAAAAAAAGAAGCCACCGTCTCCATTTTTCCTGGCCACGCGGAAATACCCAAACAAAGAAAAACAAACATTTCTCGGCTCTCTCTGAGTATAAAACAAATTACAATTTCATTTTTTTTCTTCTTCTCTACCCACGTGTCGGAAAATTATATACAAAGAAAAAGACAAACTTTTGCCAATCCTTTTTTTTCCCTTTTTGACGAAGAAAAGGACCTTACAAGACGCCACTTCCTTTGTTTTGAACACGTGGAGATAAAAAGAAAACAAACGCTCACGCTGCCCATCTTTTTCGTGACCACGTGTTGATAAAAAAAATTCAAAAATGCCGTCATCTTTTTCCGGACCACGTGTTGATAAATAAATTCAAAAATGCCGCCATCTTTTTCCGGACAACGTGTTGATAAAAATTTTTTTTAAAATAACGCCATTTTTTATCTCTCGGACCACGTGGAAATGAAAATTCAAACAAACAAAAAAAAGAAAATACGAATTTTTTTTTCTTTCTTTTCAACAACAAAGGAAAGAGAAGCCACCATTCTTTCTCTACGTAGAAACGAACATTCAAACAAACTAAAACGAAAACAAAAAACGTCATTCCGTGTGTGAAACAAATTACGGCTCTATTTTTTTTTCTTTTTCCTTTCTACCTACGTGTTGGAAATATATATATAAAGGAAAAAAAAAACTACAAAACGACCAACACACGACAGCAAACACGAACAACATCACCCTTCAAGGCCTACCAACAATCTTCAACACAAGATGAACAACCACATTTTCCCGGACATTCATCAAGCACCAAACATTTCCGGACATCACTGACGACACTATGGAAGAAATCACACCAGTTCAAAATGAGTACAACTGCCCAAGCACGACTAAATACTCAACAACTGGACGTTCGTTGATCAACTGGGGGACACATCAACTCGAACGACGCGCACCAACACCAGTACAGACCCACTTGTACCTGGACCTGCTAACTCACTTGCAGACATTTGTGCATCTGATTTTGACCATAGTGTACCACCAATCTCAACAACTAAACGTTCGTTCATCAGCTCCACAACACGGACTAATTAACATGAACAACATCAACAACTGCACAGACTCACTTGTGCTCATTCATCAACAATTGCACAGACTCACTTGTGCTCATTCATCAACACCGCACAGACTCACTTGTGCTCATGCATCAACAACTGCACAGACTCACTTGTGCTCATTCATCAACAATTGCACAGACTCACTTGTGCTCATTCATCAACAACTGCACAGACTCACTTGTGCTCACTCATCAATACCCCACAGATTCACTTGTGCTCACTCATCAACAACCGCGCAGACCCAAGCACCAAATATTCCCGGACAACACTGACAATTCAACGTTCGTTCATCAGCTCTGCATCACGCAGACTAATCAACATGAACAACGCCACCAACAAGTGCAAATTCACTTGCACTCAACATTTTTTGACCGCACACTCACTTGCGCTCAAACTTGATGCAGACCCAAACAACACGCAGATCCACATGCGTTACAAACACTCAATTCTGCAGACGCACTTGCGATCAATCATTCAATACAGATGCAAAAACAGAAATAAGTAGCGTGCACACTACTTTTTCTAATCTTCAACAGCAAAACAGACATACCCACAAAGAATGCTTCTCATCTACAACTGTACATATTGAATAATATTTTCAATATTTTTCAATCTGGGGGGGAGTCCTTGTAGCAGTTACCTCCTCCTTTCAAAACATAACTACACCGTTTTGCCGGTAGGTGTCGCTTTTTCACCGACAGGTGGCACTGTAAAGCGACACCAGAGTTATCTGCCCTTCTGACTATAAAAACCGTTGCAAACGAAAAATCCATCTCTTCTTCACCAGCCTCGACAGAAGTACGCTGACACTAGCGTTCCGTCTCCCTTTTCTCTTCAGGTCGATTGGCCTCGGCAGAACGACGCTAATACACTAGCGCTTCGTCTCACGCTTTTCTCTTGAACTAGTCTCAGCAAAACAACTACCAACACACGTTTCTTCCGTCAACACGTGGGCAAACAACGGTAAGAGTTCTCAACTCGTTTTCTTTGTGTGCGGCTTTCAAAGACTTTTCCTACGCCGGATTCATTTCTTCTCATACCTTTTTCAAGAACTGTTTTTCCATCGACACACATGCATACACCACACACTTCATCATTTCACGTACACACACGTTCAATAAACGTTGTTTGAACTACTTCATTTTGTTTGTTAATTATTACTCTGTCTTTGCATGCAACAATTGCTTGATTATACGAACACGTAAATAATCGGGGGACACGACCCTCGATCCGAACAGAACAAAGGAATATGTGAGCCTGTGTTTTGTTTCATAACACTGAATAGGAAAAACAAAGAATCGAAACGTTGATGATACATATAGAACATGTTTTTCTTATTCCAACATAAGAAATACCATTAGAACAAATAAAGAAATAAAAAGGGATAATCAAACAGTAGAGTTCTTTTATGTTTAACACTGTTTGCTTATAGAGAAGAAGTCAGCTTAAATACACATGTTATTTATATATATATATATATATATATATATATATATTTATATATATATATACATATTTCATAGAAGATTATTCAATATATATTCATACGAAAGAAAATAATTGCTATTGCCATTTCTGTAAGCTCTGATATCATCAAATGTGATGTGTCTCAGTTTCAATGTTCTTGTTAGATTAGATTCTGTGCATCCTGATGTTAACTGCGTTAGCTGTTAACAGAATATCAACTCACGAAATAATTTCAATGAAAACAAATAGATATACGATAGAAGCTTAAGATTTCACAAATGAGTTACACATAAACGGAAAAAAAATAGAAAAGCTAAAAAGAGAAACGAAACTCGATTTAGTCCACCCTATTGCAAACTGTCCAAATGAAACATAAAACATATAAACATATAACCATTTAAATAGAGATGTCACACTGAAAAAAAAATCTAAAATTCAAAGATTTTCTCCACCGAAATATTTTAAAGGCAGATGTAGTATATTTTTTCTCGCACAGATTGGGATCATTAGATTCAAGTAAAAGAACAATCTATTACACAAGAAGTTGTCCGGGAATCTTAATCAAGTAATAATATACATTAATTCTTACACTATAAAGAAGTATGCCTATAAACTGTTTATATGCATTTAATATTTTAGTGCGTGGGAAATAATATAGTAAATAATTAGTGAGACTCTTATCTCGGCGTTGCTCACACCTTTGAACCCGATATAAAACAAGGTCCAAAAAAGAGTCGTCGACTTAATATGTCCCTCACTATCCAGCAAGTCCCAGCCACTGTCACATCGCCACAATGTTGCTTCCTTGTGCCTGTTTTACAAGTACACCAATGGATTGTGCTCTGATGAGCTTGCTGCTCTGATACCCCCATGACGTAAATTCACTAGACCAACCCGACAATCTGCCAAATCTCATCCATTCACTGTGGAGATCCCCAGATGCCGAATAGCTTTCTACTCCAAAAGCTTCTTTCCTCGTGCTGCTGGACTCTGGAGCTCCCCCTGATCCCTGATGCAGAAATGTAAAAATACATCTCGCTGCGCAGCTCCCAATTTAAGTTACCCCCCCCCCACACAAAAAAATACTCACCCTTTTTCTCAGTAGCTCCTTACGTCTACAGTGGCGGCCTGCCTTGTTTGGGGTGAACTATGTTAAAAAAAATTAATTTGAAGTGAATTTCAATTTTCTACGAAATAAATTTTTCAGGTCTTTATTATTAAATTCATAAATAAAAATGTAAAAGTTCGGATGATTTCATAAACGATAATGAAGTCCGCATATGTTTTTTTTCTTGGGGGTGGCCAATAGATTCTATACACAGACGCTGGAAGGAAGTATGTTTAAGAAGTGCATCACTAAATTAGAAAGACAAAATATACGATCTATTTTAATATTCTGATAGTAAATAATAATAATAATAATAATAATAATAATAATAATAATAATAATTACAATAATAATAACAAGAATAATGATAATAATAATAACAATAATAATAATAGCAATAATAATAATAATATTAACAATAATAATAATAATAATAATAATAATAGCAATAATAATAATAATATTAACAATAATAATAATAATAATAATAATAATAATAATAATAATAATAATAATAATAATAATAACGTGTTTCAAGCGTTTAAGTTTACATAGATGTACGCATCATAAACAGTGTTATTAAGTTATTGGTAAATGAATGCGACAGTTTGAGAAATCAGGTTAATGGAAATAGTATATGCATCCACACGCTTGACGCAGTTGCTATGACAACCACTGCCATCCTTAGAAACTGCTACTGCATCGCCTGGAAAGGCGACAGAATAAGACAACATATAGAACACATTATGACTACGGCGATAAATTTTTTTATTTAGGAACCGACAAAATAAAATCATAAAATCTTCATTTGGAAATATTGAACATATTTTAAATTTCATAAATAAAAGTTGTATATATTTTTGTAGGGATTGTGTTTGTCTTTTATTTAATTATCGTGCATTCGCGTTGCAGTAATTATACTGAAAACTGAGATGCCTATGCACTAACAATCGGCATGAACAATCTTAATACTTTTTATTTAGTAAGAGTTTCAAGCGAACGAGTATAAAAGTGTTTCTATACATATGTAAGAACATGATAAACATAAGAATGTTCCTGTTTTGAATTGTTTAAAAAGTAACGTCATAAAGCTACTTGTTGTTTAGCATGTACTCGCTGGAAAGTGTAATACTTAATATTAAGTGAGCGAGTTTACGATGGTATACCATATAATGACTTCGATTAGATTGTTTGTATTTCTTTATAGTGTGATGGGTGAAAGGATGAATACATACTATTGTGTAAGGTAAGTTACTATTGATCCCGCACTGAAATTAGTTAACAGATAGAAGAAACACTGACCAGATAGCATAGCAGATAGAAGATAAAGCTCGTTAGATTATGAGAAACGTAGATACTGCCGCATATCGGGTAAGTGATAGCATAATTGCAGTCATTAAAAAAGAAGAGTATAGTATCTCCGTTTTGTCTTTTGGGTGTAGTGCGTTGTACATTGTTATTCATGTTCTAGTCCTCTGGTCAATGTGCCTTAGTTCTTCTTTAGTCCAGCCTATGAATGGTCGGAAGTATTTTATTAGGGATACTGCCAAAGTGTGTATTCTTTTTACTAGATTTCTGGTATATAATTTCGTGTCTAAGCGTTTTCTTGTTCTTCGCAAATATTCTTCTTTTTCTTTTTCTTGTTCCTCTTTTTCTATTGTTTTTCTTATTATTATTTATTATTATTATTATTATTATTATTATTATTATTATTATTATTATTATTATTATTATTATGATGATGATGATCATTATTATTTGCACTTACTGTTATATTATGGCTGGGGCCCCATATTTTTGGAAACGATTAAGTTAGCTAGTACGAGTTATGGCTGGGGTCAGTTGAGACAATAATTGCGGCTTAAACTGACATGCACTGAAGGGGATTGTTATGAGTGGATCATTTTTGTGAAACCATAACAAAGTGACAAATTCGGCGCCGACACAGGGAATCTCGAATCAAAGAAGATCAGATATGGAACTATTTTGAATGTCGTGTCTTATTGGCCGACGCAATATAAGTGTCTGTTGCGTCATTTGTTTTTCTCAAAAACTAAAGTTTTTGAAAGTGAAAGCTTTGGAAGTGAGAGCGAGAAGTCCACCATGTAGCCACTCGTAGTGAAGCAAGCGGACCATGAAAAAATGTGCTAAATAGTTATGTTCTGGATCTCGAATGAGATCCGACATATATCTCCATGCATGCGTCGTACCACACAACGAAAAATATGAATGATACGAATGGAAGAGACGAATAGATGGAAATCCCTCCACAACAAAAACATGAATAAAAGCATCGAATCTCTCTCTGAGAAAAAAAACTCCGAGTTTTGTCTCCTGCCTGAAAATAAAGTTTGTCCATAGAACCAAGACCATCAGACTCGATCACGGCCAGAGACGCAATGGAACCCACGGCACATATATCAACAACGACCAGTAGACGAAGTAAAACATTTATAAGGTAACATTTTGTGTACAATTGAACATTTCCGGGTCCTAATTTGATAAAGTAATTTTATAAACTGTAACAGTTAAAACAGAAAGAAAAAGTGTACCATGCTTATAAAGAAATGTGTAAAAAAGAAAAGATGTTTTAACGAGAAAAGAATTTAAAATAAGTTGTTTAAAAAGAAAAGTGGTTGAGGTAATTTAAAGAACGAACAAAGAAAAGTCAAAACTGTTAGTTATTCATGCATCTGTGAAAGATAGTAAGAACTGTGTATCGATTTTATAAGACGAGCCTTGGTCGGCGCTTCGGAGAAACATTTCGTATTATTTCGATTTTTCGTATTAAAGTGTTGCGGGAAGCGTTGTCATCGAGGTGTTGTCAGTCCGAAGTATAGTAATCAATAAGTGTAACGTAAATTATATTACGATTGATAAAAACATGTTTAAAGAAAGTATAATGTAATATTACTAGGATTTCACAAACAAGTTATCGTAAGTGATTACCTACTGATAATAACCGGTGGTGTTCCTTAGAGTTTAAGTGAGAAGAAACCTCCCCAAATGGTCAGTATTCTCCATCACTTTTCGATGACTTTTGCAAATGAGTTTGCTCTAACGCAGCAGTCGCTTACCATTAGTTCCTCGTCGTTAACGAACATTGGTTACCTCTGGGATGTTGATGGACATACCCCCCAGGCCCCTGTACTCTCCGCACTCTTCCAGTGGAGGTCTGATTGGTGCTCTCACTGTAGTATCATCCATCCCTCGTTGACCCTTTATCACTAGTTTGTGAGATATCAGCCGATGCTGGTGACATCACTTTATTTTGGAAGGGGGGCAATTTCTGAAGTTGTGTGCAGTTTCTGTTCTTTGGGTTTATGTGGCCTTGTTCTTCGTGTGGTTTTCTCTTTTTCCTGTTCTAACATCGATGTGATTGCTTACCAGTCGTAGCTTATGCGCGTTGCGTTCCGCATTCGAGAATTATGCTTAAGGATGCACCTGTTTTTATCATTGCTCTTCTTTTTATGGTCTCAGTAGTCGTTTCGATTCCAATCTCTCCAAGTCTATTTTCTGTTTTTTTAGAACTGTTCCTTGTGTTTCTACGATTATTAGTATCATATTTAATATCTTCATACTTCATATCCCTTTTAATCATCTGGGAGGTACCTCATATTTGCTTTGTTTTTCCGTATCCTTAATCTTCACTGTATGCTGTGCTAGAACCTCAAAATCTACAACTCGTTAAGATGTTTTCTTATTGTTGACTATTCTGACATCCGGTTTTCTTGCTTGCATGGGATTATCTCTGGGCACCTCTATGTCCCAGAGTATTTAGTGATTTGCGTTGTCCAGTACTGTCTCTGATTTATGTTGTACCATTTGTCCGCGTGTTCGAAATGCAGTCGTTTGCAAAGTTCTCAATGCACTGCCTTTCCCACGCAGTCATGTCTTTTCTTACATTCTTTTTTGAGCTCGTCTGTCACATTCATTAATTATGTGATTTACTGTTTCCAGAACTAAAAAATATGTTTCGGTATCAACTTCGCTAAGTGCTCTCATCTCCTATTGGGTGTTACAGTTCCATGCTTTTTAATATTACTATTATTACCATTTATTATTATTATTATTATTATTATTATTATTATTATTATTATTATTATTATTATTATTATTAGTATTAGTATTATTATTATTATCATTATTATTATTATTATCATTGTTATTATTATTATCATTATTATTATTATTATTATTATTATTATTATTATCATTGTTATTATTATTATCGTTATTATTATTATTATTATCATTATTATTTTATAATTGTATCAAGTTTTTGATGTGTTTAGTTTGATTTTTCTTTTTGAACATTAAGTCAATTATTTTGACTTTAAACATTCAAGCTGTACCTAAACACTTTCACCATTCTAAACAAACAAGCTTTTTACAGAATTGGAAAATAAATAATCTCATAAATCTGTTTAAGCCATTTATGTTGGCTTTTCGTCATTGTTCCAAGCGTTCCAATTACAACGGGAATCACCTTTACTTTTTTACATTTTCATAGTCGAACTATATAACATTTTAGATCTTATTTTATTCTGATGTTGTGCTAGCATATGGCATTCACATACAATATGCGCTAAGTATTCTTTCCTTTCGTTACACAACTGCCACATTGCTGATTCTGCAGATTTGCCAATTTAAACTTTGATGGACCTAGTGCGAGCGGCTTGTTCTTTAGTTCCTAAGGTGCTCTCAGTAGATATTTTGAGATCACTCCTGGCCAACCGATTCCCGCTCTCATTATCTCTAAATTCAGTATTCTTAAAATAATACACTGTGTAGTTCCTTTCAAAATAATGTTAATCCTCTCACTTGCAAGCTTTGATTCTTTTTCACCCCATATGCTTAGTATTTCTTCTCTTTTCACTTCACGAATAAAAAAAACTAATTTCTTTCAAATATATATAGACACCCTTCTTCCATCATCATCATCATCATCATCATCATCATCATCATCATCATCATCATCATCATCGTCGTCGTCGTCGTCGTCGCCATCACCGTCGTCGCCATCATTATCATGATCATCATTATCATCATGATCATCATTATCATCATCATCATCATCATCATCATCATCATCATCATCATCATCATCATCATCATCAGCAGCAGCAGCAGCAGCAGCAGCAGCAGCAGCAGCAGCAGCAGCAGAGCAGCAGCCTCATCATTGTCATCAGTAGCAGCATCACCAACATCATCATCAGCAGCAGCACCATTATCATTATCATGCGAAAACTTCCAAATATAAAAAATAACTTCGTCATTCTCGTGTTCACATACCTGGTGTTATGTGATGTTCTCTTGCATATTGTCATATAGAATGAAAGTTATATTGAATTATACAATTATTAATGTTACCATATTGTTATGAATACTGTTATTAATTGTTATTAATACTGATATTAAATGTTACTAGCGGGACCCTGTGGAAATTCCACAGTGTTTTCTACATCAATCTGTATAATTTACTGTTAATAATATTATCCGGTGGCTAGAAATATGCACATATTTTACTCACAAAAATTTTGCGTGACGGAATGGAAGTATATATATTTATTTATATTACTCGGTTGCCGGGGCAAAAGCTGTCTCTTCACTAAATCTTCTTAAATAGGAGTGTCAGATCGTGACACACAAAATAAATAACACACACTCTATCGTATTAATATATAAATAATAATAATAATAATAATAATAATAATAATAATAATAATAATAATAATAATAATAAGAAGAAGAAGAAGAAGAAGAAGAAGAAATTTTAAATATTAAAAAATAAAATAAATAAATAAATAAATAAATAAATACATACCGTAAGCCTGAAACCGGCCCATTTGGTAAGCGTTTCCGCTAATGAAACGGGATACCAGAGTTCTATCCTCGGTTGAGTCATAGCAAAGACTAAAACAAACATTGCTAAAACTCTCAGTATTATAAGGTCAGGATCAAGGACAATGAAGCAGTCCTGGGGAAAGAGTGGCGCCCTCCCCTACATCTCGGGTTAGCCGTTAATGTAAAGAGATCCTCTACTGTGATCGGTCAATTTAGCCTTTTATAAAGTCTGAAATTAGCGACCACCTCACCTAAAATAAGCGAACGCCATTTTTGTTTGACGAATTTGACAATATAACTAAATAAATATTTGAAATAAAAAAAATTAATTTATCAGATGTTAACTATACAATATCATTGCCCTTGTCTTATTTTTACGTATCTATTTGGTACTTTGTTACATTGGGACCCGGGCTAACTTTGACCCTGACCCTAACTTTAACCCTAACCCCCAATGACCTTGAACTTTATAGGAAACCCTACCCCCCCTCCCTGACCCTAACCCTAACCCTAACGACGGGGTCAAAGTTAGCGCGGGTCCCAATCTAACAAAGCACCATCTATTTGTTAGTAAGTTACGCTTGTTTTATTATGAGCATCCCTCGAATAAAAGTGAAATATTTAAAAAAATTAATAATTTGCATTCAAATAACGCGTGTACGATGGACACTCTACTAAAAAGGGTTGATATACCGTAAAAACTGGCAGGCTTCCGAAATAAAACGAAATTATGCTTGTTACTTTTTTTTTTGATTAGTTTTTCTTTTTTATTTTGCTTTGAATCACGACTTTCCTCACTTTCGTTTTTGTTAATTTTTTTTTTACTTTTTGCGATTTATTTATTTGTTTTTATTGCGTTTTCACTTTTCAATTACGTTTATTATCTCTCTCTCTCTCTCTCTCTCTCCCTCTATCTCTCTCTTACGAACACAAACTTTCTCTTTCTTTCGTACGCGCTCTCTGTGTTTCACTGAAAAAAAAGAAGGAATTCCACAGTGTTTTCTACATCAATCTGTATAATTTACTGTTAATAATATCATCCGGTGGCTAGAAATATGCACATATCTTACTCACCAAAATATTGCGTGACGGGATGGAAGTATATATATTTATTATATTACTCGGTTGTCGTGGTAAAAGCTGTCTCTTCAGCAATCACTATCGGTCGCGACTCCCCTCCCCCGTTGTCAGGGGCAAAAGTAAATACTAAATCTTATTAAATGGGAGTGTCAGATTGTGACACAAAATAAGAAACTTAACTTCTCAGATGTTAACTATACAATATCATTGTCATTGTCTTATTTTAACGTCTCTATTTGGTAGTTTGTTACATTGGGACCTGGGCTAACTTTGGCCCTGACCCTAACTTTAACCCTAACCCCCAATGACCCTGAACTTTATAGCTAACCCTAACCCCTCACTGACCCTAACCCTAACGACGGGGTCAAAGTTAGCGTGGGTCCTAATGTAACAAAGCACCTTCTATTTGTTAGTAAGTTTACTTTTTGCGATTTATTTATTTGTTTTTATTGCGTTTTCACTCTTTCTCTATTCCCCCCCACTCCCTCTCTTACGAACACACACTCTCTCTTTCTTTCGACCACGCTCTCGGTGTTTCACTGAGAAAAAAAACAAACAAAAAAAACATTGCTTATTGTCCGTTCAAAACATTTAAAAAATAAATACTAATCCCTTACCATCCAAAAATAATAAATAAATGTTTTAACACTTTAAGAAGTGGTGCAAATAAAAAATAAATACTTAGTTCAAACTATCATTGAAAAAAAAAACATTGCTTGACGTCCGTTCAAAAAACAAAAAAAATAAATAAATAATAGATATGCCCTAAAAACGCCAAAATAAAAAACAAAAAATAGTTTTAAGTTTTAAGCAACACAAATAAGTCCTTTTTGACCAGGCGATTAAAAAAAAATGTATTATTTCTTCCCCATCCCCTCGAAATGTAGAAAAAAAATCGTAGCGGTTGGTTGGGATCGAACTATAAACCAGTCGGGCCAAAGACAAAATTACTACGTCGCTTACCGTTGCGCTAAAGGGAAATAATTAAAATATGATGCAAAAATTATACTAATTAAATGTTGTTAATAATCTAGGTGCGGCACGCATGCGCAGAGCGTTTGCCGGAAGCGTGACACACGTACGTACACCTTAGCGTATTAATATATAGATTAATATTGTTATTAATACTAGTAGATGGTTTTACTACTTCAACCTGTTGCATGTTATATTTTTAGTGTGTGATGTCATTATGATATTCAATTGATTTATAAAAGATAGAGGACACAATAAGTACAATGATTGAAAAGGCGTACATATATTAAGTAATTAATGTAAAATATGATAAGAAATAAAAACGTGTATGGCAAAAACAGAAATCGTAAAAGGAGTTTTTTTTACCCCCCTCCTTAAATTATGGTCTGTTTTTTGTTTGTAAAATGAAAATAAGGACACAGGCAAGAAGGTTCTGGAAAGCAATTCATATTAGTACATATTTAAGTAGAGAATAAATGTAAGCGAAGAAAAGGTACTTTTAGTTGAAAGCCGTGAGAGATTAGTTCGTGTATAGTTTTCTTTTATACGTGACCTAAGCAGTCACTGTTTCAGTTATCAACAAAACTATCCTCATTGTAACGATCTTCCAAGCTGGAATAAGTTATGTTTTGAAAGACACTGAATCGAAAAAAAGTTTATAGCTGAAAAAACATGGTAGAATGAAATAGAATAAAAATGTGGCTTAGCAGCATCAACAATCAATGTGTCAGATGATATTCTATGGCGGTTTTATTTCGGGAAACATAAATTTAGATAAAAGTGAGTACGTTTTTTGTACGTTATGATTCTGCTTCAGTTTGGCATCATAGTTAATCACTCGATCAATTTTATTGACGCAACATGTCAAAGTGCAACAAGCCATGTAAAAAGACGGAAAATATATATTTCGTTTGAATGTTTGTCAAATACGTCTTTAAACCTTTATAGTCATTATAAAGATAGTATATGGTATGTTTTTCCACAGAGCAGAAACAGGGACAGAAAATGCTGTCATTTTTCTGTTGAGGCAAACGCGACAATGGTACATTCGAGTGTGTTGCGGATCCTGCGTCTCTGCGGTTTGTTGAAAACGTTTTCTAAAGGTAAATTTACATTCCAGGTTGTGGTGGTGTTTGCTAGAATTAGGCCACCTCGCATTTTGCGCTGTTTTAGCGAGGACATATTTAGTATTTCAAGTCATTTTTTTGTAGGCAGACGTGGATTGTCCCGTCACTATCCTGGTTGCCAAGAAAAACATTGTTAAAAAGAATGTGGAGAAACGCGCAGAGAACGTTTTTCGTTGACGATTTAAATTCAGGGTCGCTGGATTGCATCACAAAAAAATCGCATTACGTTAAGCATTTTAAACAGTTACCACTAGTTTAATATGTGATGTTATGAATTCTAGGTCTTTGTGTTTTCATGTAGATTGCTTTCACTATTTTAATTAATTTTTGTTGCAGAAAATGCTCTCTGCTCGTTTCTCCGCCGTCTATTTAAACAATTATATTCTTTCTTCAGCTTTTTTTGTTCATTTGGTTTTGTCACATGTGAATGATTCGACGAGGAATCAAAAACGTTCGTGTAACCTATGTAACATTTTTTTTAATGTTTATGTTAATACAAACACGACTATCAGAAAAATGGAAAAATATAAAAGGTATAATTAAACGAACGGATACTGCTATTTTAAACAATGTTTGCATATATATATATATATATATATATATATATATATATATATATATATATATATATATATATATATATATGAAGACAATATATATCTATGGCAATTAAGCTACACAGAGGCTATCGTGTTTCATCCCCGCGGAAGCCTATGTGTCGCTTCATTGCCATAAATAAATAAATATATATATATATATATTCATTACTTACTGTCTAGCTCTACTTACGTATCACTATTGAAGTAAATACTGAAAATTAAAACCTAAAAAAATTATATCACCTTATATATATCACATTGTATATATATATTACACCGGCCGTTCTTACACAGGAGAAACTACACCGGTTGTCACTATAAATAGTGCGAGTCACCAGAGACACAGAAGACAAAGCACAGTCTTGTAACTGTCTAGCGAAGAGCTAGTCACTTTCTTACTTTGTTAATACACTTGTTAAACCAACCCTCGACTTGACTTCCTTTATTTATTATTTACTGTGGAACAACTTCACAACAATATATATATATATATATATATATATATATATATATATATATATATATATATATATATATATACAGGTACTAGAATAATGTATGTAAATACTAGGAATATACATGTCTTGTGATGAGTAAAATTAATTCGATGAGCACAACTGTGTTGCACACTTTATATGTCCTCTACGTAGGATAACCTCAATATACCATTCTACTAAACGGTATGTCTGATATCCTTATTCAAGTATTAATTAAAATAAATTACATTATTTTTATTCTATAATGCTTCAGAATCAAGAGACATTTACGGTTAATGAGTCATTAGGAGTAATTGAAATTTATTAAACATAGGTCAATTGGTGTCAATGGAAACATGTAATGCAAATCATAAAAATCTGAACACACATATAAAATACTCTATAGAAACTGAAATTTTACGAATCATTTTTAATTGATGTCTAATACTTATTTTGAAAATTACACAAAAATCGGAGGTATCTTTATTTTCACGAAGGACTACCCCTCTTTTTACTCGTTTACATTAAACTAATTTAAACGAGCTATAGGCCACTGCCGTATGTTATATTTCAATAGTCCATTGTAAGTCAGATTTATACAAAATTATAAAACATTATATAACAGTATGGCAGCATTGTAAAATATTAACTTGCAATTATAAAAGCATTGTTAATGACGGGTATTAATCACGAAAGTCTCATAGTATGAAGATTGTAGTTTTAATCCCAATACGCATCAGTAATTTTACTGTTCTCTTCAATCACACACCACAATAAGTGTCACTGAACAATAGCTTACAAGAAATTCATGATGTCACTCTTTGTTAGTTTTCCTGTGAATAAGTGTTATTTTCATATAAAAACGTTTCATATTCTTACAATGTTTGATTGATCCGTTCTATCCTTCCATGGGTAATGACAAAACACATGTAAACGTCAGACTATTATAGCACAAAAGAAAATCAATGACATTATTTAGTATTTTAGATGGGATATAAGATTCCTTAATACTATACTAGAAGAATACACGTTTCAGGACCGGTAAAATTAATTATCGTAACGAAAGAGGTTGGCACTACTCTTACGAAGATTAATGGCACAATATAATAATACTAAACTTGATGTCTACAACTTTAAATATGATTTGTAGTCAAGACTACGGTTCAAATTTTAAACATTAGGGTCAGTGGTCTCAAGAAGAAATTGCAATTTTGAGAATATTGCTGAATTTGTATCTAATGACTATGGATACATCCAATGCACATCTAATATATTTAAATTTTACAATGAGTCGTTTTCGCAATATTATTTTTCTCTAAACTACAAAATAATTGAATTTGAGAAGTATTTATTAAATGATTTCAAATGTCTATTGTTTAAACTTCACAAATATCGGAGATGTTTTTATTTTCACTAAACATTACTTTCTAACTAAACTAAACTAAATATAGCCCTAATTCTCACTCGTACCTCAACCTAACCATAACCTTAATTCTGACCACTCGCTCCAGCACCTGTTTCCTCAAAATACATTATGATCGTTTAACTTGTTTAAACGTGAATCCTGTACATACATATATATATATATAAACATATAAATATGTCTAACTTTACAAAGAGGCCTACATCGTTATAATTAATAGATTTACTTTTCTAAACATTCAAATAACTGCAACTGAGCTTGTTTAATTGTATGCGAACAAAAAAGCTGAAAAAAGTTGTAGCGGTGATTGAGGAATAGTTGTAGCGGTGATTGAGGAATAGTTGTAGCGGTGATTGAGGAATAGTTGTAGCGGTGATTGAGGAATAGTTGTAGCGGTGATTGAGGAGTAGTTGTAGCGGTGATCGAGGAGTAGTTGTAGCGGTGATCGAGGAATAGTTGTAGCGGTGATTGAGGAATAGTTGTAGCGGTGATTGAGGAATAGTTGTAGCGGTGATTGAGGAATAGTTGTAGCGGTGATCGAGGAGTAGTTGTAGCGGTGATCGAGGAATAGTTGTAGCGGTGATTGAGGAGTAGTTGTAGCGGTGATTGAGGAATAGTTGTAGCGGTGATCGAGGAGTAGTTGTGAATCGTAATTAAAAATATGATGATGGAATATTTTGCCAAATTGAATGATTATCCATACAATTACAAACTAAAGTAAAAGAAGATTGTATATATATTTATATAGTTATCCACATACAGACTATTTCGCTATGCGGATAGACCAATTAGTGCCTAAAGCCAGGAGTGAAACTCAACCGTCGAGCTGACAGTCGGCGCCTCTACCCCTACGCTATCATACGACACTGACTGAATGGATGTTATATCTCAATGTAAACATTGTCAAGTGCCGGCAGCTTGGATGAGTTTTACCCAATGAGCTATGCCTTAAAGCGAATGGCCAATGACATCCTTACAAATAAGATGTACCTATATATATATATATATATATTATTTTTAATAAGACGCTACTTAATGAAAATATTAGACAATAGTTGTCAGTAATTAAGGTTGACAACGTTCTAAACATCATCAGTAAACATCCATATTACATGAGTATCAAGTCTATGCTGAAAACGTTTTACGAAAACATATTTTCAAAGAAGGAACATGGAGATGGCACCCATCATATTTCAGTGTTAGGGGATATGATCTAAACAACCAGAACATTACCGGACACAAGTAATTAAACATCTTCTGATCATAGATACGTTTCCATTTTGCTAGGGGCGAGTATTTAAATGTTAAATGCTATATACGTAAATAAGGAAGATGGTCACATTTTATTTA
Organism: Sepiola atlantica; assembly: GCA_963556195.1. Classification (NCBI taxonomy): domain Eukaryota; kingdom Metazoa; phylum Mollusca; class Cephalopoda; order Sepiida; family Sepiolidae; genus Sepiola; species Sepiola atlantica. The sequence goes on along the minus strand of OY744527.1, from coordinate 38,382,075 downwards.
ACACCAATATAAATTAAGACGTCTGTTTGACACAGACAAATCATGTTGTCTTAGTGTTCGGGCTGGGCTAAAGGTGATTACCAGCCTGTTGGGTCTCATGAAGATCTCCAACACGGCATTACCTCTTACTTCAGAACAGTCAATTAGGTTATTGGTGGTCGCCTGAAGAAATTTCTCAAGAATTCCGACGGTTAGTTCCAAACTATTTAATATACGTTCCGGTGCCTTTTGGTGGAGCTGGATTCGCCATGTTTAAGAACCAGCATCGTGTCACCCACGTTATTGGTAATGATTATTAAATACTTCGGTCTCTGGAGATCATCTACCGAGAAATGACCTCTACTGAAAACAGGTGGGAATTGATTTATGACCAATCGTCTGAAGCCAGTTTACCAGAGAAAACCGTTTATTTTTTTACGCTATTTATACCAGTCGACGATTTGGCATCGACAATCAGTCTGAGAAAAACTCGACGATCGCAAGGACGCTGGGATTTTTTTTCTCTATATATGTGGTTTTTGATTTGTGAAAATCTAGCAGGCCCACTCTCCTAGACTGTCCTTCTAGCTTTTTGTAGGAATTAGTATATAACTAACTGCCTGGGGTCCCCAACCGGAGAATGTCGACGGCACTGCTCGAGTAATTTTGAAGAAGCCAATGTGCACCCCATCCTATGTGCTAGCTTATTCACCCAAAATTACACTCTTGTGTCACATCCCCCCTCGTGATGGGAAGGAGGTGAACACTGAGGTTACTTTCCCGTAAAATGTTGATAAGGATTTTGTAACAGGCTATGAAAAACCTTATTGTATTAAAAAAAGCCGCGCTATACATTACGATAGGTGTATGGCAAAGCGACTGTATGGAACTAACCAGGGATTGCGTTCAGATCTGACCAGGATCTAGGATACAGTAAGGGTGTCTATCGGTTCTTAAGAGTCTGTTTTACTATTAAATGAATATTCAAGTTATTTCACACATTTTCATACGACGAAACAAGTGTTTCCTTGCGTAGAATTTTAAAGAAAGTATACAAAACGCGATGAATCCAATGTATTCATATTGAGAAACTAGACATTACATTAAGTAGAACATTCTCACATTTAAGCAAATATCACATTAGTTTTACAAAATAATTTTTAGTTTGTAAGAGTTATGGAATGCAATACTATTTGTATCGTAATTTAATCATTTTGAAAATGGTGTTTATTGCATTTTGGATCCAAACTTTTCAATTAACTGCACGGGCCAGAATCGCTTCAGAAATCAAGATTTTACATTATAAATTTATGAATTCTATGACCGAGATGATATAATCATGAATGTATATTTACGATCAAAAATATTAGCTTATAATTTGTATCCATTATATATATGAGTTGGATTGTGCAAAGCAGATATCGGATAAATAATCCTGTTTGTTTTTTTTTGCATTCAGATATATTTACCTGGATATTATTCTACTTGTTAAAATGTATCGGACGATTGGTAGGTTTCTAAAATGTCGACCCGAATTGCAAGACGAAAATAAATGTCTTGGTGTGAGATAAAAATGTTTTATGGGCAATTCATTTTTTAAAAAGTTCCCCGTATCTGGCTAATGGTGGGCGCAAGGTAAATTAAATTGATGACGTCTGCCTTCATGACTGAATTTCGAATTTCAACTATTTTAACAATTTCATACACAAAATAAACATTCTAACAACTATTGTTGTCCTCTTCCTTTCTCGTTTACTCTCTGATTCTCTCGCTCTCTCTCCCCCTCTCTCTCTCTCTCTCTCTCTCTCTATATATATATATATATATATATATATATATGTGTATATATAATATATATGTGTATATATATGTATATATATGTATATATATGTATATATATAATATATATATGTAGAGATAGAAGGAAATATGTATATATATATGTATATATATATGTATATATATATGTAATAAATATATATATATATATAAACAATATTTTGGAAAAAAATAATCAGAACGTTATATTACAGGTGTAAGCGAACATATATATATATATATATATATATATATATATATCTGTAAACATTGTTAAAATAACAGAATGTGTCTGTTTAATCAAACCTATTTTATTTTTTCTATTTTTATGATGGTCTTTTTTGTATTAAAATAAGAAAAAATAAAAATAAATGGTTCATCGGTTTAACAGGTTTCTCAGGTTTCACGAACGTTTTTAATTCTTCGCCGAATCATCCTCAGGTGTCAAAAGCAAATGAACAAAAAAACTGGAGTATGAAATACATTTTTAAACAGACAGCGGAGAAACGTGCAAAGAACGTTTTCGCATTGTTCCAGGAAGTCGTTGACGATTTAAATTCAGCAACGCTTGATGGCATTAAAGAACAAAAAACGCATTACGTTAAGCATTTAAAATTGTTATGATTCTTTCAGTTTACGAACCAGGTTTTCATCGGCACATTCTGGCAGGTTACGTAAACCACCGAAAGGTGCCGAACGAGAACTTCATTTTTTTGTCTCGAAAACGCTTCCCTATGTTTAAACGCTAGAAACAGATACTCTATGAAAATTTCAACTAAAATATTCAATATGAAATTGTGGAAAAATGTAAATTTGTAAGAAAAATTCAAATCAAGGAACAAAACACTCATCGTATGTGCTAAGTTGCATAAATGAATATTTATTTTTGTTTGGTGAAGGAGAATATCGGGCAATAACTGATACCAAACAGTATTTTATTATTTATTTTTAGCAACATTTTTTTCTTGCCTATCCTTGTTTTACTACCGAGAAGGTTAGGTATCTCTGATAGGAAAAATTATTTTGATTATTTTTTTTGCAGACAGTTTTCTTTTAATTTTTAATTTTTCTATTGAGAATTCTGTTTTTTACCCTAACGAGTAGGTTAGGTTAGTGTTAGGTACTGTTTCTTTTAGGGTAAGGTTTATGCACTTTTTCTATTAGGGTTAGGTTAAGGTTAGTGTTAGGTACTGCTTTTAGGGTAATGTAAGGGTATGGGTAGGGTTAACATTAGGGATAATTAATGTTTTTTAGGATAATGTAAGGGTAGGGTTAGGGTTAAGATTAGGGCTTATTAATGTTTTTTCGGGTAACGTAAGGGTAGGGTTAGGGTAAAGATTAGGGCTAATTAATGTTTTTAGGGTAATGTAAGGGTAGGGTTTGGGTTAATATTAGGGCTAATTAATGTTTTTTAGGGTAATGTAAGGGTAGGGTTTGGGTTAAGGTTAAGGCTAATTAATGTTTTTTTAGGGTAATGTAAGGGTAGGGTTAGGGTTAAGATTAGGGCTTATTAATGTTTTTTAGGGTAATGTAAGGGTAGGGTTTGTGTTAAGGTTAGGGCTAATTAATGTGTTTTAGGGTAATGTAAGGGTAGGGTTTGGGTTAAGATTAAGGCTAATTAATGTTTTTTAGGGTAATGTAAGGGTAGGGTTTGGGTTAAGGTTAGGGCTAATTAATGTTTTTTTAGGGTAATGTAAGGGTAGGGTTTGGGTTATGGTTAGGGCTAATTAATGTTTTTTAGAGTAATGTACGGGTAGGGTTTGGGTTAATATTAGGGCTAATTAATGTTTTTTAGGGTAATGTAAGGGTAGGGTTAGCTACTGTTTTTACGGTAATCTAAGAGAGATTTAGAAAGTTCAATCATGAAATCATGTTATCTGTGTGTACGTACCACCCTGTATCAACAATTTGATAGATTCAGCTGATTTTTTGCAGAGATAGAGGTTCTAGAGTCTAGTTTATGGCTTTTTAATTTCAGTTTCCCATATACCTTAGATTTCCAGAAAATTAAAAAAAAAACCTTTAAAAATGACCAGTTATCATACATTTTATTCTATATCTTATCGACCATTTGATGGATTCAGCTGAATTTTTGCCAAAATAGAGGTTCTAGTATCTAGTTCATGGAATGTTCATTTCAGTTTACTATATAACTTGATTAGTCAAACTACCAACTATATCAGTTATGAGAAGGCATTGTATTGAGGCATAGTCTTTAGAAAAGTTGTGACATTCCATGAAAAATGCCAGTATACTGAAATCATATGCCCTTAATAAGCTTAAGATGATAAGTCATATACACTATATGTACAAAAGCAAGGAAATTCCAAAATTTTTACACTTTTTTAGTCATTAAGGGTATGCGAGGACAACAGGGCTATGTATTTTACTGGTAGGATTTTTTCCTTCAGCGCACCTCACACACTTCATCCTCTCATGTATAGAGATTTACACTGTAGTGATGTGATAATGAAATGGTTTGGTTGATATGTAGTCATACCCTTAATGACAATAAAAGTGTAAAAATTTAAGAATTTCCTTGCTTTTATACATATAGTGTATATGAATTTTTTTGTCAAAAGTGTCTGACCACGATCGATTCCATTTTGATAACAATAAATGATGAAAAACAATATGGTTTTGGTAACGTCTTATACATTATAAAAACTAATTATAATTTTAACAAAAACATACTTTAGAATAATTCAAAAGGCGTCTACGTATTTTTAAGCATTTTCTCTATATACATAAGAACATATAGTCCAAAGGTCTTGACGCATTGCCGATCATTGAATTATATTTAGAAAGATGAAAACCTAACAAACGATGGGATATCTATTAATAATTTACTTATATATTTTAAAGAAATCATATATATTTCATAGTTGCATTCCAATACCCATAGGAACAATCAATCCATAATGGTAAATTCCATATGGTCTTTCAATTTATTACTCTTCATATATCGTCGAACAACCTCAGCCATAACAATCATCTGTTCTTTCAATTTACTTTATTTTCATATATTAGCAAATACCTGTAATTACCTTTTGTATCACAAATAGTTTTCTTTATATATATATTTGTTCATGTTTATTTTTTTAAATTCAGTACTTTTAGTATTTTAGCAGTTGTGTTTACTCCAGCCGTGTTCATCTGTATGTATGTATTTCTATATATCTCACTCTCTTTCTATGACTCTCTTTCTCTCTGTCTCTTTCTAATGTTCAGTATACGTTTTTCGTCCGATCTCTCTTTACTAAGTTCTCTATCATCACTTACTCTGTATCTGTCTCTCTATCTATCTCTATCTCTCTCTCCTCCTCTCTATATCTCCCTCTCTCTCTCTTTATCCCTTTCTAAATTTTACACACACACACACACCCTCTCTCTCTCTGTTAATTACTTTCTCACCAAGAAGACTATTGCGAATACTGCCTAAAATATTATTATAAACGTCGTTACGACATCCATACCTGAATCTTAACCTCGTAATATGATGTCATTTTTTCATAAACTGACGTCAATCTACTGATTTTCCGATGAATGTATATTATTTACTGACCTGCTTTATGAGTTGAATCAAGTTTTTATTAGTTTAGTTGCGGTGGGGGCTCGCGGATACCTTAAGCTAAATTGATGTACATACTGCGAAATCATTTCTGTTATACGAACACGGAAGTAAGAAAAAAATGTGAGAGACGTACAAGAAGCAGGGGAGAAGGCATCATACTGGATCTGGTTAAAAAGAACGATGAGTGTTGAACAAAAAAAGTTTCTTACACCGGTACCAATATGACCTCCTGATGGAGGAGTCCCACCACTTCAGAGATGCAGTAGAGGAGTAGGAACCGAAACTGCGGAATGGTCCCTTCTCATGATCGTGTTACTGGATCCGTTGTTACGCATAGAATAGAGCCTGCAAAATCTAACAGTTTTACTATTTCGTGTTTGTGTTGTAACATATATGTTTTCCACAGTTAAATGTATTGATTAATTGAGAAAGTAGGTATAGTTAAAATTAAGTAAGATGATCATTATGTAGTCTACAGAAAAGTGTTCTCTTGGTAATGTGTTCCACATTCAAGATATTCCGGTGAATAAAATGTGTATGTGTTTTAAAATGTTATTTTATTGAAAGCTTCTATTCGTGATTTACAAATGATCGACATCTAATTTATCTAGTTTTGAAATTTCTTTACTTTTGTGTATTTTAAGAATTGTTTAAATTTGATTAAAAGTGGAGTTAAGAAAGACGAAAAGGAATTCCTTTCAATATTTAAGGACTTTGGACTTCATCAGAAATTCAATTTTTATATTAAAATATAAAATTGACAGAGGCGTTCGAATGTTTAAATGTTAAATGTTGCATGATTTGTCCAATCTTTACTGTCCTTTTGGGTAGTCTTAATTATAGACATAAAGGGGATTGAATCAATTTATTTTCTTTGTTTTTCCTTGGAGTTGTCTCCCTTTATATGGCATTAAGAATTAAGCGAGGTATGTTTTATTTCTGTTAAAACATACATTTATATTCCATAGTATTATTAATTGACACATTGACAAACAAGTCTCAGACTTCAGTAGTTGACACACCGTCTATTCACTTCTATAGCAGTCGTCGAAATTCACAGTGCACACGTTAAATAACTTCTGATTACGTCATCCGATCTGATCTCTGAGGTAAACAGCTGACCTATTCGCGCTCTATTATTTTCGGATGATACCATTATTTGTTACACGTGCTCTTTTGACCTACTTGTTTCATAGACCGGGACTTTCTTTCGCGTTGTTCTATTGTTCTTTTGTGCCTTTTTTTTCCTCGAACCCGTCCGTAGGCGATCCGGGTTCTAAGGTCCGCGCCTGTCCTATAAACTTACATAAATATATGACGAAAATACGCATTTGAACGTGTGAAACATGTGAACACTCTACGAATTAATAATCTTATTGGTGTTAACAACATCGAGATATAATTTTTATGGGTATAATGGAAATCAAATAGTATAATTGCACTTTATTAGCGTCAATAAACCAGACATTTTGTAAAGCAATTTAAGTTCCCCGTATTTATATCACTCAGGTGCAAATAAAAATGAGTAAATGATATTGTAGTTAAACATAACAAATGTAGGAGTGGTCACATGTGTCTACCGTCTTGTAATGGAAGATTTAAAATTATCTTAAGTTTAATTCTAGTAGAAATGTGGGGCATCAACTTAGATATTAACTTCAACCTCAACTTGAACTCTAAAGCAATTAGTAAAACTGTAAAGCGAATAGAAAATTATGTTTTTTTAAAATAGTATTAAGTTCTCACAAGATAATACGTGAAGTTTCACTATTGTCTTCGTGTTTGCAAAATAAAATGGCGTCTTTATGATTGTTTGTGTAAAGAATACACATTTAACTTTACATATTTGACTAAGATTATTCTAGCGCTCCAGAAATGACATCACTCATGACGTTATCAGCTACCTGTTCAATAGCCGGATACGCCCTAAGATGGAGTATTGCTGCCACATCGCGAGAGGTGCCGCTCAGAGCACTTCTCTTGCATTAGCACCGTACGAAACCGAATTCAAAATCTGGTGCAGGATAAACTCTTCTGTTCTCGACTGAGCTCTAATCTCTGACTCCCACTATAAAACATTCACAGCAAAAACTCGTTTTGTGTCAACAACTGCAAATACTTTTCCTTTCTCCCTCTATGTACCTTAAACTAAACGTAACTATAATCTAAAAAGTGGATTTGCAATTACTTCCTATTTGTGTAATACAATACCGCATGTCTGCTTCCCAGCTTAGTACAGCATAGTCATTAGTAAGTCAAATGTTATCAAATCACTTGTCGAGCCTATCTGTTAAATATTCAAATGTTATTCATCATTTTTAATCCTCTCAAATGCCTTGTTCATCGCAAACATACGATCAATTTAACTATTGTCCTTGAGTAGTATTACGCTCCATTAGTATAGAAAAACTATTTTCACGTTATTATTGTTATCATTAGTAGTGAATAGTGATTTGACTAAAAGATAAATTGAGAGAAATACACTTTGTGTCATCTGATAGTGTGTATGTAAAACTCACTCGTTAAACGCATTTTCTATACAACTTTACGTAAGAAATTAACTATTTGAAATTGTAAGATGTTATTAAACTACGATCATGTTTAAATGCGTCACATTCTTTGTTTTTATTTTGCTTCAATAGTGTCTACTATTCCTACAAATAATTGCGCATCCTTATTTCTACTTATTATTTAACTTTCTTTCTTTCAAAATAAATTCGTACCGTATTTCTTCTTAGCTTTTTTTATATTTCCTAATTATGATAATTCTTCTGTTTTTATAGCATACCTACTCATTTCTCGGGTTATATAAAGATGAACAAATGATATCATGTGACGCGATACATTGTAAACCTTTCGTTAAACAAAATCACCATTTTATTAATTACTGAGAAGTATGGGATTATCTTTTCCAATGCTATTACAATGTAAGTGAGTCGGATTGATTGATTCATCCGTCGGCTGTGCCCTGATTTGGGGAGGTTGGGGGAATGTTGAGTAACCTCTGAGTTATTATTCCCCCGAGGCTAACTCGATTCGATGATAGTAGTAGTTGTAAGAATGTCATCGATTATTAGAATTCGTACGATACACTAAAAAAAACTTGTTATATTTGTCTTCATGTTTACCTTTAATAATAGCGTGGGCTGATCAAAACATATACCCAATCACTGTTTTCTAAGCAATCACGTGAACAAACTAATATCATCCCAAGCTCTAAGTGCGACCGCCACATTTGTTGTTATTCTAAGTTCTGCGATATACGTCGGATATAATTTGACTTTATTACCATGAACACCCAAAGTCAGTTACGGAAAAGCCAATCCTCCTACGGCAGAAAAAGCCAGCAACTGTGGGCGTACGCAGCTGTTACCAGCACATTATTTACAAATAAATACACGTGAATACAGGTCCACGCAAACCATCATTATATGTACGTTTTTTATATCATGTTTTAGTACTTGCTTAAGTAAAGTTGATTAATTAATATAGCCTTATTTCAATTAAACTATCAGCGCTTTAATTACAATATAATTACTGTTTTATCTCGAGTGGCAATTGCATTTTCATTCTGAGATATAAATTGCCACACTGCAGGTTGAATAGAATTTATTATGTACACATCATGAAACCGCTACGAACCCCCTTTGGGTAGTTGTTCGCTTGTACTCAGGCGATCATCACAGCATCTATATTTCCCATCCATTTCCACGTTTTTACCTTTATTCACAACAAACGAGGCATATTGCGATTAAAGCGTAAGGGCCTATTGTGAATAGAGGCCATATTTATAAAGTAGTTTAGTATTTATTAGTAGGAAGTTAGGCAGACATATCTTTTTCACATTACATTTATATTCCAACTTATTGGTATAGTGGGGAAAACAAGAAGCAATTAAGGGATGTCAATGATAAGCGATCCTACGAAAAAAGCAATTAGAGTAGACCATTTTCTCGGTATTTGGGGATCTCTATAGTAAAATGTTAAAATTTGCTGCTTGTCAGGTTTGCCCCAGGGATTTACGTTGACGAGATACAAGTGCAGTAAGTTCGTCAGGGTGCATGTGGTTTTCTATTTATAAAACAAGACATTATGCTTGCAAAAATAAAACACCGAGAACGTAGTTAGAGTTTAGTAACCAGTGCGTGACTTATAAGGTTATTGATTTTTCTTTCTACCCTATTCTCCATCCAAAAGAACTATACAGGCTCTCGCTCAGCCGTCGTGGGTATGACATAACAGCATCCCGTATGTGGACTCAAGTTGACAGGGTTGGAGGAGTGGATTGTCAATACATAGGAACCACTTCATTCAAGTACATTGTGAACTGAGTAGAAGTACCTATCAGGGCCGAATTAATGGGGTAAATATCATTCATCGGGTCCACACTATTTTCTTGTAAAACCTAAGCGTGGAAAACAAATTATCAAAAAGGCAACTGGCTACAAAACGTGTTACGGTTCCAGAATGAGCCAACAACGGTTTACACGCCGCAAAAAACACCAAGCAATTTATTGAATTTAATCTCGACTAATTCCATCGTCCTAGTGGGTACACCTTACATAACAAGTAATTGATTGTATATATGTAATTATAATAAACAGATAACATATGTATGCGTCTTTATTTTTTTATTTTTTAATCCTTTGATCTGTCTCTATTTCTGTCGTTGTTAACTTTCTTATATTTGTTCGTAAAATAAAATTCTCCCAATGTCGAGTATAACATTTCATAGCATAATAACCGTTAGTACGACGCACCTATTCTCCTTTTCCTTACAACATCTCTTTCTCCCCCCCCCCTGCGCAATTTCGTGTTCATAGCTTGTGTTAGTCTATTTTTTGTTGCACCTGCACATGTAGTGCAGCAAAAACAGTTTAATTATTTGGGGTGATTGTTATGCAACCGTAAAACAAACCTGCCCTTACAAACGCCAACTGATGCTAGTTCTTAAAAAAGAAACACTATTGGTTAATAATACATCAAACGAGTCAATAAAAAAAGTTTTTCTTTATGTTTATTTGCTCCCACCCGCGTGATTGTACATCGGGTCTACTTTCAAAGTAACAACAAACATCCTAATTAATTATTACGAACATAAACAGGTATATATGTATTACTGTTGTAAGTCCATTATTTTTTATCTATTTTCTGGACTAGCAAATATTGCTAGTTGTTTTATTTCATTGATTTTTCTCTCTCTCTCTCTCTCTTTCTCTATCTCTCCTTTTCTCATTCTCTTTAGCTCTCTCACCCCCTTTCTTGAAATATAACTTTTCTGTGAGTTCGAATAATCAGATGGCGTCGGCTGTTTCATCATATTCCATTACCTTCTAATTTAATTACGTAACTCAATTATATAAATTAAAAAATAATGGATTTTAATTAATTATATTTGTGATTTTTATTAATCAGGGAAAACATTTTAAATACATCTGGAAATGGTGAAAAAACAATCATGAGTGTATATTTGCGAATATTAATTTATTAGAAGCTTTAAAACAAATTAATAATGTAAATTGAATAGACGCGCGGGGTTGGGGGAAGCTTTATAATGGGCATATACAGCATTTGATAAGTAGATATCATGACTGTATATTTGTAAATATCAATTAATTAGCAGCTTAAAATACCATTAATGATATACATTTGAAAGACGCATGGTGTTTGTGGAAGTTTGGAATGGGTATACATAGGAGCTGATAAGTAGATATGAAAAGAGAACGATCAAAACTAATAATATAGTTTCGGCTTCAAGTAGATATAAAAAACGGGCGATTAAAACAAATAAAACAGCTTCGGCTTCAAGCAAAGATATATAGAGACAGACAGATACATAATATTTATTATTATTTAATATTAATTAAATAATGATCGCGGATATTGACCCTTGATCGTTTAATAGCCGAAAGAGGGTCCAAATTCTAAATGGCCATTAATGAACACAATAAAGCCCTTCTGGTGGTTAGTAATAGCATCGTCTTTTTCGGGATGAAGCTTCAGTCATCTTGCGGAGAGGAAAACCACTTGAGAAAACAGAGTGCGATCGTGATGTTTTTCGTACAATTGAAGCATTCGAACCGACTCCACCAATTTTAATCCGTTTCTTATATGTACCCTGTGATACCATGTTCGCATCAAACTTAGTTATCAATCCTATATTATTCATATTTCTGGATTATTCTGTAGGTTACAATGGAGTTCAAGACAGCGTTACATTGAAATAATGCTATTATATTTCCCCAACTAATAGTACGTTTCGCAGCGTAATATAACAGAAATAACCTCTAAGATGCTGTATTCTATAAAGACACATTTTAAACATGAAATATTTCAAAGCATCTATGATAAAACTCGTGGAATAGGAAATGCAATAGAAACCTAAGACAGAGGAAAAAGTATAGAACCAAAAAAGAGTCAACGACAGACTACACAAATCTGAAGAAAGCTAACTAAGAAATGAAGATAGATAGTTAAAAAATGCAGAAAAATTTCAAAAGCTTTTACTGGAACAAAATAAAATCGGATCAAAAATTATTGGAACAAAAAAGAGAAACCTATCAAAATATTGAAGTATCAATGTAAACAATACAATATAGGGGTCAAATACTGAGAACAAATATGCTTTTTCGTTGAATGTCGTTTGGAGTGTAATTGGCTATTTAAGTTATTGCCCGGAAGAAAATAATACCTTTGCTTTATATGTCAGATGGTACGATGATCAATACAAAATAGATTGTTAAAATTTGGAAGACTCTAAAAAGGTGCGCCTACTACTCTGAAAATTAGGCACCACCGAACATACCAAATTAGCAGACTACATTTTACCCTGAAAAAACTAAAGACTTGACATTTTCTGAGGCGGTTATTCTTTTCATAGAATTATTCAGCCCTATGTCTTCTCTGTTCCACAAACAGTGGAAGTGCTTGAATTTTGTGAAAAAATATGGCGAAGATTACACATCCTTCGCGTCAAACGCTAAGGAACACTGTAACGATTTGCAATTAGCTAAACTTAGCACGGATGTCTTTACATGTTTAATATTTGTGCAAGGATTTGTATTAGGAAAATACGCATAAATTAGACGTATTGCTCTAAACACGTAGCGTTCTAAACACATATGGGATTGCGCACATATGAAAAGTACGTAAGAAAATGACATTTTAACTCTCTTTTCAAAAACAAATGAAAACAAAGACATGGAGTATGTTCACGCTCTTACAAAAACAAGCCACCCTTAAAAGATACAACAGTAAAAATTACCGTCTGGCCCTTTTTCCGTTGTGGATTCTTTCATTGGGTAACGGGTGGTTTATATCGTTTTAAAACCAGTCTAACTTGTAATAGAGGCGGGCACAAGAGTTTACATTGCCGAACAAATAGACGAAATAAAATTCTGATTAAATTCTCAAAACCGAACGAACAGAAGGGAATAATAATAAGAAAATATGTACAGGTAAAATCCTGGATGAAATTGTAAATGTACGTGCCCATTATACACATGCATACATGGAGAAGGATGGATGAACCGACCATGCTAAGAACCCAAAAATAAACAGAACCGTGACTGGTGAAAAATTAAAGTTAAGGATGAAATAATTACAACATTACTTTAAACAGAACTACCAAAACCGTACACATGTACATATTAAAAAATATTTACGACTAATTTCGCACAGACTTGATGAGCGGTGTAATCTATGGGGGTAACCAACCAACACTTTTGCCAAGAAAATAAAAAAAACATCTGACGACGGAGTCAGAAACACGAAAGAAGGAATGTGTTTCAACCAT
>OY744527.1:38298909-38361409 GCA_963556195.1 Sepiola atlantica | reverse complement strand
CAGTAATTGACTTCACACACACACACACACACACACACACACACACACACATATATATATATATATATATATATATATATATATATATATATATATATATATATATATATGTATATATATAAAAATTATCAGTTTTACTTTTTTTATTTTGGGCAGTAGGGAATACGTTCTTACTAATAATATTTCTTAGAACTTGTTCATCTATTTTATAGTTCTGATGAAGCTGGTTATAAAAAACATAGTTTAATAGTTGTGTTAAGTAGAGAATTGGATTCATTATTATTATTATTATCATCGGTCTGCAAGGCCACAACATTAAGGTAATGTAAACGTGTGCGATTAATTCAGCTTTTCGTTTGTTCGGTATTTTTTATTTTTTTACCAAAAAGTCACCACTTATCAGGGCTTTGATAAGGATGTCTGCGTTTGTGAAGCAGCATAGTAGTGACAAGTAACGATGGTTGTAACTTGTCACAATTTTATTATTTTAGAAAACGACTCAACAATAATTTGTTTACATTGGATTTTAAACGACCAGGTTGTAGTCGGCTGAGAAAGCAACTCTGTAGTATTGTGTTTTACAGACGGGTAGTTCTGAAGAATACACTTTGCTTATGTAATTCCCGTTTAACTATGGTGTACAGAGATAGATAGATAGAGAGAGAGAGAGAGAGAGAGAGAGAGAGAGAAATAAATAAATTATTGACAGTGGTTGTAGTTAGACGAGTGCTAGATTGTAGCTTAGTTGAGCACCAACGTTTTGAATAACAATAGATCAGTGAAAAAAAAAGATGGTATCTTACGTGAGGAAAAAACTGCATGGAAGAGAAGAGGACACCCCCACGAGATTTCAACGTACGTTTTGTTCTCTGAGCGGCACCTACACAGATGTGGCGTGAGTACACAACGTAAAGACGCATTTGAAACTTATATAAGTAGATACTTGCGTCAGTAGTGAAATACATGTTTGAATGGTAGAATGTCCCAACCCTTTTGCAGAAACCTGGGCGATCTATTCACGAAAAGGACACTCGATCTTCCGAAACAATCTGTTCCGCTTCTAATTAAGTAATGACTTCTTTTGACTGGACATCGGCTTCTCGATAAGATCGATAGTTTGCGTCCGAACGAATAACTAAGCCACAATAAAACATCATCTAAACTAATCCTTATTAAACTAAAATTAGTATTGTTTTTTTAAATGCTTATGGAAGTTTATTTGTTATTTTAATCACGTTGAATAAATATGTTGCGGTTACATTTGCGTCAACCAAATGCTTTTAATAAATATTCACTCACACGTACGACGTAGACCCTTCAGATTTTGGGCCAAAGTGTATGTTATTATAGGTAATTCAATGAGTGAGTATATGTATTTGAAAACATCAGTTTTGCCAAAAATCAGTCGAATGTTTCACAAAATAGTTAACTTAAAATCGCACACATATTTTGTAACTTGATTTTAAAACCTTGAATTTATAAATGATAATAATAAAACAGAAAATGCAGTTTGTCGACTTTTAGCCAAAATGTATTTGCAAACAGAGTTTTGAAACTGACCTTTATTCATAATCTTTTTTTTTAATTAACTACTAGTAGGGCCCGTGGACTTTAAAGGTTTTTATTTGTATCTTATCAATATTCCGTTTTCTGCTAGTATATTTTACTTTACTCATTCCCATTTCTTGGTTAGGGATTTCACAAATATATCGGCAGGGCCGCAACAAACATGACACGCTAAACAAAGACAATCTGGAACAAGACGCTTAGGAAAAGCAAAAATATTTAGGTGTCTTGCTTTACGGTAGTGAATTATGGAGCTTTTACTTATGTCCAGAGACCTGGCTCAACACCTTTAACATGTACAGCGTCAGGAAAATATAGGAAATTACGACGACTTAACGGCGTCTTCACTAAGAGCTTTCTTGACCTAGCATGTTTACACTGCTGGCCGAACATTAGTTCCGGTGATTGGCCATGGCAGACAAACACACATTGGAGGTCACATTCGATTCGGCAAGCTTTCACCAGACTTGCAGGAAGACGTGTCTTATGCTGGAAGAATGTCTGTAAGCTCGACATGGTGACACGTGGGTAAGTGCTATGACGTCATGCTTACACAAGAGTTATAAGGTAAAAGACCAGCAGTTGAGGGAGTACAGAAAACAGAGGCCTACAGCGGAGATCTGCGAGTTAGACGCTACATTCGTTTATAGCAACTGCAGTAAAGCCTGCAATCAAGGATAAACACGCAGATGCTGCGATTACGCAACCAACTTATCTCAAGACGCAGAACTGCATTGTATAGCAAGACAAATGAATGCCAACAGTTTCTCTCTTTTTGGAGATAAACTTTTTTTATTTTTTAAACATACGTACTCCTCTTATCATTTCCCTGTTACCTTATTCAAAGCTTTGGTTTCTTTTTTATAGCTTAGTGATTTCGTATTACAGTACAGATTTCGACCACGGCTATGTTGTTCCGTTATTTTGGCGGAGTTTTTTTCTCCTCTATTTAGCCTTGTGCTTACAGATTAGTTCAGTACGTTGATTATACCTGAGGATCGCCTGTTCGAATGCGTGCGAGGTGTGTGTTCACTTATTCTTTTTTAGATGTTACATTCCACTTGTTTTCATTCATTAGACAGGGTAATTTCTGTGTAACCTTCTTTCAGAATATCATTGCTGGGTTTAACTTATGATACTCTTCTGATGTAAGTTCCGCTATTTTATTGTCAATATTTTTTTTATTTTTTCACTTCTTATATTGTATCAAACTGTGATTATTTATTGATAGAAAATCATTTTCTATTGTTGTAGTTACCTTACCGCTAATTTTCCTTAATTATACTTCCGTGAAATAGCAAGCATAGGAGCAATATATGTGAGGATGCTTACTTATTTTGTTTCAGATTTTACTTCCGTGCTGTCTTCACTCATTATATATAATAGTTTTAGTGTATCCTTATGTAGACTATATTTGATGCGTTCAACTTCTGATACTTTTCTTATGTCAGTTATGTGGTTTTATTGTCAGTGTTTTCTATAATTTCACTTATTATATTTTGTTTTGTTTTAGTCACTTCACTGCTTATTTCTTTTATTAATTCTACTTCCGTTAACCATCACACATAAAAGCACGATCTATTACATACATTCTTCATGCAATTGATGTATTCTAACGGGACGTGTATAATAGCAATCAATTACAAGTAAATTTGTTTAGTCTATCCCATTCGTCCGGCAGAATTTAGATGGTTTGTGTTAATTATATTTACTTACCTGTATATTGTGTATATTGCTACCGACAATACATACCGCAACATTCAAAAGATGACGACAGGATCGTTTATGTTGGCTATTAAAATAGAATATAACAATCATGAGATTCAAATATTGTGTTCTGAGTAACACGGTTTTTAGTATTTGTTTCATATGTCTGCTTGTTATATGTGTAAACACTAGACCCTATATTAATCTCCATATGATCGCCTACCGGAGATAGTATGATGTATTCAAATAAAATGTAGATAGAGTAAGAGAAAAGAGAGATATACAGTAATTTATAAACAATAATATTTATATATTAGTAGAGGATTGGAATATATATATATATATATATATATAAATATATATATATATATATATATATATATTAATATAGATATATATGTATATATATAGATATCATTTATTATTGCATGTATATACATATACTATTATAAGTTGATATGATATATTGTGTCTATATTTTTAGTATTTACTTCATCTGTTCTCTGCTAAACATTACTTGTTTAACAGTGAACTTCATTTTATCTTCAGCATTTAATATATTTTGAAGATCATTAACATATAGTATTAATACATATTTTTATGTAATCTCCTGTGGAGATCGCAATTGTTTTTCAACTGAAACTTACCGTTATAATGTTTATATCTCAGCCTGGTTTATATATATATATATATATATATATATATATATATATATATATATATATATATATATATATATATATATATAGTCTTGGAAATTTCTCAACCATTAAAACCATGTTTTAAAAAAAACAAAAAACACCTTCAGTCCCAAGTCGTTCAGTGGAAAATCACTCATGTAGGTTAATTTAACTTTTTCAGTTATTATATTTGTTTGATGCTAACATTATTTTATGGATCGTCAGTTGTTTACCATGAAACACTGTTTCGGGAATTATATATATATATATATATATATATATATATATATATATATATATATATATATATATATATATATATATATATATATATAAACCAGGCTGAGAATAAGTTTACCAACTAGAACAAGTAAACATTGAAAATAATGCCCCATCCCATGTTATTGAAAAAGCTTAGACTATAGAAACAGAGTGATTAAAAGAAAATAATTAAACCACAGTATTATTATTAATAGTAGTGGTAGGGGTACTACTAGTTGTGGAAGGGGGTAGAGGAATAATAGTAGTATTAACCATTTTAGACATTGATTTAAATTTAACTAAATTAGTGTTCTTAAATGAACTAAATGTTGCTTTTTGGTTGGCTTGGCTATTAATTGAAATAAACAGACGGGGAAATCGAAATAGATTCTTTAATAAGTTAATTATGAAATCGTACGTTGAAGACAGTTTTACTTCTTGACTTTCAACGATGACCCTGAGATTTAAAAAAAAATAATAGCTGGCGTGTAGATTTATGAAATGGCAACTTTATCTCTTCTAATTACGACGAACCGCATTTTTAATATATGGGTGTGCATGGTGTAATATAACATTGGTATAAGTAATTACGCTTTAACTAATGAATTTAATTTGTCTTATCTTCCAACAGAAAAGAGAAAAATACAACACAAGTATGTAAAACCACAAGATACAGGTGAAATCACAGTAAATTGCGTGATAACCCAAATGTTTTAAAGTGTACATATGTAAGTGAAATGAAATAGAATGCATGCTAATTTTACATAGGCAATACTAATCTTTACAGATGTTTTCTCTGGGGGAAATGGATCAGCAAAGTAGTGTTGCGTTTCAACCTTCTGTTATACATGTAGAAAACCAAGTTGCTGTGATTATAACAAAACCACTTTCCAGTTCAAACATTGTATTCATACCTTGGTAAATCTTTATTCTGGTATGCGTCCTTCTGTGATATTTTAAAAGTGAGGGCTTTCTGACTGAAATAAATTCTCATTATTTACACTTTTAAACGTAATAAATCGACCCAAGACTGATGGAAGACAGATGAGGTTCATTCAATTGGATCTTCGTTTAAATCACAAACTAGTGGTGTGAAGGCAGGACAGAGATATTGAGAGTCACTGTTTAATCATATTTTGATAGCTAATCTTAGTTTTAATGATCACGCTTTCATGCTACCAATGAACGTACGTCTTCTTTTTTCCACTCTTTTTTTAGCAATACGATTTCATACCCGCTTCGATTAAATCCAGCTGTTTGGTAATTTTAAACATCTAGTCAGTAAGTGTAGCCTGGCTGACATTTCATTTCCTGTTATTCTCGACTAACAATTTTATATACTGATGGGTTCATTCGCCAAATAACTACAACACCAGTTGTATAAGGTGCAATGTATATTATAAACTTTACACATGTTTTTATTATAAGTGCACACATTTTCTTAAAGTATGTATGCATACACTTTTATTTTTAACGTGCGTCTTTGTGCACGGGCCGTGATCATCTACTATTTATAATTCTTTAGATGTGGAGCTTTTATTTTAACATGTGCAGACACAGATGGAGTATCACTCCAAACAAAACCACATCCCAAGTTTCAAACACGTAAGAAAGTGTTATTTAGTGAAGTTAGATTTATATTAAGTTTCTCTACCAAACGACACAGAGCTATGCCATCTGCTGGGCTAAAATAAGACAAAAGATGGTCACCAATTGGAAAGAAACAGAACTACATGCGCACTCATTACATTCAGAAATACCCAGTATCGTTGATGTTGTATCAATAGGGCTGCTGGAATGAAGGTTTACAGCGGCTAGCATGCAGGTTTCAATCTGAATAAGTACATCGATAACGTTCAACAGGCGAACGATTCTGATAAATCGATCTGGTTCTTCGCAACAGAATTCTACCCTAAATCTATTATGATCAGTTCGAAAGGTCCCCGGTTACTTCCAACATACACTGTAATATATAGAGTTTTAATAAAATACTCTACACGCATACATAAACACATACATACATACATCCTGGAAAGCAATATGATTAAATGTGATTCACTTTTCCTTTTTGGTCGTACTTATATTTATCATCCTGGCCCTTCTCCCAGCGTGTTACATTTTATGGTGAAGTAATTACACCATAAGCCAATTCTATCAAGAATGATAACCCCGTTACCTTCATCGTCCAGATCCCTTTTCAACTAATCTTCCTCTCTACCACTATCGACTCCCATTGTAAACACTGCCCTTTTACACTATTCTTTATCAGCTTTACATTTTGATCTGCATTCATACTATTCCGCATTTCATTCAAAACAGGTTTTCTATTCTCCACATCGTTACATGCAATACATGGTTCAACATTTCTTGCACCAAATCCTTCCCGGTGTATTTGTCTTCATCTGATGATATATCTATGTTCACATTGGCTTATAGCGTCGTCGACAACATGCTCTGCATTCTATTTTTCACGTCCGAACTTCCGGTGGATATTCACTGATCTTTCAAATTTTTGAATATCTAAGTGTCATAACAGTTCTAAATATTATAGCTTTATCTTCTTCTACTATTGTTGCAAAGGCTAGATTTAGTGGAGCCGCAAGTCTGTATAGTGCTGATGGTGTAGGCATTTAAGTAGTGTTATCCATTTTCGAATCTAAGAGTAGCATCGTTATTCAATTGTTTAATTCTTGAAAGCATAGTCTCGTACAACCTCATCGGCCATAATAATAGTTGGTACATCACACACTGTAGACAACAACACTCGAATCTGCCAGCCAATGATTCTTCTTAAACCGCATTCAATCTATCTTCAGTAGCTATTTGTGTATCTTTGCCTTGGTTTCTATTGTTTAGTGTTGCCTGACATAATCTTCCAAGACTCTTCACTGGATTCTCACTCCCGATCGAATACTTTACTTTCTTTTGAATTCGCAAGCTTAAACTCGTTGATGTCTGAGCCTTAAATGTCATTGTTGACCATGCAAGCGCCTCATCGAACCCTCTTAAAATATTTCTGGTTGCTTTTTAGTATTTCTTTAGTACTTCACTATCATCCATAAATGAAACCAATGGTATTGTTACCGCAGTATTTTCACATCTACAAGACTTTAATATCAGTTCCATCACTAGAACGATCAGAATAGATGATATATATATATATATATATATATATATATATATATATATATATATATATTTATACATATATATATATACATATATATATACATATATATATATATATATCAATATATATATATATATATATTAATATATATATATATTCATATATATATATTTATATATATATATATATATATATATATATATATATATATATATAATCCAGCTGCAATACCAACTTCTAATCTTTAACACTACGTTTTATAGGTTTCAGTCAAAATCTCATGTTAAACATGTCTTAGTACTTCCTCATAATAAGTCCAACTTCTTTAGGGATCAAAAAGAATTCCATCACCTGATCTATAAGGTTTTGATGCACTTCCCCGTATGCGTTGGCAAGCTCAAGCGATATAATTTCTTCTTTCGTGTGAATCAGATGATTTTGGTGTTGGCATTAGTTTCCCCGATGTTTTTCTAGTTAGAAATATTTCTGGAAAGACATCGGGTACGTACGGGAAGGACCACGAGAAGGTTGGAACACCAAGGTCTTTAGTCCGTGTCGATATCTACTCAACTACCGTAACCTCCCAAGCCATACAACTGACATATCCATTTTGTTGGATTTAGCTTACTGTATTTCATTCCATATGGAAAGGCATATTCAACGCATCCAGGGATACGATGGAATACCTGCCTTCTGATTTGATTCATAAATATATCCGTTTTCTGTTGCAAATGTTATAATTCTTTTAACAACTACTCCAAACAAGAATTTTCGCCGATGTTTCATAAGGACATTGGTCGGAATTGTCCTAGTTTTTTTTATATTTCGCCTGGTTTGGGATAAAAATGTATTCCGCTATACTCCATCTCTCGGCATCATCTATTTTGCTTCACATTTCAAAGATTAGCAGAAACAATCTCATTCTCAATGCTGTACAGTATCTATACACGTTATTACACACGCAATCATTTGCTCTGTTTTCTGTTATGGTTGCTTTAATTATGCGGACTACTTGACATCTTCCCATAGATACTTGGAGCGCATGCTTCTAAGTGTCAGAACGACACGTGTTTATTGTGGTAGAAATGACTGACGGACAGTCATTCTTTTTTTTGTTTTATCATACTTTATTCGATATACTTTCTTTCTCTGAACTGTGAGTGTGTTTTATCGTTCTAGTACATTTACAGGCCCACAACAACTGGTGAATAGATACAGCAAGGGATTTATTGAGAATCTTTATATTGACGCCACAACTGGCGACGACGTATATTATGTTTTTTTAGAGAACCTTAAAAAAGGACGAACGTGGAAAAATCTACGACAATTTCACCCGAGAACGTCGTAGTTCTAATAACTGGCTTTACCGGCGGACCAAAATAAAAATAAAAAACAGGTAAACGACCAGCTTATTTTTTCTCAAAGAAGAATGGTCATTATTTTTTTTTTTTGCTATTCCTGTACTATATTAGTCTTTTAACAAGAAAGAATACATGATATGCCCTCTTTCCCAAAGATAAAATCCTGCTACAGGAATCAAACAAAAAAAATATCTGTTGACTAAAGTGGTGACCACATATTTCACGGTTACGTGAAAAGTGTACAAAATAAGTGATTTCTTTTTGGTCGACAAAAACGCTTTAACACCTTCTTTCTATTTTTAACAGCGTAATATAAAATAAAGAACTGTACTGTATGAAGACACATTTTAAACATGAAAGAACTCGTAAACTTCCAAATGCAACAACAACAGAAACTCACGAAAGACAGTGAGAACAGTAACTAAAACATAGAGAAAGATTTTAGAAGCAAGCTTCTACTGGTACAACAGCATAAACTGGAGGAAACTCAAATAGAACAAAAGAGAAGCCGAGGAATAACTTATAGAACAAAAAAGTCTATAAAGACATTTTTAATGAAGTGGTATATTTGTTTGAAAAAATATTTAGCCCTCAGTTTTATTTTTTTCACAAACGGATGGCGATGACAACGCAACTTTCGCGTTAATCTTTGATAAACGATTTAACGATTTAGAATTCGCTGAAATGAGCGCGGATTACTTTTAAAGTTAAATCTTCGTGCAAGTGCTTGTATCAAGAAGAGACACATACATAAGCTGTAGTGTTCTAAACAAGTAAAAAAAATGAAACAGATTTTACATAACAGAAATTAGCCGGAGAATGACGAAGTTATAAAAGATTCTGATCGACATTTAAGAGTCGGACATTGCGCACATAAGAAAGCTATGTCAGAAAAAATATTCGAACACTCCTTCAAAAAAACTCTAAACAAAAAGATTGATTATTTTCACGCTCTTACAAAAACAAGCCAGAAAAATAAAAATATAGTATACATTACCGCCTAGCACCTGCATCTGCTGTGAACCCTTCATTTGGGTAACCGATTACCCATACAATTTTAAAACGTGTTTAACTTGTAATTAAGTCTAAAACAAAAGTTCACATTGCAAAACGAATAGAGTAAATAAAACTCTGGTTAAATCGACGAAAACGAACGAACATGGCGGCAAAATTATGAGAACATATGTACAAGTAAAATCCACGCTTATCAGGTTCTCAACATCGATGCGAGCCGTTACCGAACTGAAATTCTCCCAAAGTTTGCTGCAAATGAAAAAAGTGTTCTCGGCAGTTTCCTGTTCCTTACCTTCTACAGCGCATGCAAAAAGGATCCATCTTCACTCCATCTTTGAGGCAGAATATTCCATGCCAATCACAAGATTAGAGAGTATTCATTGTTGTTGAGATAACTTTGCCCTGACGCTGAACTACACTGAGAGCGAATCTCCTCCGCTGACAATTCCAGCCGTTTCTCAAGAGGAACTGAAGCGGTACGCTCTACTAGATCTTTATATACCCTCTTATTGAGAGGGACAAGCGCCTTTGTCCCCGGCAGCAATTTAGTTACGGTTCGGCATTCGGAGTAGAACTTTTATTCCCGCATTGGTCTACGACGGGATTCGACAAAGAAGTCAGGTATGATTGCGGGAAAGTCTTTCTCCACCGCAGGGAGCCAAGTAATACCTTTTGTGTAAGAGCGACCCCAAACAAACAATAGTTCGGCATGTCTATGTATGCCAGAGCTGGCATTCCGGAGCCCCCATTGTCAAGGCGTTGGGACAAGGCATGTGTACGGGCATACGAGTTCTTTCTTATTCAAAGAATTGAGAACGGCAAACGCGTGAAAGCCAAAAGGCTATATTCAGACAGTCGGTAAAGAATGAGAAGCCCTACCAGGAATTTTTTCTTTCGAATCGAAATTGCGACCCACAATTAAACCTTTGACTCCGATTAAGTTTCATTCAATCAACTGAAAATACCTCGAAGTGCGGCTTCGCTGCTCCAGACACCCAACCGGCTGTTGGAGTTACTGCAGTTAAGTACGGGCCCAGTAACTTTTACGCACCGAGCGAGTTGATTAACTTCCAGCCAGTGCCGATCGACACGAGGACAGTGACATCATCGGTGATAGCAGAAACCCTGGAACACCCTCTACCAGACACAGAGATTCCTCTCAGGACTGGTCTTGCCGCCCGTTCTTTTAATTTGCTCCAACGCTATTACGTAAAGCACCGACAGAAAACCAACGAACGCCTCTGAAAACATATTAACTTGCACCGCTACCGTGGGCAGCCGATACAGGAGGGAGACCCACTTGCGAAAGCTCATGTTAAATACAACTGGCTCTAAAAAAAAACAGGAAATAATGGTCAACCCTATTAAAAATCTTGTACTGGTCTTAAATGATAAGCGCGGATTTGCTGTTGTCTTCTATTCCTTTTATGATCGAGCGATTTTGAATCGATATTCCTTTACAGTAAAGTCCGGATCAGGTTCACTCAAATCACTGACAACGGTCTGCAAAAACGTGTAACTGTGTGGGTAGCAGAGGTATGTGTCAAAAAATAACAAACTCTCCTCATACACCGGTCCTTTTTCATCAGCAATATAATCACTCTCTATTTTACCTGACCAGGGATAGATCTCTAAGCGAACCAATGGTTGAGCACATCCTTCAGAAGAGGAATCAACATGGGCGACAGCCTAAAGTAGAATTCATAGGAAAAAACATAAAGTCACAGATACTTTTTTCGGTCGACATGCCTCAATGTGTAAATGATAGCAGGCTCCGTAACGAAGCCATCACAGCGAGCCGTTCGGGATGTGTAAGTTTTTTGAATCTGTAATAAATCAAGAAGTTTTCAGCCACGTGCTGACTGTAATATCACAAAGGATCAGCGAAACAATTGACGGAGATTTCATTTCTAGAGCAAAGGTTCATTATATATTACCGGCGTTTGATAGAAGTTGGCACATAGGTCTGCTTCACAGGTTTGCTTGTCATTGAAGATCTGGAACTGTTTTCTTAACCATCAAATCCTTTTTCTCTAAGAAGTTTTTATAGTAGTAGTTGATG
This sequence comes from Sepiola atlantica, assembly GCA_963556195.1. Lineage (NCBI taxonomy): Eukaryota > Metazoa > Mollusca > Cephalopoda > Sepiida > Sepiolidae > Sepiola > Sepiola atlantica. The sequence continues at coordinate 38,349,628 of OY744527.1, read as the reverse complement.
GACAGGAGTTTAAAGCACATTGCATCAATGTTGGTGTTACTCAAAGATCCATTATGGGCCGAATCCATCTTCCTGATATTAAAATAACATTCTAACAGCATTCGTTTATATATACGATGAGGACACAATCATCTATGGGAGCACTTCGAAGAGCATGAATGATACAAATAAATTAAGATTCTCTCTTTTCCGACCATGGATCACGTTGTGCAATAGATAAGGTGGATGGTTAAATTTAATACATCTAAAACCAAGCATCCAATTTTACCAACAAAGATCAGATCCTAATTTTGCCCACGTTTAAATAGGTGTAGCTTCACGTAAGGAGGCCCCTCGTTTTGATAAGCTTCTACGACTGACCTTCACTCCAGATCTGAAGCTGATGTATCTGGAAACATGGATTGATCATTCTACCGCTTCACAAAGTATATCATTATTAATGGAATCCTCTACCTGTACAAGAGTCAGATACGACCATATATGGTGCACTGTTATCACACTTGGGGATATGCCGCTTAGGCCAATTCCTTCTGCCTGAACAGAACAAACTATCGACTTCAGAATCTAGTGGGTGATGTTGGCCTCCCTTCCCTACAACATATTTCTCATAAAAAGAAGTTGCTAATCTTTTTCTGCTCTATCGTTATTTACATCGTAGTTGCTCGACTAAGCTCCAATCTCTGGTTCCCTCCAGTAAACTATTCACAGCAAAAACGCTTCCAGCTATAACCATTGTAAATATTTTTATTCTTCCTCTGTATATCTAAAACTAAACGGAACTTTCATGAGCAGATTTGTATTTCCAAAATTTTCCGTCTGTAGAACGCAATGCCCGGGGCTGTTTCCAAGTTTACTACAATATGGTCGTTTCTAAATTCCATGTTAAAAACTTCACGTTTAGGTGTCGCATTAAGTAATCAATTTCAGCTGAACACGTTAAGGTGTTTTTCTGACCATCAATATCACAAAAAACATTAACCCTTGTCCTCGAATAGCTTTTAGGCCCTAATGAGCGGTGACTGTATAATAAAAAAAATAACAGTAGAAAGTAGGATTGAAAGGTTTTTCTTAATGTAGTTTGAAAATTCACACATTGAAAACGTTGACGGAATAGCAATAATAAGGAGAATATTTTTTTAGAATATTTTGAAAACCTGGACACGCGAATTATTTTTTTTTTCAAATAAATTATTTATTTACTTTAAACACGTGAGCACTTTCGATGATAAACATAAAACAAGTTTTTAAGTAAATAAATAATTTATTTAAAAAAACAAATAACTTGCGTTGTCCATGTTTTCAAAATATTCTTAAAAAAATATACTCCTCATTATTTTTTTTTAATATTTTGCATTGACCCACAATACGACCTCGGTGAGATTTGAACACTTTTTACGCACTTTTGACCGTATTTTCAGTATTTCTACCTGGAAACCGAAATAAAAAGACTAGGTCTAAACATCAGTTAGATAACGTTTACATTCACTATAGACATTGAATAAGAATGGAAGTGTTCGTTGTTTTATTGTATATTTATATGTATCTATAATTATAGAATACACAGATAACGTCTAATATCCAAGCTAGTTCAAACATGTCTCAGGAAGTACTGGTTAACATTTACACAGCTGTATAGCTAAAATAATATTTAATTAGACGTGCGTATTTCTTTCTTTTCCACATATTACATATATTTTATAGTTAATTGAAATCTTACCTGTCGCGTTTAATTCATGTGCTCCAATGCAGAATTTGCTAACGGCAAATAGAGCATAACGAATTTCAAAACGACTGCTTACATCAATTGATTGATCGACTACAAGATATAATCTGACTGATGTTTCTCACGAGTAATACCATACCGCGGCTCGCACAAGAAGACATGTAATAAACAATACCTTTAATAGTACAGTTACCGAATGGTCGTAATCGTATGGAACGAGCAGTTTTATATGGACCTTTTGTTTTCTTGTCTATATTGATTCGATATGCATTTTGAGTTGAAACTAGCCTGTGTAATTTTTAAAAAATAAATAAAATGGTATCATCTTTATTGAAATTGATCCAAATGAGCTAAAATCAATTAATATGAATAGCTGATACGTGGAGTCACCTGTGAAATTGATCATGCGGAAACTGAAAGATATACTTTTCTTCATGGGAAAAAATATGCACTCTAAATTGTTATAATACTACTATTTGCTTATATATATATATATATATATATATATATATATATATATATGATATTAATCGAATAAGATAGTAAAATGAAAAATTAATAATATTTTATTAAAGTTCAAAAACAATGGGTGATATTTGAAGTTTAATCAACTCTTATTAATATGTTATGTTATTATGTTATTCAATTAATAGTATTGCTCTATACACTATATTGAGCTTTGTTTTTAAACCTGATAACCTACTGGTCAAATATATTATTACTATCTTTAAAGTATTAACTTACTCTCTCTCTCTGTCTCTCTCTCTGTCTGTCTGTCTCTCTCTCTCTCTCTCTCTCTCTCTCTCTCTCTCTATATATATATATATATATATATATATATATATATATATATATATATATATGATACAAACATTGTGAAAAATAACAGAATTCGTTTGTTTTATTATCCCTTTTTTATTTTTTTTATTTTTATAATGGTACTTTGTGTATTAAAATTAGAAAAATCAGAATAAATGTCACATATGTGTCACGAACTTTACTAAGTAAATACACACAATATATGTATATATATATATATATATATATATATATATATATATATATATATATATATTATATATAATGTGTAAAGTGAGAAAATAAAAAATTATGTGTTTAAAGTATATCCTATCTTGAATAGTCAATGATTGATATATGAGATAGAGCAATATCATGAGATGAGGATAAAAATCGAATAAAATATAATATTTATTAAATCATCAATTGTTCAAACAAGAGTTATATAAAGTATACTGATTTATTTCTTTAATACATAGATTTTAAAAGATATGCTCTTTTCATCAGAAGTAATTCGACGGATACTTCAGATACATTTACTGTAATGCAAATGTTTTAAAATGTAAAAATAATCTCTCTCTCTCTATATATGTTGTATATATATAAATATATATATATATATATATATATATATATATATATATATATATATATATATATATATATAAATGTATATGTCTATTAAAAAGACAGGCGATTTTGTAAATGATATATTTAATTTCATATAAACATTGAGCAACACTTGACATAACTCTATTTGCTTATTTACAAAGAGCTTTATATTATGCTAAGGTAATAACAAGCGACACCATACACTACAGTGTTTAACTTGAGAAGAGGGGGTCATATAGTAATCTACAGTGAACGTGTGTAGCTGTATCACAGATCCTCATGGGGGACAAGAGCAGCCCCCATCCTTAGCTCACGACCATTTAGTAGATAGTCAATATCTCTAACCATGGGATTGGATTAGCGCTGTTGTAAAATAGTGTATGCAGTGCTGTGATATAAATATTGGCCGCCACGTGACAGTGCTCTATTTGTTTATTTAAAACAGGGGTTGCATTATGCTTAAGTAGTAGCAAAATATAACATTAATCACAGTGTTCACCTTTAGAAGGGGTAACTATAAATGACTATGTATATATATATATATATATATATATATATTTATATATATATATATATATGTATATATATGTGTATATATATATGTATATATATTTATATATGTGTATATATATATATGTATATATGTGTATATATATACATATATATATGTATCAGAGAGTGAGAGAGAGAGCTCTTAGTTTGACACTCTTACGTCTGTGTGTAATAATAATTCACTATTTATTTAAGATAATTGTTATTTAGTCCACTGTAATAAATTCAATTTAAGCACTTTTCCAGATGTTAAAAATAGACTGTCACTTAGCTTGACATCGTTCGTAGAACACTCCCGATTGTCTGGTGCCTTCTGTCTAAAGGCAGAACTAAACCTTAATTTGGTATAATCACGTGATAATTCTCAGTGGATGTGGGGATAGAGCGATAGCTTACGGAGTCAAGTCTCACTCTGCCAACTGTGTTCGCACCTTCTAAATATCTGAAATTGTCACTCCTTATACTGATGAGGACAATAAGCTTCAAACGCTGGCGTCTGTTGGTAATTATTTGATATTTATTTATAAATAAATATACATATATATATATATATATATATATATATATATATATGTGTGTGTGTGTGTGTGTGTGTGTAGGTTTATATATGAACACATAAAATAATTATTTCATCTTCAATGTAGCCCTTACACTAATGTCGAAGTCGTTCCATGGATATTTGGTATATTGAATAAAAAATATACGGCAACATGCCCTGCAAATAACACTGTACCAAGTGTATATATATATATTCTAACGTGTTATGGCATTCTGTGTTTCATTATTTTATGTTTTAATATCCATACTGGTATGAACCAAATAGATGAATCTCTCTCTCTCTCTCTCTCTCTCTCTCTATATATATATATATATATATATATATATATATATATATATATGTATATATGTATATATATATATATATATATATATATATATATATATATATATATATATAGAGAGAGAGAGAGAGAGAGAGAGAGAGAGAGAGAGAGAAGGAGAGAGAGAGAGATTTTTCACTTAGAAGATATTTTATTCATTGAAGACCGGAATAAGTCCAATAAAAATAAGCTCGATTACAGGGTACAGAGCATTTATATGTGTTTTTTTTTAAAGTTTACCAAAACATTTCCTTCACGAAATCATTCATCACCGCAAAATACTTTTTTCCTTTCAAAGTGTATTTATTTATTCATCAGATTTATCAAAACTCTTTAATTTTGATAAATCTGATGAATAAATAAATAAACTTTGAAAGATAAACAGTATTTTGTGGTGATACATGATTTCGTGAACGAAATGTTTTGGTAAAATAAAAAAAAACAGACACGTATATATATATATATATATATATATATATATATATATATATATATATCTTATGTTTATATTTAATGTGTACATTGTTAATATATAGCAGTTGTATATTGATTATTCCACACACACGAAAATTATTCTTTACAAATCGTTTTTGAATATTTCTGTAACCATGTTTCATTATTTAATACTGATGTAATTATATTGATAAAGATTAAGATGTCAGTGGGCAATACATATGTCATCAGCATACTGGTATATGGCATTGGCGCTTGAACCATGCATGCCGGCAACAAATTGCGTCTGTAATTTCCACAATTGTATAGTTCATATGTTGTATATTGTTGCCGTTCTTAAAAATATCTCCATTCTATAGATATCCGCATGGAACGCATATTTAATGATATTATTCAAATTGAAATATAGTTGTCTATGTACTCTGGTTAATCTAGTTTTCGAATATATCTGGTTATGGAGGGTCTCTCTCTAAAACCTTCGTAAGGGTGTGTGACATATTTCAATTCTATAAACACACAGTGCGGTCGCAGGCCCCTCGATATTATTCAACCATCGTTAAACAGAATTTATAATTCACTTTGATCCCAGTCCACAGAACAAAAAAGTGTATTTTACTTTGAATTTTATGTTCAGCATTAGTCGAAATACAAAAAAAATTTTTTTTTTTCATTGAATCTTTGACAGTAGGATAATCTCATCTTTTAAATAAAGAAGTGGAAGCTTATAACAACATACGGACATGCAATTGTATCAGCGTACGTACTATTATAGATATAGTAATATTATATTAAGTTAATATGCCAGCCTAAACAACCCTATCAAGTTAAAATACGGGAACGCTAAGATTGACAAGACCCCAGAGAATTTCTAATCGTAGATATGTACACGTAATGCTGGAAGGGTCACTCAGATAACACGTGGATATATGAAGTTCGCTCTGAGGGAATACAAGAATAAGCACGATTGCGTAAGAAAACATATCCATTACGAAAATGGGAAAATATCAAATTTAGCAACACCAAACGATAGTGTACTAGTTGCAGTACACGTAAAAGCACCTGTTCATTATACCTCGACATACTCGGTCCCTTAAATAGTTGTGTAGGTGTCGCTGCCTATAAGTACATCAAAATCAATACGTCTGAAAATATATGTTAGCAGAGAATAAAATTGTAGAAATAAACACATTTGGTCAACAGGTAGATACATGACAAATGCTATTCCACCATAGTTACCAACTTTCTTTCACGCTTAAGCTCCTCAACCAATAAGAGAAATCAAATTGTATAAAAAGGTTCCATGCCGCTGATGAGTTGTACGGGGGCGTCGGACGTCCGCTTGGGTTGATAGCTATAGTCCATCTCGTTTAGAATGTAAGTAGTTTAGCGGAAGTACATCCGGCGCAGAGTATTTTCATTTAATAATAGATCACTCGCTTCACATAGGATCTGTAGAAGTTAAATATACCATTTTTGGAGTGGCGTCTTCACGTCTGTATTTATCTGACTGGCCTTGTTAGAGACTAAGTAGAAACAGAGTGAGCAAGTTATCAGTTAAAAATACATACCTCTTAATACACCAGTTTTATAAGAATAGAATCGGGTCCAGAAGGAGTTAGGAACACAGGCATATAAAATAGGTTTATTCGGCCGCCAGTCATGCAATATAGAATAACATTGAGGATATGAGTTTCATCTTGCTCCGCAACACCATTGCAAGCGATTGGTCGCAGTTACATCTTTAAAGGAACTGTTTGTAAAAATTGTGGAACGGCATTAGGCAGCAATTGGAAAAGGCGCGCACGCAGTGTTCTAATTGCTCGTGTATAACTAAGCCAGTGTGAACATGTATTTGTTATGTCGCTGAAGCGCGTACCGATCACTACGTGAGTGATTAAATGTAAGTGCAAAAGATACAAGATCTAAATTATCCAACTGCTACAGAACATCTACTTACATTGAATTAAAATAGTCTGTTAAAATGTAACAAACCTAAAACACTCAAATTTATAAAATCTATGAAATTGATTTTTCTTCCGATGAAAAGGGCGACCTAAAGGCTTAATCCTGATGTGCTACTGCACCGAAATATAAGTGAGAGCGCCACTTATTTGACCTCATTACACTGTTTACTCTTGAAGCCTATCTTATAATGTTGAGCGTTTAGCAAGAAGGCATCAAGTTTCATGTATGAGTCTTTCGTATAACGCGACCTATGATTGAACCCCGATATATCAGCCCATTAGAGCACAGGTAACCAATTATGCCAAACACATGTTCCTATACATTCCTAAATTTTTACTTTACATTTTCTTCTAAATTATAGGTAAAATTATTTCGGTTAAAAGTTCTACGTAAAAAGTTTAAGTTGAAGGTTAAAAGTTGAAGGTAAAAAGTAAAAAGTTGAAAGGTTAAAAGTTAAAAGTCAAAAGTTAAAAGTTCAACGTAAAATATTAAATGTTGAAAGTTAAAGGTTAAATGTTAACGGTAACATGGTTCCAGTTTAAAGGTGGAATAGTGTTGGTTAAAATGTTAACGTAAACTGTTAAAGTTGAAGATAAAAAGTTAATGGATAAAAGTTTACGGTTAAACGTTAAAGGTACCATTGTTTTAGTTTAAATGTTAAATTGTTTCGATTAAAGTTTAAAAGTCAATGGTTAAAAGTTAAAAGTAAACAAGTGTTAAGTTAAACGTAAAAGGTTAAACGTTTAAAAGTTAAAGGTAAAATTGTTCCAATTTAAAAGTAAAATGATTTCGGTTAAAAGTTTAAGTTTTCGGACGAACCCACTGATAGCACTTTAAAATCCTATACCCGATGTTAAAGAAAAATATATTAAGTACAATTACATATATTTAAACCCCTTTTGCCCTCAATTTAATTTCAAACCATCAACACTGCCTGCACAAAACCACATTTCACCTATTTCTCGCCCAAATTAATATCACTTTTCTCTTTCCCTTTCGTTTTCTTTTTCCTTCTCCTCATTGTCATATTCTCAGCACATTTCAACAATTTCCTTCAAACTTACTTATATTCACACATTCCTGACATAGGACCGCGAGTCAATTCTCCAACCCTCCAAAAATGTCACACCTAACCACAACAAACTATCCCCTCTCCCCTCACCCATCTGACCCTTTCGACTACTTCTTTTACACTGTTACCCACCTATCCCGCCTAGTTTCAAATCATCTTCATTTCTCCAATTTTTGTCTAAAACTATGATACTTCCTACACACAAAATACACAGAGCTTCCCCTTCCCTCCTCGTTACCCAGCCCCTCAAAATCGATGCTACACCTCACCCCAACAAACACCTCAGAACCCCCTCCCATCTCTCTCATTATAAGACAAATTAACTAACACTCCCACCCTCCCCTGTTTCACTCACAGCCATCTACATTCATTTCGCTCTCTGCCACTGACTTCTCTCAGCCCGGACCTTGGCCCTGCGCTCCCAATAGTGGCTACTACTTATTCTCATCAACCCATCATATCAACCCAATATTTCTATGTAGTTGCATGACATTTTTCTTAAAATTATTATCCTGAGAAAGTCTTACAAATAAAGACGACACGTTGATGAATACAAAAAAAACATCTTCTGGTTTTTCTTTTTCATTTCCCATATATATATATATGTATAAAATTATATTCATAAATAAATATAACATTTTTATTTTACCTACCGACGACGTCGTTTTGAGCTTCTGCTCTTACCACTGTAGGGATGTAATTATTTAAGGCGGTCACAATGCGCGAACTCGGTTCAGAGAGTCCACACGCTTTCGCTCTATACTCTTGCCCATAGGAAATTACCACGTTATACGGGGACATAAAGTTATATTTTCGCCAATAAAAACGGACAATAAACATAAAGGATGAATGTAGAATAAACGAACGTAATCGAAACTTCGCTTTGTAGCTTAAGTGAATGTCTATTTTTTTTAATAACTCCCAAAAGTGATTAATTTTAATTTCCTTAGAGGGCTTTTATAATAATATTCATACATAAATAAATATTAAATTATATTTTACCTGCAGACGACGTCGTTTCGAGCTTATGATCTCATCAGTGAGAGGAGAGGTAATATCAGACTGTCACAAAGCGCGGACCCGGTTCACAGAGCCACATTTGACTCAGTACGCTTTCGCTCCGTCCTTTAGGTCATAGGGAATTATCACGTGATACTAAGAAATTAAGTTATATTCATACCAATCAATGATATATATATATATATATATATATATATATATATATATATATGTGTGTGTGTGTGTGTGTGTGTTTGGGTGTGTGTGTGTGTGCCTGTGTGTGAATGTATGTGTATGTTTTCACAACCTATTCTGCTTTCTATTCTTCGTTTGGCGATTACTCAGGAATGATATAGATTATATGCGTGTTTAATGTTTGATGCATTATGAGGAAATACTGTAGTTAAAAGATGCCACGTATCCATCCTATCCGTAAGTTCCAACTAAACTCATACACAATATGCACCAAGGATATAGATTGCTTAATATTAACTAAACCAGAGTAGAAAGTAGCCCTTGGATTTACTTTCAGCATAATCCTTACTTTCGTTTACATTATTTTGTCTAGTAGTCCGTACATTTAATAAGCGATGTGACTGACAAAGGGGGAATAAGTGCTGTTTTCTGGGTCGCAATCTATCAACCTAACAGTAAGTGTTGTATATTTTTAACTTTGAAATATTATTTTTTTAGCTTTGTTACATGAAGATGCTTTATATTTTGTCTTGAGCGATTGCTCTTAAAAAGTATACTTAAATCATTTATTGCTCATTTGCAACAAAGCCCTTACTTCTATATATGGAGAAACAAATAATATTACCAGTCGTGTATAAATTTTCTTCAAGACGAGAAAAAACATTTATCTTTCTGCTGGAAATAAATATCATCGCACTGACTTGATATACATTTGTGTGGAACATTACAACATCATCATTACATACGTGACAGCCGACTTGTATTAAGTTCTTCTATTTCGGCTGAAATTTCAAAGTTTCGTGCTAACTATATTCACTATCTCAGTTTTCGCTGTCGTTTATGTTTTGGAAGACAATGTATACATTTTGTAATGGTTACTGTGATAGTTGTCTATTGTGACAGAACAGTAACGCCATCTCCAATTGTACATTCATTGAATTGCCTGATTCTCATAGCATGAAGAATCTTCAAAATAATGGCAAGATAAGTAGAGAAAGACTAGTATTATCCCAGAATTGTCACCCCCGAGACTAGATGTACTGGTGTAATCTTAGATGTGTCCATCTCCAAGACTAGGTGTACTCAGTGGCGTAGCTAGACCTTTTGCCGCCCGGGGCGGTAGTAAAATTTGCCGCCCCCCCCCCCGGCATTTGGGTGCCCGGAAAATTCGTCCATGGATAATTCGCCCATGGATAATTCGTCCATGGAAAATTTTTTGCTAGGTAGGAAAACTGGTCCATTATTATTAAGTTAACATTATTCTTAATTTTCATACCTTGCGAAAATTAGTTCTACGGTATCTAATTTTCCTAAATTCCATTAAATTAAAATTAAAATATGAAAACTGATTTTTAATATTTTTTATTCATTTGAGATTTTATCTGTTTTCCTTTTGTTTTAAGTAGATGGTGGGGGTTGCCCGGGGTGATTTTGTCCGATCCCCCAGCTAGCAATTGTAAAGTTTACAAGGAGTTATAAAAAGTATGCTACAAAAACAAACGTTTGGACAGTAATAAAATTAATGAATTCAAACTTTCGCATCTAATGTTATTTCCTCTTTGATGTCGGTGTATATACACCCAAATATCCAACTTTCTTTTCGCACCTATTCGATAAAAATTTATATGAAAGCTTGTGTACATGCAGCTTCAGTAGCGGTTCACTCTGTTACATTTTTTGGCACACTGGACCGGTTATTCTCGTTCTTTTCTGCATCTACACATCGCTGGGACATCTTGATTCAGTTGCCCGGTCTAAGTATCAAACGGACTGTGGATACTAGATGGAGTAGTCGAGCAGATGCTGTAGATGTTGTGATAAAAACAATATTGGAAGTCGTCATTGCCCTGGAACAGCTCACAGAAGAAGGAGAAAATGCAACCACAAGATCAGATGCATCTTTAATTCTCAACTCGGTACTATCGTTTCCGTTTCTTTTATTTCTGAACCTTTGGAAAACTATTCTCCCAGAAATCAATGATGCCCAGAAATATCTTCAAAAAAAAGGGCTGGATCTGCAACAAAGTTCTGTCAGGCTGACGGCGTTGAAAGATTTCCTTCTTCAGAATAGAGAAAAGATAGTGGACACTGCAATAGACGAGTCAAAAACACTCTGCTCTGAAATGGGGATAAGCATGGAGCGTCGTATTCGCAAAAAGAAACGAATGGATGGTGAAGGATTGACTGATGCAGCGCTGAGTTTTGATACTGAGTTGAGACGGGAAATGCTGTCTGTCATAGACAGATTGACTGAAGAAATATCTTGCAGATTTCAACAAGTTCACAATCTTGCAAATAAATACGCTTTTCTTATACCGTCAAATCTGCTTGATGATAATTATGATTGTCAGCTTGGTGGATTTGACGAAGATATAGAAAAAGAGAAATTCTTTGCTGAAAAGAAGAGGTTACAGTATGTTGTAAAAGCTTCAGAAAAAGACAAAATCGATGGACCTCTTGAACTTTTGAACTTTATACAAAGATACCAACTTGGGGATTCCGTCCCTAATATTGTGATCTTGCTGAGAATTTTCCTCACCAGAGCTATTAGCGTTGCTAGCTGTGAGCGCTCTTTCTCAAAACTGATGCTCATAAAAAACTACCTTAGATCAGCAATGAGCCAGACAAGACTTACAGACTTGGCAATCCTCTCAATAGAGAGGGAACTTGTCGAGGAAGTGAATTTTGATAGAGTCATTGATTACTTTGCCGAAAAAAAGGCGCGAAAAATCTGTTTGTAAATTTTCAACCGACTTGATGCCTTGCGACAGTTCTCTCACAAAAAATAAATTTATAGCCTTATGTGCCATTCATAAATACATTTGTTTAAAATATATTAAAACTATTTTTAAAAGAGTTGAAACGTTATTAACAACAACAAATTTCTGAAAACCGAGCGATTACACACACGGATTTAAAAAAGCACCGATACAAGACGTTTTTTCTCTTCAGAGGGCTCGCCCTCTTAATAATAACATTATGAAGACAAAGAAAAGAAAACTACATCGGACTATTCTCTCCTTGATACATCCATGTTATTTGGCGAAAATTCGGACTTTAACAACAACGACAAAAAAGTAAATAAAAATGATTTTATCATTTCATAACATTTTCAGGTTTTCAAATGTTCTCATTTAAATTTATTATTATATAAAATTATAGTATAAAATTTCATATTTTTTGTTAACTTTTGTTTTTTTAAATTTTTTTCTCTACTTTCTATTTTTACCCTCTCAAAATGCCGCCCCCTCAGGTGTGCCGCCCGGGGCGGCCCGCCCCCCTCGCTACGCCAGTGGGTGTACTAGTGTAATCTCAGAATTGCCCCTCTCCAAGACTAGATGTACTGGTGTTATCTCAGAATTGTCCCTCTCCAAGACTAGATGTACTCGTGTTATCTCAGATGTGTCACTCTCCAAGACTAGATGTACTAGTGTAATCTCAGAATTGCCCCTCTCCAAGACTAGATGTACTGGTGTTATCTCAGATGTGTCCATCTCCAAGACTAGATGTACTCGTGTAATCTCAGAATTGCCCCTCTCCAAGACTAGATGTACTAGTGTAATCTCAGAATTGCCCCTCTCCAAGACTAGATGTACTGGTGTTATCTCAGATGTGTCCATCTCCAATACTAGATGTACTCGTGTTATCTCAGATGTGTCCATATCCAAGACTAGATGTGCTCGTGTTATCTTAGATGTGTCCATCTCCAAGACTAGATGTACTGGTGTTATCTCAGAATCGCCCCTCTCCAATACTAGATGTACTGGTGTTATCTCAGATGTGTCTATCTCCAAGACTAGATGCACTAGTGTACTCTCAGAACTGTCCCTCTCCAAGACTATATGTACTGGTGTTATCTCAGAATTGTCCCTCTCCAAGACTATATGTACACACATACACAAAAGTATAGTAACTGTTCTGATATGCAGCTTCATCTTTGTTGTCTTTAGTCAATGCACAACTCCTAATTAAGGATGCTCCCCAAGACTTTCACTCTAATTCTCAGTAGTCTCTTCCGCCTACAACTTGCTTTGTTTTGGGATGACTAAGTTATAAAGATAAAAAATAAACATCCTTATAGACGTAAACTATTGTTATTTATGTCCCAATCCAGCGAGCCCTATTTGGGGAGCCAGGGTCTCCCTACATTATAAATAGGTCATGTGTCTAACACTGTCCTCGTAGGGAGAAAAGTAAATAAGAACTGACTGCACAGCCTATAATAGAAAAGGCAATCTAATATAATATATAGCAAGAATAAGGATATATGGAGGCATACCGTTGCCACATCTAAAAGAGATGCAGTAGTCAATACACCACTCGAACCCAGCACACCATGCTCGCAGTTTATATCCGTAATTATTTTTAAATATATATTTAAATGTAAATATATATACATATATATATAATATGTATCTCAACGAAATCCCTTTTCCATCTTTAAAACTTTCCATTCACATAACATTTTATCAACAGACATTAACCAACTGGTTAGACTCCATATTTTGTAAACCTTTTTTAAACGCACACTCTTACTTTCCATCACTTTATATTTTTTTTGAAATTTTGAATTTTGGCTTTTCTACTGTCAACTTATCTATCTATATAATTTCTTCGGATTATAAGATTTTAATATTTGAAAAGTCTGGCTTAAGGATATAAAAATATGTCTTTTATCGAGTACACCTTGCATTGAACAATCGAAGATGAAATAGATTTGTCATCCGTACATCTTTAACTCTTTTCCTTTATTTATCGTTAATATGCATACATATATATATATATATATATGTATATATATATATATATGTATATATATGTATATATATATATATGCATATATATATGTATACATATGTATATATATATATGCATATATATATATATATATATATATATATATATATATATAACGTTGTATATAGTAAAGTAAAGTAAATTTTTCCGCCTGCATTAAAACATGATAGGATAATAACCAAAATCGTCATACGGTAATATGTACCGTCAGCTAATTAGGCTAAAATCTTATGCATGTTTCAATAAAGTATTCAGTAATTTCGTCTTTTTTAATATTTATTATATTTTGTCCAGATTACGAGACTCTTCCAAATAATTTTCCATTACATGAGGTGTCATCTGTATTTACTCGCTACTATTAATCCACCCTCAACGTCAGCAAACTCACCACGCGCTATTTTTTCAGGAAATAAAATTTAAACAAACATGGTTATTCAAGAAGACTAAACGAAGGCTTTACAATCGCATTATTTAAAAACAAAAATGTTCGCTAAGAGTTAATGCTTTTTCGATGATTTTTTAATTAAAGTTAATTTTTTTCTTATATTATTCATGTAAAGATAACATTTATTCAAAAATTAAACATTAAATGTAATCCTCAGTACTGTCAGAACATTAAGTAAACCTTTTTCATAGCCCAGAATTGAGCGGATAAACCAATGACCAAACATGGCAGTTTATGTTGTCATCTTTCGTGTACGTAAATTATCATGAATTCATACTTTTTTCAATATACACGCTACACTTAGGTACTTTTTCAGAAATAAGTTAGATCGTAAGAAAACCAAGCGCTCGAAAAACGTAAACACTTTTTTTGCTGAGTTTTGTTTCACAAGACAAGTCCGAAAATTAGATTCTGCAGGATCATTCTATATTAGATACATTCTCACATTCTTAGAACAATATTTTCGATATAAAATATTAAACACAATTTGATTTCATCTGTTACATTTCTGGACAGGAAAACTATCTATTTGACTACTTCACAAACATAGTAATTAAAAACTATTTTCATTATACTTTGTTGAAGATCCCGTTATTCAAGCAAAATAAAACTTGCCTGAGTATTGAAAGATTTCATCGTAAGCGAAATGAATAACATTTTCTTCGGAAATATACTGTATTGGCTACATAATTCGAACCATATTCCTGAAGATTGTGTCGATTCACTGGGTTTCCCATGCATATTAAACACAATACTTAGCAAAACGCTGAAAAGAACATGCAAACTCTCGCTAATAATTATCCATTACATATGTCTCCTTAACTCAGAAATAAAAACACAGTCATTTTTGCTAAACGTTTACTATTAGATATTTCTTCTTAACGCAAATAGATCACGCGTTACTACATTACCACCTCTAACAAAAGACTAATTCTTAAATTTTATGATTTGTTAATTTTTGAACTCTGCACTTCTCCAACCTAACACACAATCATCCCAATAACATAGCGTATCCTCCCATGTGCACCTAATAACTTCATTAACCCATACTACTTAATGTAAATTAAGAACTGACATTACTCTTCTAAACTCAACTAATCCTTATTCTCCTCTACCCCAACACCCTAATTCATATAACCTTTTAAAGTAATTAGCTAACCCCTTTTACATAACTATCCATTGCCTTTCTTATATCCCTTTTTGCATACACTCCATCGACTCTGTGGACGCCGCGCTCTACCGACAATGTTTTCTCATAATGTAATATAAATGCCATATGTGATCACTTCGGTTACATTATTCAAACCAATCACACCATATTTTGAATGTTGGCTATTCCTCTGCCAACTTATCCATCTATGTGATTCCTCTGGTGATAAGATTTTGATATTTGAAAAGCTTGGATTTATCTTGGACATGTTCTTATCGAGTACCCCTTGCATTGAACACTCGAAGATGAAATAGATTTGTCATCCGGACATCGTTATCTCTCTTCCTTCATTTTTCTTCATAGAAATATATATATATATATATATAAGAGGACTGAAATATTGTGGAGACTGAATGCGCTAAATACAGAAAAGACAACAACAAAATTAACAGATGAGAGATTGACCGGTTTTGATCGGATAAGCATTTTTAAAACAAAATCGGTCAATATAGAGAGTTTAATTCTTTAATCTATTTTGTCATGTATCTATGTCTATATATACATATACATATATATATGTATATATGTATGTATATATATATATATATATATATATATATATATATATATATAATATATATATTTCAGTAATGATAACAATAGAAGTAACCACATATGAAATAATAATAACAATAATGAACGTAGTTGTAGAGATAAAAATGAATGCCCGTTGCAGGAAAATTGTTTACGTAAAAATATAGATTTTTCAGAAACTGTGTTCCCAGAAGAAATCCGAATTAAAAAAAAACAACATAGATTGTAATTGTATTGATTTTCAGAACAATCTCAGTCCCCACAAAAGTTCATTTAATAACCCAGATGCTAATAAAATATGTACCAAGTATATAATATGTGTAACAAAATATATAGTTCCTGTGATAAAATGTAGCTATTAGAAAATTAGCTATGTTTATGTTCACTGATATATAATGTTTTGTTTAGTCAGTGAGATTACATAGGTTTTTATTGTATTTTTTTTGTTCAAACGGATCAGTTTGTGAACAATCTTGTAAATAAAATATAAATTACTTGAAAATATAGCAGTACAATTAAAGCATCGTTTGATGATTATAATTATATTGATGTATAGAATTGTAGTGAACTAATGAAATGCGGAGGGTGCGTCTGAAATAAACTTAAAAAGAAATAACGAAAAATAATACAGCTATTATTAATTGTAAGTGCTACAATATATTAATGCGGCTCACATTTTAAAAGAAATAAGTTATAAAATGAGACTTTTTAATAGAGGCTGATAATAATCATACTACTACTACTACTACTACTACTACTACTACTACTAATACTAATAATAATAATAATAATAATAATAATAATAATAATAATAATAATAATAATAATAATAATAATAACAATAATGTTTTTGAACATTCAAAATCCAGCTCAATCTTTCTAAGCAAAAACAAGAGATTCCTGTTGTAATTGAAACGCTACGAACCACAACGAAAAGCCACCATGAATGGCTTAAACAGATTGACGAGGCAATTTCTTTTCCAATTCTGCAAAAGGCTAGCCTGGTATGAACGGCGAAAGTGTACAGCTTGAGTGTCTAAAGTCAATAGAATTTTACTTGATGTTCAAAAGAGAAAACTTCCACTAAAAAACATCAAAAAGTTAAGACTATTATAAAATAATAATAATAATAAGAAGAAGAAGAATATGATATTAATAATAATAATAATAGTGGTAGTAGTAGTAGTAATGTTAATAATAACAATTATCATGATGATGATGATCATCATGATGATGATGATGACGACGACGATAATAATAATCATAAGCATGATAATAATAATAATAATAATAATAATAATAATAATAATAATAATAATAATAATAATAATAATAATAATAATAATAATAATAATAATAATACATGCAACAGTGGTTTATCTGCTGGGTAAACGTTTATTCAAATAATACTGCTAACACATATAGTTATAAGTCGGTTAAGTGGTAGAACCTCACTAAAATTGCAACTAATAGATTAAGTAACATTCTTATGATTTCAATATTATTCATGAAAATGATGTAAAGATGACTTTTTATGTAATAGCATTTCATTTAAATATTTAGATACTTACAAGTCAAAAAAGAAATAGTTTTTGGCCTTTTTAACTTGTCCTCATATATAGTTTTCTTCACATTTTTCTTTTCTTTTCTGATTTTAGAATGATAGTTATAGAGTGAAAGAGAGGGGGCGTTCGTTTTGACTGGCAATGAGCTGGAGTTCATTGATGTAATGTTGAGGGGTTACCAGACAGTGATAGATAAACTAGCAAGACCAATATATTCTGCTTGCACATTACCTTCGACTGGACTTTATTTTTTTTTTCTCTTTTTTTTCTCTTTTTCCAACTCCTGCTTTTTTTCTGGTGACAAATGCATGTTTTTTCTATTTTTATTTTCATGCAGTCTTTGAAGAAATTAAATATCAGCCAAACGTTGCTTAATAAACGTTTACTGCACTAGTGTTTATTTAACTGTATATATATATATATATATATATATATATATATATATATATATATATATTTATATATATATATATATATATATTTATATATATATGTATAAAATTTAAAGTTCATTTTTTTAAGCATCTAATTGAAATTTAATAAAGAATAAGGTAAAATAAATATCTTTGAAGCATTTAAAGATGCGATATAAATTTTAAAAGAAAATTAAATCGAAACCGATTTTTAAAATCTTTTTTCGGTTTCGAAACTTGATGGGTGGCTGAATTTATTCACATATAAAGAGGAGAAACAAGGACTATAACACATCGTAAATTTAGAAAATATAGTAATATAAATAGAAATCCTGATTATAAAGATGGAGAGTGTAAGAATGATTATTTATATAGAATATAAGAAATACAAATATAAGAAATAAAGACAGGGCTTATATAGAGAGTAATTCAATTAAATAATAAGAATCAGTATAATGAACAATGTTTTAAAAATAATAATTAGAAAATCAGAAAATAATTATTAGATAATAATAATTGGAAACACATTCTAATAAGAAAAAAATAGTTATTAGATAAAATAAACATGTAACAATAAAAACCACAGTAATTATAAAATGAAAAATTGGATTTAGATACACCTTGACAGTTCCTATATACATATAAACACAACACACACACACATATATATATATATATATATATATATATATATATATATATATGTACATTTACATTTACACACATATACATGTATACACAACATATAAGTAGTAGACAATTGAAATTGTTTGATGTAGAAGACAATCAATTATCTGTATATAGGAATATCACATTTTTATATATATATTTGCACATATAAAATATAAACCAGAACAATAAATAAAACAAACACAGAAACAGCAAATGAATAATTAGAAAAATATGAAACCGTAGGTCATTTATGGTTATATTAGAAACACATAAAAAATAATACATTTAAGGCGACCATGTGCGGTAATCTTTTAATGACCATCAGAGACAGTCTTTATAAGATTATAATATTTAAAACTCAATACATCGCTGGCACCTCCAATTTAAAAGTGGCCTTAGAATTTCAAATGTCGAGTGATGATGTGTAGATCTAAAAGTCTCTATCTCTCTCTCTCTCTCTCTCTCTCTCTCTCTCTCTATATATATATATATATATATATATATATATATATATATATATATATATATACTAACGGTATTAAACGGGCGTTGCCTCTCTTTTGATATATTTTCAAATATATTCATATTTATAATATTTGTCTTGAAAGTAAAGTTAAAAATAACATGTACAATATGAAGTCAGTAACTAAAAAAATAATTAGGTCGGTGTTTTTTTTTCTTGAACCAGCTTCGTATTGTACGTTTCTTAAAAACAGATGTAAAACGTCAAAGTTATTAAAGCAATTCATTTTAATTTAATTATTTTAAATCTAAAAATTACAATTAAAAGTATTATTTAAGTGATTTAACTGCTTTAATATATTCTTCGCTGACGTATTGGTTGTTGTATTAAATATGTGTTTTATAAAGCGAAGAAAATCCATTTTTTAATGAATGTCATATCTTTACGGTCTAGTATATTTCAGTAACTTTATTGACCTAACCGATAGTTGCCCTTTCCTCCCCATATTAAATCTAAGAAATATACTAATTGTATCTATAGATTATGTTATAAATTTAACCCCTTTATAGAAACTTAGTTTCTTGTTGTAACTGTTAACATATCAATTACCATAATACACAACCACACATTGACTCACACATCTATATCTATCTATCTATCTATATACGTCTATATATATATATATATATATATATATATATATATATATATATATATATATATATATATATATATATATACTTCTTTGTAATATAGCAGGAAACATCCCAGCAGAGTTCACGATTAATTGAGAATTACAGAATGTACAACAGAAGCTACAGAGAGCCGGATGGCTAAGTCATTCTGTGCTTGAAACCGACGGTACGAATATTGTACTAATTTTTCTGTACCAAAATAAATAATAAATAATATATATATATATATATATATATATATATATATATATATATATATATATATACAGAGCCCTGTTTAAGTGCTGTCGAAGTCACTGCATCAATCTGCAAAAGACGTGCACCCACGTAACATTCTGCATGCTATGAGTAAGAAATTAAGGTAGACTAAATCCTCAAGCATTAGTTTTACAACTAGCTAAACAGTAAACCTCGAAAATCACACTAGTTTGACGTGCACATTCCAAAAATATGCTAAGCTGTTATTACTACTGAACTCAATCAATAGCGGTACAGGTGCGGGGCAGTTGAAAAGCGCAACCACTTGTATACTACTCTCTTGATTCACCTGTACATGGTGTATCCATTGTTTCTCGTGACTGAAATGAGATCTTTATATATATATATTTATATATATATATATATATATATATATATATATATATATATATATATTCGATTAACTAGACGTCACCGAACACGGCTTACACATGTTAATTCACAGTGTTAATTGGTGAACTGCACGCCATTATCAATAGTTTCTACTTTTTGTTATCTCCACAAAAACATCTATCTTTACTTCCGTATTTTCTTATTTTCCGTCTGCTCGTATTATATAATCATAGTTTTAATTCAAATGTCTGCTGTTTCATCTTGTATCTAACGATTTAATCCGTAATAATCTTCTGTCTCGGAGGTACATTTCTTTGTGCGGCTGGTGGAGTGACGTGCGAACTGTCGAGCGGAAGCTAAACTGAAGACGTCGTAGATTAAACGGAAGGAAAGTAAAGCAGTATAGAATGAAAATGCAGACGATAGATTAATAGATCTAATAGAACAACGAACGTAACAACTAATGTGACTTGGAATAAGTAAGAAAACGGGGTGTTAGACAGTCAGCTAGACAGATAGTAATCACCGGCCTCCCCACAAGGAAACACATCTGAAACAACGTTGCGTATAATCTCGGTGTCCACACACCTACATGCGGATAGAAAGAGAAATATTGTCGAGTCCCCGCGGCTTCTGCTGTTGAAACCCACCGCGACCCTTTTCCCTTACATACAGTAAAGGGTAATGTCCTGATTTTCGACCCTTTTCTATAGAATAGACACATTTGTATTAGATAGTTTCTAGCTTTTTAAAAAGCAGAAAAACGCAGACACACGACGCGGATACTAAACGAGAAACAGACCAAACACACACATATATTATGATAAGTCATACAAAAATTGGTTAGTAGCTCAATAGTATTTATATTACTAGAGCTGAAAATATAATAATTAAATGTTTTGAACTTTTTTTGGAAAGAAACATCTTTCCAAGTAAGAACAGATTTTTCTTGATCAGTAAATTCAAGATATGTTTTAAAAGGTTTACTTGTTGAATTCGGTGTATCTCATCAAATAAAACCAGAAAAAACGGTAGATTTCAACGCTTAGTGATACCTTTTTAAAAAAAAACGAATGCAATAACTCCAGATCGATTCCGTACACAAACACACATATATAGTCTCGGAAGTTTCTCAACCATTAAAACTATATTAAAAAAAACAAAAAAAAGCTTATAGTCCCAAGTCTTTTAGTGGAAAAAACACTTATGTAAGTCAATTTATTTTTCACAGTTATTATATATGATTGTTTCTAACACTATTTTAAGTTGTTTACCATGAAAAACTGTTTCGGAAATTTTATATATATATATATATATATATATATATATATATATATATATATATATATACATATATATATAGCAATAGATGAAGTGAAAGAATAAAATAAGGTGCGAATCAAAGTTTATTACAGTTCAATGTTCAGACAAAGTAATTTAAATGCTTAACTCATGAGTTTTCAAAGAAAATCTTCTCCTCAAAGGATCATTACCGCAATGACATTACTGCAGGTAATAAAAATTAAACTTTGAAAATATATAAAAAATATATATGAAAATACATAAAGGTATACCAAACATTAAATATATCGGGCCAAAACATACTTTTTTGTAAATCTATACAGTTCATCCAAGTCAAAAAGTTTAAAATAGCTCCAGGAAAGATATCAAATAGGTTGATTAAAAAATAATCAAAGTTGTGAATGAAACAAATCATACGAAAAGTTCAGAAAACTCACTTGGTGTTGAATATTAATGTCCAAATTTAGGGTTATTATGAGCTGATCGAAGTAAGGCAAATCATAACTTTCTGGTTATATGCAAACACCGCTAAATCCAATTCGAATACAATTAAACTGACCTGATGTACTCGGCCATTTTTTCTTCCGGGTCCGATAAAAGTATTGCACAGAAACAAAATACATTCGAAGGTAATCAAGCCCGCGTATATATATATATATATATATATATATATATATATATATATATATATATATATTGTAACAAAGAAAAGAAAATAAGGAATAAGATGACTGAAAACCTTAAGAAAACCGAGGAAAATGAGTGAAACAACAAAGAACGGTCAGTGGAAATATATTTTTTTAATGCAGGAATATTAAAGTTAATAATTATAACAGATGATGAATGATTAGGAATACAAATAGATGAAAGGATAAGATACACATATGTTAACACATGAATATAACGAGACAATAGTTACATAGAATATATATTTATATATATATATATATATATATATATATATATTTATATATATATATGTGTGTGTGTGTGTGTGTATAAGTATATGTATATATATATGTATAGGTATATGTATATATATATATATATATATATATATGTATAAGTATATGTATATATATGTATATATATATATATGTATAGGTATATATATATATATGTATATATATATATATATGTATAGGTATATATATATATATATATATATATATATATATATATATATATATATATATATATATATATATATATATATATATATTCTTGAGAATACCCGGGGATAATAGGAACTGTTTCACTTCCACTCCCGAAAATGATTCATTTTACAAAATTATAATGTTCATAGTACATTTTCTATTATTTATAATTGTAGGTTGAACAGTTTTACTAAGTACACACACACATATATATATATATATATATATATATATATATATATATATATATATATATTGTTGACGCTCATGCGTACGAACCGATTCTGTTAAAACTGTATTATTTCATATAAATCGAAATCTTGTGAAAGGCAATATTTTCTCTATTAAATGTTTTGTATTTAACTTATTAAAAAGTTTTTGGGGGAAAGATGTAACTTTTAGTGGGCGCACTCCTTAAATGGTTAAGTCTACAATTGCTATCGTAGGTATGATTGGCAGTGTTACCATTGTCGTTATCGTAATCGGTTTTATTAATGCTAAAACTGGTAACACCATTAAACTTCTTTTATAAAATGATTCCACTAGTATTGATCTTAGTATAATATAATCACAATTTAAAAAAAAATATTAATACTACAAATAATAAACAAGCCATGAATAACTACATTAAAATAGAATAAATAGAATGCAGAAGTAGCATATAATACCCTAAATTAAAATTATCAAACATTTTATCCACATGATAATTACCTATTAAAATAAAAATGACGGTTATAATTATAATTTTACTCTCATTTTAAATTTAACTCACTCTGGCCCCCCTCCCCGTCGCCCCGGCTGGAATCGAGACCTCCACGGCCCAAACACGTGAAAACCTCCCACGCAATATTTTGAAACACAGCTTGTTGGGGTCCCCCCTCCCCTCTCATGTCTCATGTCACCGTTATAGACAGAGCTCCAACTCTATCCCCCTTCTCCGTACAATGTATCCTCAATTTCAATCTCCTGTTGAGGTGAATTTAAAACTTATGCCATTTGGATTCCATTGTAGCCTGATGAGTGGACGCTATTTGCAAGTGTCAACGAAACAGAATTTGTCTTGTCGCAACTAATGGAATAAAATCAACAACAAAATATATTTTGCTCTGAATTTTCATTGAGCACTCTCATAAACTCGGTTTCAACTTCCTTCGGATTCATACCCCCTGGATATTTGTAACAAGTTAATTATATATATATATATATATATATATATATATATATATATATATATACATAATATATATATATATTAGGCAAACATTATTAAATAACACGGAGTGGTTTTGTTTGATGCGACTTTTTTTATTTTTTCAATTTTCCGAATTGTCCATCTAATGTTTTGGTCAAATTGATATAAATATGATCCATGGCTTTCTTGTTCCATTCTTTTTTTCTTTTTTGCAAGTACTTTCGATTTGAATCGTCAAATCATTTTCAGGCGGT
The DNA here is from genome assembly GCA_963556195.1 of Sepiola atlantica. Lineage (NCBI taxonomy): Eukaryota > Metazoa > Mollusca > Cephalopoda > Sepiida > Sepiolidae > Sepiola > Sepiola atlantica. The sequence goes on along the minus strand of OY744527.1, from coordinate 38,325,088 downwards.
ATTAGTTTTTGTGTATTTATTGTTGTGCTCATTTTTAAATCATAACGGCAAGTAGTTTATATTTGAAAACGCGTCTGTAAAGTTGAAATATTGAAAAAAAAAGTCGCATCAAACGAAACCACTCCGTGTTATTTAATAATGTTTGCCTAAATGAAAATATGCTGACTAAGTACACACAATATATATATATATATATATATATATATATATATATATATATATATATATATATATATCTTTATATAGCAAACATTTTCCTCAAATTATTCATGTCTTTTTTCATTAGCTGGTCTTGTGCTCTTATATTTTCACATTTTTTCATAAGCCAATGGAATACATTAACAATCGGTTATTAAATGTTTTTAATTTAAGTTGATTAAACCCTTTAAGCTTTATGATAATAAATATTAACCACTAGAGCAAATTAATTTATATATACTTTAATATATTAAGAACTCGAAGTATAAAGGTATTTATGGCACAAGAGGTGTCCATGTGACCTGAAATTAAAGAATCGACTTAATTATTTGCTTAGAAGGAAGTTACCCCGAATCAGAGAAATGTCTAGTGCATTATGTCCAAGCACACATCATGGATGATCCAGATAATATATTTAATATTCTGACAGAAAAGAGAAATTGTTTCCAAAAATAAAACAAACTCACTAACCCATTGCGAGTAATCTCAAAACAATCCACACTTTAAAAATATCTTCAGAATAAAGTATCGTATATATGAGCTTGTTTTCTTCTAAATACTCTAACAGTGCTTGATGAGTCGTAAAAGAACATCACATTAATTCAATACGTTAAGATATATAACTAGCCGTTTATATTTATAACATAAATAGCAGTACTAATTAAAAAATTTGTAATAATAACTTAAGAGCGTTTATAACTACGCTACCATCTTTTATACCGATTCAAAAAAGTGAAACTTTTAAATCACCAAAGATGTAATGCAATAAGTTACTAAAAAATAGCTAACGTCGAGGTTTGCTAGACATTATAATTTAACGTTTTAAAAATGAATTACTCTAAATTCGTATAAACGGTTCTTAAACAAATTGGTATTCTTTTCTTTATAACAAATCTAAGTGTTACAATTTCAAATAAGTAAATAATCACTTTAAAAAGGATTTTAAATTTTACAATATAGAAACAAGTTAAAAAGTAAAAACGTTCGTTTTATTTATGTAAACGTGCATTTCGCTGCGTATCGTTTTCAATGAAAGAAGGAAGCGAAAATGTTAGTATAGAACTGTTGAATTTACACTAGCCTTCCTAGTCAATTATAATGTTAGTAATTATAAGGTTTTACTTGTGAAATTAGTTACATAATACAACTAATAGATTATTTGAAATAGTTTTTTTAATAGGTAAATGTTGATAAATTTGTTGATAACGTAACGAATAGTACTATGTTTTTAAACAGGGTTTCGTAAATCTTTCTGCGTTGTTGACGCACATGTATTATAACTTCATTTGAAAATGAGTTATGTCTATTAATACGTTAATTTATAGCGATTATAAATGATAAACGATTTATAATTCATTTGGATGATATAGTACTTGTCCGTTTGATATATGTGAGGAATGTAGTATTATTGTACATATATATATATATATATATATATATATATATATATATATATATAAGGTGTTCATGTGAATATACGTGCACGTTTGAGGGGTGCTGCATATAAGTATATATAAACATATGTTCCGTCTCTTAATACGGATTAAGTAAAAAATGTAACTCTCAATATATATAAATGCACATGAATCTACAAAAAGCATTTACTCACAATGTATGTATATACACATAAATTAAATAAAACATTTACTTTCAATATATTTATGTGTGTATATATATTCATGTAAATATATATATATATACATATATATATATATATATATATATATATATATATATGTATATAACATTGAATCACATTGAATAACAAGCCGCACATGCGAGGCCCCCCTCTGTATGTGACCGATGTGGCAAGTGTAAAATGCAATAAACTTGAGCAATTTGGGTCATTTATGACCCCCCTTTAACCCCCCTTTGACCCCCTGGGTCCGCGAACAAGAATTTTTCTGAGGTCAAGGATGCTAATTTTATATCCAATTTCCTCTATATTTTGGCTAAGTTTCAGAAAAATTGAATGGATGGATCAAACGTTATGGGAGAAAAGGGTAATTTCTGCTATTTGGGCAGCTTTTGACCCCCCTGGGGGCGCGAAATAGATTTGTTCTGAGGTCAAGGATGCTCATTTTATATCAAATTGCCTCTACATTTTGGCCAAGTTTCAGTAAACTTGAATGTATTGATCAAACGTTATGGGAGAAAAGGGTCATTTTTTGCAATTTTGTAGGCTTTTGACGACCTGGTGGCGCGAACCAGAGTTTTTCCAATGTCAGCGATACTTATTTTCTATTAGGAACAATTTTGGCCAAGTTTTGGCCAAGTTTTGGCCAAGTTTAAGAGAAATTGAATCGATGAATGAAAAGTTATGGGGTTAAATATGTTCTCTCTCAATTTCTGGGACTTTTGGCCCCCTGGGGGGCTAACCAAAATTTTTTTTTAAAGTCGGAGAATGTCACTTTCAAACCTGACCAAAGTTACAAATTCATGCAACATTTCACGGAAATTTAATGAATGGTTGCGGAGAAAAAAATCTGGAAGGACGGACGGACGGACTAACGGAAATGCCTCAAAACATAAGTCCCCCGATTTTATAAATCGATGGACCAAAAATGAAAAGATTAATTATGCATCTTTAAATAATAATCTATCGTAATAAGAGAAAGCTCAATATACAAGATAAAGCGATAAATGCAGAAAATTAAACATGAAAATAAAAAAGTTTATAAATAGAATATTTATTAAATAATCAAAAGTTAAAATGCAGAAAGGGATCTCATTATCCTTAACCCATGAATTTTCCCAGAAAAGTTGTTCCCGTCATCAGAGGATGAAATCTGTGATTGAAATATTACCGACAACCACTCAACTTAAAAATTAATACATATCATACATATATAAAATAAAAGTTCCTAACCAACATGATCGTAAAACTCAGGGAATTAACTCTAATAGAAGAGAGAACTGTATATAAATATATATATATATATATATATATATATATATATATATATATATATATATATGTGTGTGTGTGTGTGTGTGTGTATATATGAATATATACATATATACATATATATATGAATGTTAGACCTCTTCAAAATTCACCTTTTTCTTCAAACATATGGAAGCTGATATTATTCCCATTCTCCAAGGTCTGAATAAGCTAAATATACCAGTTATTATGATCTTGGATTTTGGCTATGCCTGCCTCGAGAGCCATGTAATTTTATTGGTGACGTTTTTTAAAAACGCTGCAAAATATGGGATATTATGTCCTTATTTTCATTGTAGCTTTTGAGTGGTTGATGCTATAGCATTGAAAGTGGTACCAAATGAAAGCTAATAAAACGTTCTTGCATATGGTAGTAAGCACAATAAAACACATGAACACCTGTGTAAATTTTAACTACTTTTAATGCACAAACAGCTGGGACACTACAAAAAATCAGTTTGGTAGTATGATAACACTGCACTGACACATATATTGCATAAGAAACTGTCAGATAGGATGTTACTAATACATGTATTATCACTTGTTCAATGTGTTATTTTTGAAACTGTCAAATTTTTTCCTGTGGTACTCCACAACTTGTAGTAAGCAGCTTCTTTGCTCTGGGTCACTTGTGATCTGAGTTGCAAAGTCACTCATTAGTTTCACACCTCTCTAAGCCACATCATTGGTCACTTTCACTGACCTCACAAACTTCTGTGCATTCCTGTAGCTGTCATTGTCTTCCCAGGTGTCAGCAGGTGTAGTGAGCCAGTCACATTTCACTCGAAGAGCATCAAACAGAAAGTGAGACTCTGGCCCTACCAGGTCTGTTAGAACTGTAGCTGCATTGATGACAGGAAATACTGGCTTGCCTTTCCTGTAACTCTCAGGTTTCTCTGTTTCTGACAGCTTGACTGCGAGCTTCTCTTTTGCAGACTTGGTCATGCTGGCATGTGAACTGAACAAGGTGAATGGCACTAGTTCCTGGGGCAGATACCAGCGGTGGTTGTTAATTTTCTTGAGAACAGAGGTTGCCAGTTCATAGTCATACTGCTTGTATTGCAGCATGTTCTTCATAAGCTGGAGGTCATGGATAGGTGCATCAGCTGCAGATGTGGTGGTCACCCAGTGGCTGGTGTAGAATAAGGTCAGGAACTTGTTCATCCTCTCCAGCTTGAAGATAGTGTCCGTGTTGTATTTTAGTTCCTTGGAAAACATGAGCATCTTCATACAGTAAATGTTCCTGGCCATCCAGCGGGCTTGGTGAATGGCACCTGGCTTGGCCCAGTGGATACCTCGAGGAGGTTCCTCACCAAGCAGGATCAGGCACAGCTCTGCCACCTCTCTGAAATCTGCCCTCGGACTTGCTTCCTCAAGGAAATTGCTTAAAACTGCAATTGTGCTTGTCTTCTTCTGTTTCAAGTCTTGTTCAACTAGGCCCAGAACTCTTGGGCAGTCCTTAACCTACTTGTCCCACTTCTCTTTCACATTGCTGAACATTGGGTTGTCAGGACTCTTGACCTTGGTGAACACAGCCTCCCATACACTTCCAATTATTACCTCTGATATGTGATGGCGACAAGCGAAGTAAGATACCTTTTTGCCTAGTTTTTCTTCAATAAGCTTCGCTGCACCCTTGTTGATGCCACTGTTGCTTGCTGTGGTATCAAATACCAAGCCTACAATGTTGTCTGTGAGACCCCATGCTTCTATCAGTTCCAATGTAGCATTACACTGTTGGATTCCTGTGGAACTCTCTATGAAGGGCACACCAAGCAGCTTCCCTTCTTCATACTGTGGAGTACCAGAGACGAGCACTGCAAGACTTTCCACTGGGTATCTTTCACCAAGAACATCCCGTAGAAGTTTTCCATCCCAGTGTAGTGTGCAGTAATCTGGCGGACTTCCCTTGAAGTTATTCATGTAACTTTGGCACAAGTTATGACGAGTGTTTATCCTATTTCGTCTTGTAGTAGAGGTTGATATAACAAAGTCATCAAGATCTGCGCCTCCTGCCTTCAACACTGCAGACACCATGGCTGTAGTCTGGTTGTCAGAGAGTGACAACCGATCTGCAGTGCTACAAATCTCTTCACTGGTCATAACTGAGTGTGGAAAGTGTAAGGTTATCGTACTTGGTTTTGATGAACAGCTTGGTGTTGTCTCAGTGTATTCTGAACCCTCACTAGTACCAGAGCCTTGACTGTTCTCTGGGTCTTCATCACTTGAAATTTTCCCAACTTCTGCTGCTGCAACAGTCACTGATGATAACATTCTCTCTTCTCTTTCTTCTCGGAAGCTTTTCTCTCTAGACTTCTTCTCAAACACCTTATCATGACCTGACATGTGTGCCAGGCGAGTTGTCTGTTGGTCCAAGTAGAACTTGACGTCCTCTTCCTAGGTCTCCTTTGTGAGCAGTCTGTTGCTTCTTATTTCCTCCACAACATCTATTGCTCCAATATCAAATAACTTGTCTAAGTCCTTCAGAAAGTTAGCTCGTTTCTCTTCCTCTGGTTTGTTATTTCTTCCCTTGTTTTTAACAATTTTCCTGTACTTTTCATGGAGGATCATGAAACGGTTGACTGCATTTGGTCTAGTTAGTGTTTTAATCCTTGCCATATTCCAGAATGGCAAAACGACATCCACTGTACAATGGGCTAAAGACCTATTGTCACTGTTGGGATTATCATTCCTCAAATACAGGAAATACTGGAATACCTGGCGATTAGTAGGAAGTTGAGAGCCCCTGATGCTAGAGCTGGGTTGCCCAATGAGATACACATCACTGAATGACCTTGTAGCAGGAGTTGCCACCTTTCTTCTCTTTTCAGTTGGTTCATCCCGTTCACTTGTATCACTGACCAATTTCCCACAGCATAGTTGTCTTCCAGATGCCATGTTGTCAGCAGTTCACAAATCTTAACAAATCATCTTTAACTTACAATCTGAAATGAAGAGATAAAACATACTTAGTGATAATAAATTATATACATGCATTAAGAGTAACATTTTTGAGATAAAGTTATGTATTATATGATGGCATCTTTTCCAAGCATAAAAAATATATATGTTTGTGCATTAAAATTAATTTAAATTAACACAGGTGTTCATGTGCTTACTACCATATGCAAGAAAAATTTATTAGCTTTCATTTGGTACCACTTTCAATGCTATAGTATCAACCTCTGGAAATCTACAATGAAAATAAGGACATAATATCCCACATTTTGCAGCGTTTTTGAAAAAGGTCGACAATAAAACTACATGGATCTTGAGGCAGGCATAGCCAAGGTCCAAGATCACAATAACTGGTATAATTAGCTGAGTTAGACCTTGGAGAATGGGAATAATATCAGTTTCCATATGTTTGAAGAAAAAGGTCAATTTTGAAGAGGTTTAATGAATATATATATGTATATATATACATATATATATATATACATACATATATATATATACATATACATGCGTATATATATATATATATTTACATATACATACGTATACTTATATATATATAAACACATATATATATACATACATATATATATATACATGCGTATATATATATATATTTACATATGCATACTTATACATATATATATATATATATATATATATATGATTACGCGATACAACAGGTAGAATACAGTTTTTAGGGCAATAGGTGACCTCAATCCATTACCATAATCACCTGATATACCACCAACCATTCAACACACGCACAAATATACACGCGAATACATATATATATATATATATTAATACACATACACATACACACACATACATATATGTATATATATATATATATATATATATATATATATATATATATATATATAAGGGGTTAATGTGAATATACGTGCATGTTTTAGGGATGCTTAATATATAAGAATTGGGTCAGATAATTAATGAGGGTATTAAAAGGGGGAACAATGATCGTAACGGCGCTATTAGTCTGTCTGATACTGACAGTAAAGCCTTGCATCTATGTCACTGCCTTACGGTCGTAAACACGTTCCTGAAAAATGATGTTTCTTGTTATCAATCATGCTAATAACTTCGTATTTGTTTTATTGATTTCAATTATTATTATTTAGTGAACATGGTTCTGTACTCATCATTAGCATTCACGTGTATTTATTAGTACATGCTTGTAAGGCTTTTCATTGAAATACCCATCCTCTGACGGATTTATAACAAACACCGATAGAATTTGGGGCATTTATCTAACGAATGGTTTTCCACTAAAATACTTCAAAATAAATATAAACATACTGTCACTGTGAAAACGGTTGAAAAATATATATATATATATATATATATATATATATATATATATATATATATATATATATATATATATATACATGCTGCGCCTTTTATACTTCAATATTTTTTATTAATTTGCATTTTAAACTAATTGAAATTTACTTAAATGTTGTGTAATTACCTTATTATTTAAATACATCTAATTTATAAATAAGATTATATCAATTTTGGTGTACTAACTTACCAGTAATAAAATATAGACACCTATTTATTTATTATCTATAGCAAGCTCTTTGTGTTTATAAATTACATTTTTAAGTTGGCTTAGATCCCGGTTTTGAAAAAAATGTTGTTTATATATATATATATATATATATATATATATATATATATATATATATATATATATATATATATATATATATATATATAACATAAACATAGAGGCAAAATGCCTTCAAAGAAACCATGTGTTAGATGCAGATATTTTTATTAAATCAAAATCAAGATCAAAATATGTTTTTTTTCGTAATCTTGACTTTGTTTATCTAATATTTCGCTTGATAAAGCAAGCCTCGACAGAGCTTAGACAAATAAAAGGTATACACCTTATTTTCGTAATAATCCTTTATGGTCTTGTAGAAGTGTCTCGTCCAATGTTGTGGACTAACGGTGCAAATGTCTGTTTGAAATAGGACTTAAATCGCGCATGGACGCTGGTAGTCATGAATTTGGGAAAGTCTATTTTATATATTTTTCATTTCTCTCTCTCTCTCTCTCTCTCTCTCTCTCTCTCTCTCTATATATATATATATATATATATATATATATATATATATATATATATATTTGACGTCATTTGCTTTATGATGCATCATTCCTTAATATAAGTAGAATGCCTGTGTCGCCATCGCCGCTTATAAATGTATTTAAACTACCACAGTTTATCAGCTGTTCAATATGGCCGCGAGGTTTAAGACGTTGGATTGGAGTTGAAAAATACTTATAATCCAGGGTTTCGAATCGTGTGACCAGTAGTGAATAGTCATACTTCTACGCTGAAGAGTCTTGATTGAAAAGAGACGAAACGTATACGTCCGTAGATAATAAACAACAACAAATATTTTTCATATATATATATATATATATATATATATATATATATATATATATATATATATATATATATATACATAGATATATATATATATATATATATATACATACATATATATATATATATATATATATATATATATATATATATATATATATATATATATATATATATGAATTATTTTTAAAAAACAATACGTTACATACTTAAAAGACGTACAGTTGTTTCATTGTGATGGGATGATCTTTTATTTTTATTTAAAAAAAAAACGTGTTAGAGCCCAATTCAAACCATCAGAAACTCACGAAATATACAGATATCGAATAATGGAGTTTGAATATCACCGTAACGTTTTCTGGTGAGTTAACTTACGCGTCATTATATGAACATGACATATAGGATAAGTTTTGAATGTGTAAGCTTTTTCTGTCTTATGGGAGCCATGGTAAGATTTTGGTGGTACCCCGCTTAATGGTAAAGTTTTTAATCAAAAAGTGCCTACCATAAATATTCCATAAATCATAATAATGAGTGCAATGATTGAATAATTTACCAATCACCCACATATTATTGACACTTTTGCGCACACACCCATCTTTTTAAAGATGTATAACTAAACATAATTAGAAATTTAATGAAGAACAATTATCTTACTCCTTTACAATGTTGTGTCATACTTATTAAACACTTATTTTGGGTAGAGGGTGCGAGTTTTGAGTGGCGCACCTATACACTGGTAAAGTTTAAAAAACAAATAATATATTATGTTACTCATCATGTTGCCGATAATATATGTTATACAATTCATATTGATCGGTTTATTACTTTAAGAGTTTATTATGTACAACACATTTTTAGCCTGTGATTTTGGTATGATGGTGAACAAACATATATTGCACTGATTCCCAAAGCAGGAAGTAATGATTGAGAGGACGATATCGTGTTGGGCGAACGCTACCCCCTCAAAAAAGAGGAGGAAATGTCTGGGAGAATGATATCCTGACAAGACAACATAAGTACGGGCATAAAAATATCAACTAACCATTGTCCAAGTTCATGTTGTGCAGAACCCAACATTTATAGAATAAGCCGTAAAGGAATGTTGGGTGGATGGGCCTTGGGTAAGCCGTACATTCTAGGCCTTTGAGAGCCGATAGGTCGTATTCTCTCATAAATCTTATTAGAAATACACTTGCTTTTATAAAGTTGAAGAAGTCTTTTCTGGATTTTTATTTCCATACGAAAAGTGTCATCATGGCTTAAACCACCTATCTTGAAAACTTTATATTTATCATCCAAAATGTTACTCATTTTGGAGATATAACAAACTTGGTTCACTATGGTTTCTTATTTAAAGTGTGATTGAATCCAGAGATGTTCCATAGGGTTCATCTGACTAGCTTAGAGAAGGAAAGTTTTCATCTCAATTTACGGCAACCAATCCTGTGTTTATCTATCAGAGTGGCAAGGAACCTCATTTTTAATAAACAAAGCCTAATGTTTGCTAATTACCTATCAGTAACTATGGGATACGTGTTTCTGAAATTAAAAGAATATCCGATGAAGTTGCATAGTTTTAAACATCAGCAAGATAGTTTCGTCCATATTTTGTTTTGCATCATATATACATACGAACATATATATATATATATATATATATATATATATATATATATATATATATATATATTAATACATGTATATACACATATATATATATATTTATATATATATATATATATACATGTGTGTACATATATATTTATATATATTTATAATATATATATATATATATATATTAATACATGTATATACACATATATATATATATATCTATTTATATATATATACATGTGTATACATATATATTTATATATATTTATTATATATATATATATATATATATATATATATTTCATGATTTTTTAGGGAGTACAAAATGTTATTATCGCAAGCATTAAGGGAAACCCATTTTATCATTCATTATTAAACGTTAATCAAGAAAAGAAAAAAAGCCAGCCGAATGGTTTCGCCCTCTTGTAACAAAGTCTGTATCGAGGAATCTAAAAAAAACGAGCCATTTTAAAGGGGGGTGAAAAGAGAGAGTACAGAAAATAAAATAGCGTTATGGTATATGTACAATAGAGGATCCATGTTAGAGACTGAGCATATCTAGTCCTAATATACAGTCCCTTTGTTTACAAAGGGAGAGACGTTTTAGACGAATGTGGATCGTCTCCAAGATTTTTAGATGGTATAATGAGTGAGCATGACTGAGAATAGTGAAGGAGTCCATGCTAAAATTCCTAGCGCACGTAATGGAAGACCCGTATGTGTTATATATATATATATGTATATATATATATAACAAATTCCCGAAACAGTTTTTCATGGTAAACAACTGATGATCCCTTAAAATAGTGTTAGAAACTAACTAATATAATAACTGTAAAAAATAAATTGACTTCCATGAGTGCTTTTCTACTGGAAGACTTGAGACTATAAGTTTTTTTAAATTTTTGTCTTTATATAGTTTTAATGGTTGAGAAACTTCCGAGACTATATATATATATATATATATATATATATATATATATATATATATATATATATATATATATATATATATATACTGACACGTTAGATAACGGATGAAGTACTAATTTTAATTCAGTTCTAGGTAGTCTTCTAAAAGTTGAACGTTAACTCTTTAATGAAAGCGATACTAGGAATTGCAAATTACTGAAGACTCTTAGTCGGTCATGGCCGACGGAACAAGAGCAGTCTACCTTCGTGGATAAAATAAAGGGTTCCATTCGAAACTCCGTGCAGATTCGCGAGGTCGACAAAATGATACCCGAGTTCGACAAGATGCACCTGTAGAAGGTCAGGAGTTACATCGTCGTAAACGTTGTGAGAATAACATTGAAGATATTAAAATTAGTCCCAATAATCTAAATGATACATATTATTATCCTAATCTGAAAAAATTGGCTAACCTCACAGTGTAGTATCTGTTCTGATGGATACTGCATCCAATAGACCGGTATTGTCTTGGCCTTCGGGGCTTGATTTCTGCCGGTCTATGGGTTTATCCTGTCCAGTTCTTGGATGGCCACTCTCCCAGGTTTTGCCTCCCCTCTTTAGTGTGGCATTTTTTGTAGGCCAGAGTGCTCACGTTCTCAGGCGCTGGCTTTTACAAATCCCACTTTCCCGACCTTGTGTCACATCTTACCGCTGTGGGAAGATATATATATATATATATATATATATATATATATATATATATATATATATATATATGTGTGTGTGTGTGTGTGTGTGTGTGTGTGTGTGTGCGTGTGTTTGTATGTGTGTAACGTTGTTAAAATAACAGAATTCGCCAGTTAAATTATACTTTTTCATTTTTTCAATTTTTCTTATACTTTTTTTGTAAGAAACTCTAGAAAAGTAATAAAGGTTCTATAAATATTACGAACGTTTTCGTTCTTCGTCATGTCATTTCTAATGCTAAAATTAAATGAAAAAAAGCCGGAGAAAGTAAACGATTTTTAAAACGATAGCGGAGAAACGCGCAGAACACGATTTCGCATTTTTTCTAGTAAAACATTTATCTCTATTTGTGGCCGTATTTTTTTCAGATGTTTTTCTTCAAACTGACCAATAATACGATATGATATTCGCTATTTATGATCTTTCTTTTATTAATCGGTGAACAAAATACCTTACACATTCCAAAATATAGTGAACAAATCCTTCTTTACTGATGTTTACGTCTTTGGTCGGTGTGAACGGTTTTAACTGGCTGATGCCGACTCAGCTGATTGACGATTTAACTCTGGTGTGTAAACTCCCTATTACACGGGTTATCGTCGGCTGCCCATGTTTTGGATCGTCTGTTGACTAACTCACTCGGACGGTTTGTTAATCTATGAGGTTTCTAAATGAACAGATGGAAGATCACACAAACAAAACAAAAATGAGAGACAGGTTACTAGTCTATCAAACATGTAGATAGGGAAATATTTGGGAAAGTTGACTACATACGTACGAACATGAACTACCTAGGCGTATTGTTATATAGAGCGTGTGTTGGTAAATGGTATCATTATGTACGAATAATAACACAAACTTTTCTCCCTATTTATTTTACTGCCAGTGGTTTTCTATACCGGCTATTTCTAGTCTCTATTTTTCAATTGTTTTATCTATGAAATCAACATTTTTACTGTATTTGAAACATCTCTCAGTGTTATATTATGCCTTACCGACGGGCGGATACATGTTTTTATACCGCGGGTCGCCGTTTACATCGTCGCCATAATCATCGTCGCTGGAAATCACGACTGCATTTTCATTGCTGACACAAAGACCACGGCGATACGTGTTTTCTGAGTCATAACGAAGGCGTATTCCAAAAGGGCAGGACACAAACTTGCATGCATTTGTGAGACAGAGGGAGGGATGAGATAAGATAGCATAAATATTTTTCACTAAATCAGTCGCATTTCGTTCGCCATCCACAGTTTTGAGAATGGCCCGCAAACTCGTCTTCCTTTGTCTAAATAACATCACGTAAAGGTGACAAAAGGAAATAGGCACGGGAGAGAACCCTGCTTAGAAATAAGTGGTTTGCGTAACTTCTGTTCGGTGTAGCCCCTTCCGACCCCTTAACCTTTCCATTGAAACATTCTTTTACTATTTAACATAAACTTCCAATTATCTATGTTTGGACGATTGTGTCGTACGCGTTATTGTAGTCGATTAAACTATGTGTATTTTCTTTTCTGCTGCTTATTTCCGTCAATAACTTCTGATAAATATATCATTATACGTCTTATTACTTTTATGTTTTGGGTTATTGGGCGAGTGGATTTGTTCTAAACATTTTTGGAATTTGAGTGGCAATAACTTCCATATCTGGTTTTTGTTTTCAATCATCAACCTTTCCATCTTTCTTGCCTCTTCATAGCCGTTAAACATCGTACAAGCCATAGTAAGTGTAACCGCATGTGTGTGCGGGTTTTGTGTGGTGTCAGTATATGAGATTTCTGACAGTTTCAGTTGTCTTGTGCTCGTATGCTCTTTTTTGTATATATGTTTCTCTATCTTTATATCAACTTAACCTGTGGCTGGTTAACGTTCGTCTGTTATATGTGGTAGTTTCTGCACTCTAGGATTTACTTAAAAGTTTTATAATGTTTTAACCATTGTCGTGTCGTCTATGATCTGGATCGTTCGTTTGATTATAATTTCATTTAGTCTTTGTAATGCTTTTTCTTATTGTCCCTACAGTTATAGGTATAGTAGTACTTGTTCTCATATTCCACATCCCCTTCAGTTATATAGCAAGTTCACTGTTTATGTGTTTCCTTGATCCATCCCCTGTAAATTGCTGGGAGGGCCACATCAAAAATTGAGCAATTTTCTAATTGTTATTAGTCATTATTACGTTCGGTTTCCTTGTTTCGGTGAGTTTATCTGTCTGCACCTCGATGTCCGAGAGGATTTTGTGATTTCCGTTTTCCAATACTGTCTTCGGTGTGTGTCTACAATTTATATATGCGTTCATCTTGCAAGGAGTGTCAGTGTTTCTACTCGATTGCCTTCTCCGCAAATTTCTGACTGTTAGTGTATCTTTTTTGTGCTCTTTTGCTGCATTGAGTTATCATGTAATTAGCTGTTTCGTCTCTTTGTTCACAGTATAAACATTTACAATTTTCCTGAGCTTTGTCTGTTTTACTATTCATATTGTTCGTTCAGGTCGCGTTAATCTCTGCGGCCATGTTGAGTAATTCCGTGTCTCTGTTCGAGTGTCCTATTCATAACCATGTCTAGCCGTTTTCGTAGTCTCTTGTTTAGCCAATCTTATATATTATTAATGTAGCTGCTCCTCTTTTAGTTTTTGGCTAGCCTTTTTGTTTCAAGTTTCGGTGTTTCAAGTATTGTTCTTTTTCCGATGTTTCTTACAGCGATTAACAGCTATTCTGTGTTTCAAATTATGTATTTTTGCTAGTTGGTTTTGCGTCATGCACACTGCATCGTATACTTTTCAGTCCTCCTCCCCTTTCTTTCCTGTCCACGTATAGTCGATCTATATCATCTTTCTGGTGTAGTGCATCGTGTATTGTCATTCGTTTCCTAGTCTTCTAGCTCTATGAACGAGATATAATATTTACTAGGAACACTACCGAAGTACTCATTCGGTGTATTTGCTTCCTTTTATATTATGATGTTTCTAAGAGATCTATAGTTTATGCCATGTATGTTTTCTAACCTTCTTCATTATTTCTGTTAACGGCGTCAGCTTCCAGGACTCCCCAATGTTTAAAAGTAACATGCTTACTACGTGCCTCAATTCTCTTTTAGTTGTTATTTCTTGTATTCTCGATTTTATCTCAAACAGTGCATCCTTTTCATTCCAAATTCAATTCGGATGTCATAGGTGAAAATGCTGGTTGTGTTTACCAGCTTCTCTAGTTCTTTGTTTTTTTTGCAAATAGTTTAATCATCATAAATATTGTTGAAAAACATATCATAAATGGAGTTAACCTGAATGTAAACATTGCATTATTTGCAGTAGCACAATAATAAATTAATTTTTTTTTCTTGATAATATTTAATTACTAGTTCTAGAGAACTTTTAATCAGATAAATGACTAGTCAACATTCAATTGTGATAGCCACATATTCAGACAATTATTTACAAAACATGTTTTTAAAATCATTATCCAGTATTCTATTTTGATGGTTTATATATATATATATATATATATATATATATATATATATATATATATATATATATATATATATATATATATATATATATATATATATAGGAATACATATACATCATCGTTTTATTCAATACCTATATTTATATAAACAAATTCATATTGACACCTATGCTTTACATAAGTGCAGCTAATTAATATTCAATAAAACCATTACGGTCGTCTCAATTTATATTGTATACCATAAAGTTTCATGCATTTGATTACTTCATATATATATATATATATATATATATATATATATATATATATATATATATATATATTTAATATTAAACAAATATATATAGTTAAAACACATTTACAAGATGTTATAGTCTTAAAAGTAGAGCCCTTTTTAAATTAAAAAGTGTGTTGTAATTGTCATTTCTGCGATAAGCAAGTTCGGCTGAAACGTTCAACAGGGTAAACAACAAGACCTTCCCCGCATCCGGGTAAGGGAATTTTAAGTGTATGGTGTCAAACGAAGACGTATTGGCATGCTGGTAGTTTAGAAAGATAGCATGAAAAAGTATCGGTGGGTCAGAATAATTCAAATGGACAATAGAAGCTTTATCAATGCAAGATTTATTATTATATATTTTTTTACTGTAATCTTATTAATTTCGGAATAATATTTCATCATCAGTGTAGACAATTATTATTATTACAAAAAATAAAAATAAACACACTTTTTTAAACAACTAGTATGACAATGCGCCTTCGTTCGACAACCAGATTTTGAATTCATAACAGTCAAGAACATCACTGCGGATAACACTTATTACAAGGACAATATATATGAAAAAAATCAAGTTTGCTTCGAAATTATGTCCAGATTCTTGAGTTCGACAGAAATATTCCCGAGTTCAACAAACTATACCTAAATAAGGTCGGAGGTTATATCGGCCGAAAAGTTGTGATAAAAAAACACCCAAGATGAGAACAATAGTCCGAATATACCAAATTCTACAAAAATAATGTTTTTCTATGTGTATTTTTTGAAAACTCTTTAAAGAGCTGATATAATAGTTTCTTTTATTTCATGCCATTTTATTTATTAGTTAAGAATTGTCATTCATTGTAAATTAAACAAATAAACATTGAAATACAGGTTTCAGAGATTGGAGACTATTTCGTCTTCTTCCTACTTTTACGTACGACTAGGTCAAGCATCCTCTAAACTAGAGATGTGAAATCGTGACGACGAATTACTTTTAGTCGTGATAAACGGTGTCGGATGGTTTACCTGACTGAAGCTTTTCATTTGTTTACAAATTCAGAGACTGATAACCATAAGAACAACATTAATTTTACGAAAGATTATTAAATTACGCTAGTAGAAACTATCATTTATCCTACCACACACATACAGACCACACCCACACACACACACACACACACACGTATATATATATATATATATATATATATATATATATATATATATATATATATATATATATTAACAGTTTGCGAAAGGTTGAAGGCAATGCAAGTTCCGAATAGCTGGAAGTTGTAAAGAACAAAAAACAAAACAAAACCGAAAATAAGTCGGATATAGATCGAAAAAGTTTGTTTATTTTTCTAGACGAACTTACAAGACAGCAGGAGTGTTAGTCTGTAATTTTCCGGATGATCAGGAATCAATTTAATATATTTCGAGAGTCTTATCCTCTCCTTGTCAAAAAATAAATAGAAGAAAAATCCCGGATTGTGAGAAAAACCAGGGGCGCTGGGGGGTTAAATCGGAAGTGTTCAGGGTAAAGTATCAGAGGTAACTGAAATAGATTGTAATAAGTTCTGGATGAGTGTTGTGTAACTGTTAATTAAATATTATATCCTATATTATTATTATTTTTTTAAATTATTTATATATATATATGTGTACTTGTTTTCTGTTTTTATTCATTTAATTATTTTTATATATTTACTATTATTATTATTTTTTTATAATTGTTTCATCGTATATAAAACGTAGGTTTTATTTATACTATATATGATTGGTAACCGGCTGATTCCGGCATAAGATGTTATACATGTTGTAGAAAATTATTTAGTTTGTTACTGGTGCAGTATATTATAATTTAGTTTTGTCTGGTTTAATTTACTCCGTATTTATTGGTTTCAACTTACCTCTTAAGTGTCCTTCTTTTTGTGTAGGAAGGTTGATCGATTTAATGGTCAAAGGGTGACAATTCTGGTGTCTTTGATATCAAGTTATAAAGGAAAGTAGTTTGGTTTGTTGTAATTTATTTAACTAATCTCAGACTTCTTTATTCATTTTTTATATGTTTTATTTGTTTATTAATGTACTTATTTATTTGTATCATGTTTGTTTATTTATTTATTAAGATGGGGTGGGGCGTGGTGTGAAATAAATTAGTGGGGATGTCAGCACTAATGTTATAACGGGTTGACGACCAAAATGTAGTCAATTCCTTTGCGATAAGGGTAAAATGTGATATAATATGTATGAGTTGGCCAAATAGTGTTTATTATGCATGGGAGGGTGTGGGTTATTATCTGGAAGATGGGTTTACGGGGGAGTAGGTTATATAATGAATGTAGAGTTTAATTCGTGTATGTGGTTTAAAGCTGGAATATATTTAGAAATGAGAATAGCTTCCATCAGTCTTAGGTCGCCTAGGTGCCATGAGGAGGCGATTATGGAAACGTTTATGTCTTGTTGTGTAGTATTGCATGAGGAAGTATGTTTAAGGAAGGAAGATATATCGGTGTTCATGTGTTCTTTGACGAGCTGGTGTAGTTGTCGTGTAGTGTATCCAATATAGGAGTGGTTACAAATAGTGCATAATATATTATATACGCAGTTAGTGCGGTAGCATAGTCCCGTGGTAGTAATGAGACAGTTGGCCAGGGAGAATTGTTCGTGGGTGTGTTTAGTGTGTTTTTTGGAAAAGTGATGATGGTGTAGGTGAGTTGTATGTCTAGTTTTTCTTAATGTATTGCACTGCGGATGGCATTACTGATTCTGTCAGTAAGGAAAGGTAGTTTTAGGAAGCATGTGTTAGAGAGTGTGTTGTGTCTGCGTGGTCTGGTCTTGCTGAGGTGGGTTATTGTGGAAGCGGGTTGCCGTTCGTAATTACGGTCTGATGGAAATCTTTGGCGTGTTTGATTTTATTGCCAAAGTTCGACCCTGGAAAGCCAGTCTTTCAGCATGTCGATGACACGCCAAGTCGGGCTGGCCTTAGCGTCCATCACAGGGACGTTGAATACAGACCTGTCTGCGTAACTAGTGCCGTTTTCCGTCCAAGATAAACAGAAAGCACTGTCGACTATCTGAAAGCTTCTATCATGAAGGAGTTCGCTGCACTGGATTAGGACATGATTTCTAAAGCGGGTAGTTTATTCCACACCAGCCTTGAGATGGTCGTCTCTGCCAGAGGCGGTTACATGAAAAAATAATGTAATATATTGCTCTATTGGCTTCTAAATAAACATTTGGGTCTCTGCATATAAAGTTTTTGTTTTTATTTTCCCTTTTTCAAGTGTCGGATTTTTTTTCCAACACCTTGAATATATAAGACTTTGGTGTGTTCTCAATTTCTAAAAATGTTAAACATCATATATATATATATATATATATACATACATATATATATATATATATATATATATATATGTATGTATATATATATTTGTAGATGTATATATGTATATGCATATATATTTGTAGATGCATATATATATATATGTAGATGTATATATATGTGTGTGTACGTATATATATATATATTTATATATATATATATATATACATATATAAGTATGTAAATATATATATATATATAAGTATGTAAATATATATATATATATATATATATATATACGTATGTAAATATATATATATATATAAGTATGTAAATATATATAAATATATATATATATATATATATATGTAAATATATATATATAAGTATGTAAATATATATATATAAGTATGTAAATATATATATATATATATATATATATATATATATATATATATATATATATATATATATATATATATGTATATATATATATAACGGTAGATGCGTATATCAATATTTGTGCGTGGATCTTTCGAAGAAATGTTTGCGTGCGTGTGTTCTAGGGCTAGTTGCTCTACGTGATAGGCATGTACCTTAAGGATTTGGATGCGTCTAGATAATAACAAAAAATATATCGTTACGTGGAGGCTATCAGTTCTTCCCCAGGGTTCGGCCCGCTGAGTTTCGAAAAGCGAAGAAACCAGATGTCTGCACTCGGGGAACCTTGCAACTGTCTGCGATGCGTACAAACAAAAGCGGGAGAAGAAAACCCTTCTTTCCTACAACAGTGGACATTTTATCCATTTATATTGAGATTTAAAAAAATAAGATTTTATATATAATGTCGTGTATGGTATTTTATTTTGGTGTTAAACCCTTTCTTTTTCATTTTTATAATTGACCGTCCAAACAAAGCATTTTTTCTTTCTTTCTTATCGCTTTCATAGGGATATATATATATATGTATATATATATATATATATATATATATATATATATATATATATATATATATATATATATATATATATATATATATATATAAATACGTACATATATATATATATATATTATAATATGTACAAGGTTGACTTCTAAAAAGTGAACTGATCATCATCAAGGCGTAAGGGATACAAATGTCGGCTTTATTTAGTTTAACATAGTTTTGTTCTGAGAGATTATACAGTTGGTAAAAGGTTACGAAGATTCAAATAAAGATATATCTAGAATCACCATTCAATTTTTGCAAAACTAAAAGTCATTAAATGATTTTGATTCAAATATTTTCTGAAATTAAAGACTTAAGCTCCAAAACTCTTCAGAAGAAATTAAAAAACAAAGAACGTTTCTTTATTGGTGAAAAATCATTACGGAACAAATTCATAATGACCGGTTAACGAGTTTAGGAGTAAATCTCGTACATAAAAGTAAATCTACATGGAAACATACCTTTATATATATATATATATATATATATATATATATATATATATATATATATATATATATCGATATATCATTCGTGTGCTGGTGTTCCGTTCATACTAATTAGGTATTGAACATCTTATTGCATTTTTGGAAGAAACTGTGAATAAAAACAAGGAGATGTACAGTGTTTATAATTAAGTTGTTATCTTGCATTCAACCTTTAAATAACAACATACGGCAGGAACATATATATATACACACACACACACACACACATATATATATATATATATATATATATATATATATATATATATTCCAACAACGTTCGTAGAATCTATAGTCAGTATATTTAGATATAATGGCATTCGCATTAATATAACTTCAATTGCGTTTATTGACGTGGTAATTTCTCATGGCATATTTGTTATGACGCTTGCTTGTGGAGATTACGTTAATTCAGTAACAGAGGGTAACACCGTGCGACCGTCTGAAATATCAATCTCTACACTGATGAGAGCGAAAGCTTGAAACGATGGCGTATGTAGGCAATTTTTCTGAAGTAGTCCAATAGTAAAAAGAAAAAGTCAAGTCGAGGTTCGGTTAAGATAACAATTGTATTAACATAGAAGGTACAAAGGTTAAGACACTGACTGGCACTCGGCTAGACAGTTACAATACTGTATTTTTCTTCCTGGCGATTGTCTACTCGCACTATTTATAGTGAGAACCCGTGTAGTTTCCCTTTCTGTTAGAACGGCCGGTGTAACACCCCCTTTGAAAATATCCCGTCAGGGGATATATAACGTGTTTGATTTGGGAATCAGCATCATAAACTCAGTCGATTTCCATTTTCTTTTTGATCCCCTAATCTCAGGAGCAGTCTCTGGTATGGGCACCTGAAAGGTATTAAACACTGTGTCCATGATGTCCTCATCGGGCGATCTAGTCACGTCACTGTTCGAGTATCTTTTCCGGATTTTGTTAGTGTGACGTTTGATGCACGGAAGCTGGTCCCTTAATCATATAGACCATGTTGCCTATTTGTTTGTCACCAGTGCCGGACTCTGAGAAAATCCTATTGTTCCCGTAAATATTACAAAAACATTTTTCGCCAACTTTATATCGTTTTTTCGTTATCGTTTTTTTTTGGTTTGCCCTATCCTGGCTTGGTAACAACTTGTGGAAAATCGAGCTAACCTTGCGTCCGAACCTGACCTAAGCAGGTGTCTTCGACGTTTCGATGTTTGCATTCGGAGGTACTCTGTAAACTTGCAGAAACTGTTTGATTGACTTATCCGTCGGTGATCCACAAGCTTTTTTCAGAGCTCTCTTGAATGTGTCAACGAATCTCTATGCCAGTCTATTGGTTCTTGGATGGTATGGAGGGATTGTTATAAGCTCGATACGATGATCCTCGCAAAAGTTGTTTAAATTCAGTAGGCGTGAATTGGGTACCATTGTCGGTTACAATGTAGTCTACTACTCCAAACCTAGTAAATAGTTCGTATAGGAAGTTGGATGTGAGGTTCTTGCATTTTAGTACGTGCATTTTAGTACTTGCGGCCACTTAGCTAGGTAGTCTACAGCAATGAGATAGTAGAACCCATGCAGTGGTCCCGCAAAGTCTAAGTGAATTCTAGACCAAGTTCGGTCCAGTTTAGTCCACCATCCGAATTGAGTCGGAGGAGCTTTCATAGCTAAGGCACATCCTCTACACTCCCTGACTTTTTCTTCGATATGCTTATCCATGTTTGTCCAGTAAACGAAAGAGCGCATGAGGCTTTTCATTCTCGATATGCCTGGATGCCCCACATGGAATTACTTGAGCATTCTTTTCTGTGATGTCATAGGAATTACAACTCTTTCGCTATATAACAAAACGTTGTCGCAAATTGAATAACTCCCCTCATCTAGTTGGTTATTGTTGATTCTTTCTTTCGTGCTTATGATGAATTCGTCCACCTCTGCCTTACTCTTAATCTCATTAAGCGTTACTGGAAGTTCTCTTATTGTGTCACATAACGTATGTTTTACTTCAGATCCCGCTTGAACGGCTGCTATAACCATATCTTTCAATGGTTCTGTCTGCTTAGGTATCAACCTTGATAACCCGTCTGCATGACCAAATGTTTTAGATGGTACATACACCATTTGAAAATTGTAGTTCAGAAGAATGGTACCCCATCTTTGGTGTCTATTCGCAGTGTGTTGTGGTAGTCCTTTTTTTGATCCGAAAATCGTTAATAAGGGTTTGTGGTCTATTTGTAACAGAAATTGTCTACCGTGCATGAAACAATGAAATTTCTTTACCGCGAATATAATGCTTAGAGCCTATTTCTCAATTTGAGAGTAGTTTTTCGGCTGGTAGAAGTGTCTGGGATGCATGGTCTATGGGTTTTAATTTTCCATCATCCATTTTGTGCAATATGCATGCTCCTATGCGATAGTTGCCGACATCGCTTGCAACTACAATATCACACTTGGGATTATAACCAGAAACAAATCAGACGTTAAGATATCTTTAATTTTCTGAAACGCTTCTTCGCACTCTTGCGTCCAGACCCATTTTTGGTCTTTCCTTAAAAGTTCTTTTAAGGGTGGTCTTAGTTTATGCATGTTTGGTACGAACACATTGTAGTAATTCGCTAACCCTAAGAAGCTTTGTAAAGATGCACTATTTTCTGGGGCAGGCATGTTCCTTATCGTCATTGCCCTATCTGGGTCTGGCTTTTTTCCTTGTTCATCGATGATTTGTCCTAAGTATTTTATTTTTTCTGTTAAAAAAGTACATTTCTCATCTTTGAGTTTAAACACACACTCCTGGATTTTTTTGAGTACTTGGTTTACATGAGTCTTGTGTTGTACTTTACTAGCGCTGTTCATTAACACATCGTCTACGTACCCTACTGCGAAATCCATCCCATTTAACAGCATGTCCATAATTTGTTTAAAAATCGCAAGGGCGACCTTGACCCCAAAAGGAAGTCGGTAAAATTTGTATAATCCCTTATGGGTATTGATGCATAGCAGTTTCGAACACTCCTCATCGACAGGGATTTGAAGATAAGCGTCGCTGAGGTCGATTTTAGAAAAATATTTTACTCCACTCAGTTTCGCAAATATTTCTTCAGGGCTCGAAAGAGGATAATGCTGATCTGTTAATGCTTTGTTCAAGCCTGTGGAGAGGTCGGTACAAACCCTAAGCTCCTTGCTCTTTTTCTTAACATAAACTCTAGGTGAAGCCCACTCACTGTGAACAATCTTTGAATTGACACCCATGTTCTCGAGTCTTTCTAATTAACCATCTATTTGCTCTATAGTTGCGTATGGAACATTTCTTTTCTTTCTGAACACAGTTCATTTGCTTTGACTTAAACTTTGCTACCGCTTTCGTACACCTTTTAAGACCGCCTGAAAATACGTCTGGAAAATTCTCTTTTAATTCCCTCTTGAGTTGTTTTCGCTCCCACATTCGAATCCTCGACCTTTTGGCAAGAAGAGCTTAAAGGCAGACCCCATAGTCTAAACTTTTCAATTAGATCAGTTCCAAAGACGTTATTGATTTTCGCATGACAAAAATTTTAGCTTTTTCGGTCTTATTCTGGAAAGAAATATTCGTAAATAATTCCCCTTCGAAGGTTATTTTTTCACCACTGACAGTTCTCGCAGTTTTTTTTTGTGATTTGATCATAGTGGGTCTCCCAAGCTTCTTCCATGTCTGTACATTAATGATGGAAATGTCAGACCAACTATCAAGCTGTATTCTTACTTTTCTTAAGCATTTTGACCTGTACATATTTCCGGATATTTTTTCCTCAGGTTCAATTTTTGTAAGTTTAATGGCTTTCTACCAGATTTTTTTCCTACAACGTGATGCCTTATGTTTTTTTCCTGGTAGCAGTTGTCATATTGTTTAATATGTAGGGACACTCATTGTACAAATGGTTATCTCTACACCTCCAACACGGTCCAGGTTGATCTTTTCTGTTTTTCTCTGGTTATTCATTGAATTAATTTTTTTCTTCTGATGGATCTTTTTAATGTGCGACACTCCGTTTACCTCTATGTCACGATTGTACTGTTTCAACGCAACAACACGTTCACAGTCTTCCGCAAAGTTTTGTATTGTTAGAAATGACTCACTTTTGAGTTTATTTAAAAAACAACGTCTGATTTCGGAGCATTTATTGAAGACCAGACCTTGCATGAATATTAAACATTCAAAATTATCCGATGATAATTCCTCTAGTTTAAAATCGTCGCAAAGTTTATTTACTATACTTGCATAAGTAGTGTACTCGTCTTCCTCTCTTCTAGTGACATTCATACACTTATATCTCCTGTGGAAAAGTGAAGTGTTTTGTAGAAAACAGTTCTGTTAGTACAGTAACTGCCTCCTGGAAGTTCAACTCAATGGTCTTTTTTTGGGGGATAACATTCACGAACTTTGTATGCTCGGTAGCTCCTAATTTTCTTAGCAAAAATCTAACTTTTTTAGAGTCTGTCCATGTACTGCAGTCCGATACAAAACTATCCTCATATCTCCTATAGAAAATGAGCTAAAGTAACATTGTCTTCTGTGTTATAATTGGACATTTTGCTAGCGCTCCACACAGCCGTCTGAGAGAATGCATCATGATTCTCATTTGCTTTCGTTAACTGTGTTGCTTCCAGCAATTTTCTCTGTTCCTCCTGTGTTTTTATCAAGAGTTCTTCGAAGTGTTTCTGCTGTTGTAGCAGTCTTTCTTGGAATCTTTCTTTCAGTGTGGTCGCCACCTCTTTTTGTTCAGCATGCATTTTTCTTTTGGCTTTTTGCCGTTCCAACAACTCTTTTAAATTTCTCCTCTATTTCAACTTGTTTTCTTTGAGTTTCATTTATTGTTCAACTTGCTGTCTTTGTAACGTAACATTTTGTTCCGTTTGGAATTAAACTAATTTTAAAAGAGAATCTTTGAATTCAGTGTCAATCATTCACGAATTCAAATTATGCACCACGCAATTTACACTTGTAAAAAAATCAGTTGTCCCCACAACGTCCTTAATTGGATTAGTTTACTCAACCAACACACAAAACAAGAAATATATCATTTCTTAGCAAAAAAAATTCAATCCCAGTTCTTTTGTTTGAAAAACAAAACTAAGAAAAAAAATCATTCTTTTTTTATATGTGTACGTAGTTTTACAAAACCAAGTCCGTCGCTATAAGCCTACTAAGACTAGCTTTTTAACCCCTTTGCATTTTCCAAAAATACGACTTGCTAATTTAACAGTTCTTTGTTAGAAGCACAAATGACTTACGCGAATATATGTGTTTCACTGTCCGTCCTTCTTTGCCCTCGGCAATTCTGTGGTAGACCGTTTTAATAAATAGTCAATCCGGATCTTGCTCAAATAGCAGATGCTGTCATAATAATAACGACAAACTTACACAATATCTGTAATAGTTGACTTGAAGAGAAAAAAAGGTCTTATCGTGAAAAACGATTTCTTGAAGAGAAAAGAAAAGGAAAAGGAAAGCAGTCAAACCTTTTTTTTTTGGAGGGAGGGGGGGGTTACCTACTATTGTAGTGATTGATTTGCTGTTAATCCTTGCGAATCCAAATATCTGTTTGAAAAGACGAAGATATGTTTTTTCCCTGAAGATCTGCCGAATCCTTGTATATCAATTACTTTGGTTGATTTTCTGAAGTGATATCGTTTAAATTCCTCGTCGCCAATCTGTTGTGAATATTCCAACTGTAAAAAGAAGAAGTCAAGTCGAGGTTGGGTTAAGATAACAAGTGTATTAACATAAAAGGTACAGAGGTAAGGACACTGACTGGCACTCGGCTAGACGGTTACAATATTGTCTTTTTTCTCCCTGGTGATTGTCTACTCG